>JBCEWE010001134.1:0-35138 GCA_039877035.1 Silurus lanzhouensis | reverse complement strand
TGAAACACACTTTTATACAGAGTACATGTGCTGAAACACACTTTTATACAGAGTACATGTGCTGAAACACACTTTTATACAGAGTACATGTGCTGAAACACACACTTTTATACAGAGTACATGTGCTGAAACACACTTTTATACAGAGTACATGTGCTGAAATACACACTTTTATACAGAGTACATGTGCTGAAACACACTTTTATACAGAGTACATGTGCTGAAACACACTTTTATACAGAGTACATGTGCTGAAACACACACTTTTATACAGAGTACATGTGCTGAAACACTTTTATACAGAGTACATGTGCTGAAAACACACTTTTATACAGAGTACATGTGCTGAAACACACTTTTATACAGAGTACATGTGCTGAAACACACTTTTATACAGAGTACATGTGCTGAAACACACTTTTATACAGAGTACATGTGCTGAAACACACACTTTTATACAGAGTACATGTGCTGAAACACACTTTTATACAGAGTACATGTGCTGAAACACACTTTTATACAGAGTACATGTGCTGAAACACACTTTTATACAGAGTACATGTGCTGAAACACACTTTTATACAGAGTACATGTGCTGAAACACACTTTTATACAGAGTACATGTGCTGAAACACACTTTATACAGAGTACATGTGCTGAAACACACTTTTATACAGAGTACATGTGCTGAAACACACACTTTTATACAGAGTACATGTGCTGACACACTTTTATACACAGAGTACATGTGCTGAAACACACTTTATACAGAGTACATGTGCTGAAACACACTTTTATACAGAGTACATGTTGCTGAAACACACTTTTATACAGAGTACATGTGCTGAAACACACACTTTTATACAGAGTACATGTGCTGAAACACACTTTTATACAGAGTACATGTGAAAACACACTTTTATACAGAGTACATGTGCTGAAACACACACTTTTATACAGTACATGTGCTGAAACACACTTTTATACAGAGTACATGTGCTGAAACACACACTTTTATACAGAGTACATGTGCTGAAACACACTTTTATACAGAGTACATGTGCTGAAACACACTTTTATACAGAGTACATGTGCTGAAACACACTTTTATACAGAGTACATGTGCTGAAACACACTTTTATACAGAGTACATGTGCTGAAACACACTTTTATACAGAGTACATGTGCTGAAACACACACTTTTATACAGAGTACATGTGCTGAAACACACTTTTATACAGAGTACATGTGCTGAAACACACTTTTATACAGAGTACATGTGCTGAAACACACTTTTATACAGAGTACATGTGCTGAAACACACACTTTTATATACAGAGTACATGTGCTGAAACACACTTTTATACAGAGTACATGTGCTGAAACACACTTTTATACAGAGTACATGTGCTGAAACACACTTTTATACAGAGTACATGTGCTGAAACACACACTTTTATACAGAGTACATGTGCTGAAACACACTTTTATACAGAGTACATGTGCTGAAACACACTTTTATACAGAGTACATGTGCTGAAACACACTTTTATACAGAGTACATGTGCTGAAACACACACTTTTATACAGAGTACATGTGCTGAAACACACTTTTATACAGAGTACATGTGCTGAAACACACTTTTATACAGAGTACATGTGCTGAAACACACTTTTATACAGAGTACATGTGCTGAAACACACTTTTATACAGAGTACATGTGCTGAAACACACTTTTATACAGAGTACATGTGCTGAAACACACTTTTATACAGAGTACATGTGCTGAAACACACTTTTATACAGAGTACATGTGCTGAAACACACTTTTATACAGTACATGTGCTGAAACACACTTTTATACAGAGTACATGTGCTGAAACACACTTTTATACAGAGTACATGTGCTGAAACACACTTTTATACAGAGTACATGTGCTGAAACACACTTTTATACAGAGTACATGTGCTGAAACACACTTTTATACAGAGTACATGTGCTGAAACACACTTTTATACAGAGTACATGTGCTGAAACACACACTTTTATACAGAGTACATGTGCTGAAACACACTTTTATACAGAGTACATGTGCTGAAACACACTTTTATACACATGTGCTGAAACACACTTTTATACAGAGTACATGTGCTGAAACACACTTTTATACAGAGTACATGTGCTGAAACACACTTTTATACAGAGTACATGTGCTGAAACACACTTTTTACAGAGTACATGTGCTGAAACACACTTTTATACAGAGTACATGTGCTGAAACACACTTTTATACAGTACATGTGCTGAAACACACTTTTATACAGAGTACATGTGCTGAAACACACACTTTTATACAGAGTACATGTGCTGAAACACACTTTTATACAGAGTACATGTGCTGAAACACACTTTTATACAGAGTACATGTGCTGAAACACACTTTTATACAGAGTACATGTGCTGAAACACACTTTTATACAGAGTACATGTGCTGAAACACACTTTTATACAGAGTACATGTGCTGAAACACACACTTTTATACAGAGTACATGTGCTGAAACACACACTTTTATACAGAGTACATGTGCTGAAACACACACTTTTACAGAGTACATGTGCTGAAACACACTTTTATACAGAGTACATGTGCTGAAACACACTTTTATACAGAGTACATGTGCTGAAACACACTTTTATACAGTACATGTGCTGAAACACACTTTTATACAGAGTACATGTGCTGAAACACACTTTTATACAGAGTACATGTGCTGAAACACACTTTTATACAGAGTACATGTGCTGAAACACACTTTTATACAGAGTACATGTGCTGAAACACACTTTTATACAGAGTACATGTGCTGAAACACACTTTTATACAGAGTACATGTGCTGAAACACACTTTTATACAGAGTACATGTGCTGAAACACACTTTTATACAGAGTACATGTGCTGAAACACACTTTTATACAGAGTACATGTGCTGAAACACACTTTTATACAGAGTACATGTGCTGAAACACACTTTTATACAGAGTACATGTGCTGAAACACACTTTTATACAGAGTACATGTGCTGAAACACACTTTTATACAGAGTACATGTGCTGAAAACACACTTTTATACAGAGTACATGTGCTGAAACACACTTTTATACAGAGTACATGTGCTGAAACACACTTTTATACAGAGTACATGTGCTGAAACACACTTTTATACAGAGTACATGTGCTGAAACACACTTTTATACAGAGTACATGTGCTGAAACACACTTTTATACAGAGTACATGTGCTGAAACACACTTTTATACAGAGTACATGTGCTGAAACACACTTTTATACAGAGTACATGTGCTGAAACACACTTTTATACAGAGTACATGTGCTGAAACACACTTTTATACAGAGTACATGTGCTGAAACACACACTTTTATACAGAGTACATGTGCTGAAACACACTTTTATACAGAGTACATGTGCTGAAAACACACTTTTATACAGAGTACATGTGCTGAAACACACTTTTATACAGAGTACATGTGCTGAAACACACACTTTTATACAGAGTACATGTGCTGAAACACACTTTTATACAGAGTACATGTGCTGAAAACACACTTTTATACAGAGTACATGTGCTGAAACACACTTTTATACAGTACATGTGCTGAAACACACTTTTATACAGAGTACATGTGCTGAAACACACTTTTATACAGAGTACATGTGCTGAAACACACTTTTATACAGAGTACATGTGCTGAAACACACTTTTATACAGAGTACATGTGCTGAAACACACTTTTATACAGTACATGTGCTGAAACACACTTTTATACAGAGTACATGTGCTGAAACACACTTTTATACAGAGTACATGTGCTGAAACACACTTTTATACAGAGTACATGTGCTGAAACACACTTTTATACAGAGTACATGTGCTGAAACACACACTTTTATACAGAGTACATGTGCTGAAACACACTTTTATACAGAGTACATGTGCTGAAAACACACTTTTATACAGAGTACATGTGCTGAAAACACACTTTTATACAGAGTACATGTGCTGAAACACACTTTTATACAGAGTACATGTGCTGAAACACACTTATACAGAGTACATGTGCTGAAACACACTTTTATACAGAGTACATGTGCTGAAACACACTTTTATACAGAGTACATGTGCTGAAACACACTTTTATACAGAGTACATGTGCTGAAACACACTTTTATACAGAGTACATGTGCTGAAACACACTTTTATACAGAGTACATGTGCTGAAACACACTTTTATACAGAGTACATGTGCTGAAACACACTTTTATACAGAGTACATGTGCTGAAACACACTTTTATACAGAGTACATGTGCTGAAACACACTTTTATACAGAGTACATGTGCTGAAACACACTTTTATACAGAGTACATGTGCTGAAACACACACTTTTATACAGAGTACATGTGCTGAAACACACTTTTATACAGAGTACATGTGCTGAAACACACACTTTTATACAGAGTACATGTGCTGAAACACACTTTTATACAGAGTACATGTGCTGAAACACACTTTTATACAGAGTACATGTGCTGAAACACACTTTTATACAGAGTACATGTGCTGAAACACACTTTTATACAGAGTACATGTGCTGAAACACACTTTTATACAGAGTACATGTGCTGAAACACACTTTTATACAGAGTACATGTGCTGAAACACACTTTTATACAGAGTACATGTGCTGAAACACACTTTTATACAGAGTACATGTGCTGAAACACACTTTTATACAGAGTACATGTGCTGAAACACACTTTTATACAGAGTACATGTGCTGAAACACACTTTTATACAGAGTACATGTGCTGAAACACACTTTTATACAGAGTACATGTGCTGAAACACACTTTTATACAGAGTACATGTGCTGAAACACACACTTTTATACAGAGTACATGTGCTGAAATACACACTTTTATACAGAGTACATGTGCTGAAACACACTTTTATACAGAGTACATGTGCTGAAACACACTTTTATACACAGAGTACATGTGCTGAAACACACTTTTATACAGAGTACATGTGCTGAAACACACTTTTATACAGAGTACATGTGCTGAAACACACTTTTATACAGAGTACATGTGCTGAAATACACACTTTTATACAGAGTACATGTGCTGAAACACACTTTTATACAGAGTACATGTGCTGAAACACACTTTTATACAGAGTACATGTGCTGAAACACACACTTTTATACAGAGTACATGTGCTGAAACACACTTTTATACAGAGTACATGTGCTGAAACACACTTTTATACAGAGTACATGTGCTGAAAACACACTTTTATACAGAGTACATGTGCTGAAAACACACTTTTATACAGAGTACATGTGCTGAAACACACTTTTATACAGAGTACATGTGCTGAAAACACACTTTTATACAGAGTACATGTGCTGAAAACACACTTTTATACAGAGTACATGTGCTGAAAACACACTTTTATACAGAGTACATGTGCTGAAACACACACTTTTATACAGAGTACATGTGCTGAAACACACTTTTATACAGAGTACATGTGCTGAAACACACTTTTATACAGAGTACATGTGCTGAAACACACTTTTATACAGAGTACATGTGCTGAAACACACTTTTATACAGAGTACATGTGCTGAAACACACTTTTATACAGAGTACATGTGCTGAAACACACTTTTATACAGAGTACATGTGCTGAAACACACTTTTATACAGAGTACATGTGCTGAAAACACACTTTTATACAGAGTACATGTGCTGAAACACACTTTTATACAGAGTACATGTGCTGAAACACACTTTTATACAGAGTACATGTGCTGAAACACACTTTTATACAGAGTACATGTGCTGAAACACACTTTTATACAGAGTACATGTGCTGAAACACACTTTTATACAGAGTACATGTGCTGAAACACACTTTTATACAGAGTACATGTGCTGAAACACACTTTTATACAGAGTACATGTGCTGAAACACACTTTTATACAGAGTACATGTGCTGAAACACACTTTTATACAGAGTACATGTGCTGAAACACACTTTTATACAGAGTACATGTGCTGAAACACACTTTTATACAGAGTACATGTGCTGAAACACACTTTTATACAGAGTACATGTGCTGAAACACACTTTTATACAGAGTACATGTGCTGAAAACACACTTTTATACAGAGTACATGTGCTGAAACACACTTTTATACAGAGTACATGTGCTGAAACACACTTTTATACAGAGTACATGTGCTGAAACACACTTTTATACAGAGTACATGTGCTGAAACACACTTTTATACAGAGTACATGTGCTGAAACACACTTTTATACAGAGTACATGTGCTGAAAACACACTTTTATACAGAGTACATGTGCTGAAACACACTTTTATACAGAGTACATGTGCTGAAACACACTTTTATACAGAGTACATGTGCTGAAACACACTTTTATACAGAGTACATGTGCTGAAACACACTTTTATACAGAGTACATGTGCTGAAAACACACTTTTATACAGAGTACATGTGCTGAAACACACTTTTATACAGAGTACATGTGCTGAAACACACTTTTATACAGAGTACATGTGCTGAAACACACTTTTATACAGAGTACATGTGCTGAAACACACTTTTATACAGAGTACATGTGCTGAAACACACTTTTATACAGAGTACATGTGCTGAAACACACTTTTATACAGAGTACATGTGCTGAAACACACTTTTATACAGAGTACATGTGCTGAAACACACTTTTATACAGAGTACATGTGCTGAAACACACTTTTATACAGAGTACATGTGCTGAAACACACTTTTATACAGAGTACATGTGCTGAAACACACTTTTATACAGAGTACATGTGCTGAAACACACTTTTATACAGAGTACATGTGCTGAAACACACTTTTATACAGAGTACATGTGCTGAAACACACTTTTATACAGAGTACATGTGCTGAAACACACTTTTATACAGAGTACATGTGCTGAAACACACTTTTATACAGAGTACATGTGCTGAAACACACTTTTATACAGAGTACATGTGCTGAAACACACTTTTATACAGAGTACATGTGCTGAAAACACACTTTTATACAGAGTACATGTGCTGAAACACACTTTTATACAGAGTACATGTGCTGAAACACACACTTTTATACAGAGTACATGTGCTGAAACACACTTTTATACAGAGTACATGTGCTGAAACACACTTTTATACAGAGTACATGTGCTGAAACACACTTTTATACAGAGTACATGTGCTGAAACACACTTTTATACAGAGTACATGTGCTGAAACACACTTTTATACAGAGTACATGTGCTGAAACACACTTTTATACAGAGTACATGTGCTGAAACACACTTTTATACAGAGTACATGTGCTGAAACACACTTTTATACAGAGTACATGTGCTGAAACACACTTTTATACAGAGTACATGTGCTGAAACACACTTTTATACAGAGTACATGTGCTGAAACACACTTTTATACAGAGTACATGTGCTGAAACACACTTTTATACAGAGTACATGTGCTGAAACACACTTTTATACAGAGTACATGTGCTGAAAACACACTTTTATACAGAGTACATGTGC
This sequence comes from Silurus lanzhouensis, assembly GCA_039877035.1. Classification (NCBI taxonomy): domain Eukaryota; kingdom Metazoa; phylum Chordata; class Actinopteri; order Siluriformes; family Siluridae; genus Silurus; species Silurus lanzhouensis. The sequence goes on along the minus strand of JBCEWE010001134.1, from coordinate 27,431 downwards.
TGAAACACACTTTTATACAGAGTACATGTGCTGAAACACACTTTTATACAGAGTACATGTGCTGAAACACACTTTTATACAGAGTACATGTGCTGAAACACACTTTTATACAGAGTACATGTGCTGAAACACACTTTTATACAGAGTACATGTGCTGAAACACACTTTTATACAGAGTACATGTGCTGAAACACACTTTTATACAGAGTACATGTGCTGAAACACACTTTTATACAGAGTACATGTGCTGAAACACACTTTTATACAGAGTACATGTGCTGAAACACACTTTTATACAGAGTACATGTGCTGAAACACACTTTTATACAGAGTACATGTGCTGAAACACACTTTTATACAGAGTACATGTGCTGAAACACACTTTTATACAGAGTACATGTGCTGAAACACACTTTTATACAGAGTACATGTGCTGAAACACACTTTTATACAGAGTACATGTGCTGAAACACACTTTTATACAGAGTACATGTGCTGAAAACACACTTTTATACAGAGTACATGTGCTGAAACACACTTTTATACAGAGTACATGTGCTGAAACACACTTTTATACAGAGTACATGTGCTGAAACACACTTTTATACAGAGTACATGTGCTGAAACACACTTTTATACAGAGTACATGTGCTGAAACACACTTTTATACAGAGTACATGTGCTGAAACACACTTTTATACAGAGTACATGTGCTGAAACACACTTTTATACAGAGTACATGTGCTGAAACACACTTTTATACAGAGTACATGTGCTGAAACACACTTTTATACAGAGTACATGTGCTGAAACACACTTTTATACAGAGTACATGTGCTGAAACACACTTTTATACAGAGTACATGTGCTGAAACACACTTTTATACAGAGTACATGTGCTGAAACACACTTTTATACAGAGTACATGTGCTGAAACACACTTTTATACAGAGTACATGTGCTGAAACACACTTTTATACAGAGTACATGTGCTGAAACACACTTTTATACAGAGTACATGTGCTGAAACACACTTTTATACAGAGTACATGTGCTGAAACACACTTTTATACAGAGTACATGTGCTGAAACACACTTTTATACAGAGTACATGTGCTGAAACACACTTTTATACAGAGTACATGTGCTGAAACACACTTTTATACAGAGTACATGTGCTGAAACACACTTTTATACAGAGTACATGTGCTGAAACACACTTTTATACAGAGTACATGTGCTGAAACACACTTTTATACAGAGTACATGTGCTGAAACACACTTTTATACAGAGTACATGTGCTGAAACACACTTTTATACAGAGTACATGTGCTGAAACACACTTTTATACAGAGTACATGTGCTGAAACACACTTTTATACAGAGTACATGTGCTGAAACACACTTTTATACAGAGTACATGTGCTGAAACACACTTTTATACAGAGTACATGTGCTGAAACACACTTTTATACAGAGTACATGTGCTGAAACACACTTTTATACAGAGTACATGTGCTGAAACACACTTTTATACAGAGTACATGTGCTGAAACACACTTTTATACAGAGTACATGTGCTGAAACACACTTTTATACAGAGTACATGTGCTGAAACACACTTTTATACAGAGTACATGTGCTGAAACACACTTTTATACAGAGTACATGTGCTGAAACACACTTTTATACAGAGTACATGTGCTGAAACACACTTTTATACAGAGTACATGTGCTGAAACACACTTTTATACAGAGTACATGTGCTGAAACACACTTTTATACAGAGTACATGTGCTGAAACACACTTTTATACAGAGTACATGTGCTGAAACACACTTTTATACAGAGTACATGTGCTGAAACACACTTTTATACAGAGTACATGTGCTGAAACACACTTTTATACAGAGTACATGTGCTGAAAACACACTTTTATACAGAGTACATGTGCTGAAACACACTTTTATACAGAGTACATGTGCTGAAACACACTTTTATACAGAGTACATGTGCTGAAACACACTTTTATACAGAGTACATGTGCTGAAACACACTTTTATACAGAGTACATGTGCTGAAACACACTTTTATACAGAGTACATGTGCTGAAACACACTTTTATACAGAGTACATGTGCTGAAACACACTTTTATACAGAGTACATGTGCTGAAACACACTTTTATACAGAGTACATGTGCTGAAACACACTTTTATACAGAGTACATGTGCTGAAACACACTTTTATACAGAGTACATGTGCTGAAACACACTTTTATACAGAGTACATGTGCTGAAACACACTTTTATACAGAGTACATGTGCTGAAACACACTTTTATACAGAGTACATGTGCTGAAACACACTTTTATACAGAGTACATGTGCTGAAACACACTTTTATACAGAGTACATGTGCTGAAACACACTTTTATACAGAGTACATGTGCTGAAACACACTTTTATACAGAGTACATGTGCTGAAACACACTTTTATACAGAGTACATGTGCTGAAACACACTTTTATACAGAGTACATGTGCTGAAACACACTTTTATACAGAGTACATGTGCTGAAACACACTTTTATACAGAGTACATGTGCTGAAACACACTTTTATACAGAGTACATGTGCTGAAACACACTTTTATACAGAGTACATGTGCTGAAACACACTTTTATACAGAGTACATGTGCTGAAAACACACTTTTATACAGAGTACATGTGCTGAAACACACTTTTATACAGAGTACATGTGCTGAAACACACTTTTATACAGAGTACATGTGCTGAAACACACTTTTATACAGAGTACATGTGCTGAAACACACTTTTATACAGAGTACATGTGCTGAAACACACTTTTATACAGAGTACATGTGCTGAAAACACACTTTTATACAGAGTACATGTGCTGAAACACACTTTTATACAGAGTACATGTGCTGAAACACACTTTTATACAGAGTACATGTGCTGAAACACACTTTTATACAGAGTACATGTGCTGAAACACACTTTTATACAGAGTACATGTGCTGAAACACACTTTTATACAGAGTACATGTGCTGAAACACACTTTTATACAGAGTACATGTGCTGAAACACACTTTTATACAGAGTACATGTGCTGAAACACACTTTTATACAGAGTACATGTGCTGAAACACACTTTTATACAGAGTACATGTGCTGAAAACACACTTTTATACAGAGTACATGTGCTGAAACACACTTTTATACAGAGTACATGTGCTGAAACACACTTTTATACAGAGTACATGTGCTGAAAACACACTTTTATACAGAGTACATGTGCTGAAACACACTTTTATACAGAGTACATGTGCTGAAACACACTTTTATACAGAGTACATGTGCTGAAACACACTTTTATACAGAGTACATGTGCTGAAACACACTTTTATACAGAGTACATGTGCTGAAACACACTTTTATACAGAGTACATGTGCTGAAACACACTTTTATACAGAGTACATGTGCTGAAACACACTTTTATACAGAGTACATGTGCTGAAACACACTTTTATACAGAGTACATGTGCTGAAACACACTTTTATACAGAGTACATGTGCTGAAACACACTTTTATACAGAGTACATGTGCTGAAACACACTTTTATACAGAGTACATGTGCTGAAACACACTTTTATACAGAGTACATGTGCTGAAACACACTTTTATACAGAGTACATGTGCTGAAACACACTTTTATACAGAGTACATGTGCTGAAACACACTTTTATACAGAGTACATGTGCTGAAACACACTTTTATACAGAGTACATGTGCTGAAACACACTTTTATACAGAGTACATGTGCTGAAACACACTTTTATACAGAGTACATGTGCTGAAACACACTTTTATACAGAGTACATGTGCTGAAACACACTTTTATACAGAGTACATGTGCTGAAAACACACTTTTATACAGAGTACATGTGCTGAAACACACTTTTATACAGAGTACATGTGCTGAAACACACTTTTATACAGAGTACATGTGCTGAAAACACACTTTTATACAGAGTACATGTGCTGAAAACACACTTTTATACAGAGTACATGTGCTGAAACACACTTTTATACAGAGTACATGTGCTGAAACACACTTTTATACAGAGTACATGTGCTGAAACACACTTTTATACAGAGTACATGTGCTGAAACACACTTTTATACAGAGTACATGTGCTGAAACACACTTTTATACAGAGTACATGTGCTGAAACACACTTTTATACAGAGTACATGTGCTGAAACACACTTTTATACAGAGTACATGTGCTGAAACACACTTTTATACAGAGTACATGTGCTGAAACACACTTTTATACAGAGTACATGTGCTGAAACACACTTTTATACAGAGTACATGTGCTGAAACACACTTTTATACAGAGTACATGTGCTGAAACACACTTTTATACAGAGTACATGTGCTGAAACACACTTTTATACAGAGTACATGTGCTGAAACACACTTTTATACAGAGTACATGTGCTGAAACACACTTTTATACAGAGTACATGTGCTGAAACACACTTTTATACAGAGTACATGTGCTGAAACACACTTTTATACAGAGTACATGTGCTGAAACACACTTTTATACAGAGTACATGTGCTGAAACACACTTTTATACAGAGTACATGTGCTGAAACACACTTTTATACAGAGTACATGTGCTGAAACACACTTTTATACAGAGTACATGTGCTGAAAACACACTTTTATACAGAGTACATGTGCTGAAACACACTTTTATACAGAGTACATGTGCTGAAACACACTTTTATACAGAGTACATGTGCTGAAACACACTTTTATACAGAGTACATGTGCTGAAACACACTTTTATACAGAGTACATGTGCTGAAACACACTTTTATACAGAGTACATGTGCTGAAACACACTTTTATACAGAGTACATGTGCTGAAACACACTTTTATACAGAGTACATGTGCTGAAAACACACTTTTATACAGAGTACATGTGCTGAAACACACTTTTATACAGAGTACATGTGCTGAAACACACTTTTATACAGAGTACATGTGCTGAAACACACTTTTATACAGAGTACATGTGCTGAAACACACTTTTATACAGAGTACATGTGCTGAAACACACTTTTATACAGAGTACATGTGCTGAAACACACTTTTATACAGAGTACATGTGCTGAAACACACTTTTATACAGAGTACATGTGCTGAAACACACTTTTATACAGAGTACATGTGCTGAAACACACTTTTATACAGAGTACATGTGCTGAAACACACTTTTATACAGAGTACATGTGCTGAAAACACACTTTTATACAGAGTACATGTGCTGAAACACACTTTTATACAGAGTACATGTGCTGAAACACACTTTTATACAGAGTACATGTGCTGAAACACACTTTTATACAGAGTACATGTGCTGAAACACACTTTTATACAGAGTACATGTGCTGAAACACACTTTTATACAGAGTACATGTGCTGAAACACACTTTTATACAGAGTACATGTGCTGAAACACACTTTTATACAGAGTACATGTGCTGAAACACACTTTTATACAGAGTACATGTGCTGAAACACACTTTTATACAGAGTACATGTGCTGAAACACACTTTTATACAGAGTACATGTGCTGAAACACACTTTTATACAGAGTACATGTGCTGAAACACACTTTTATACAGAGTACATGTGCTGAAACACACTTTTATACAGAGTACATGTGCTGAAACACACTTTTATACAGAGTACATGTGCTGAAACACACTTTTATACAGAGTACATGTGCTGAAAACACACTTTTATACAGAGTACATGTGCTGAAACACACTTTTATACAGAGTACATGTGCTGAAACACACTTTTATACAGAGTACATGTGCTGAAACACACTTTTATACAGAGTACATGTGCTGAAACACACTTTTATACAGAGTACATGTGCTGAAACACACTTTTATACAGAGTACATGTGCTGAAAACACACTTTTATACAGAGTACATGTGCTGAAACACACTTTTATACAGAGTACATGTGCTGAAAACACACTTTTATACAGAGTACATGTGCTGAAACACACTTTTATACAGAGTACATGTGCTGAAACACACTTTTATACAGAGTACATGTGCTGAAACACACTTTTATACAGAGTACATGTGCTGAAACACACTTTTATACAGAGTACATGTGCTGAAACACACTTTTATACAGAGTACATGTGCTGAAACACACTTTTATACAGAGTACATGTGCTGAAACACACTTTTATACAGAGTACATGTGCTGAAACACACTTTTATACAGAGTACATGTGCTGAAACACACTTTTATACAGAGTACATGTGCTGAAAACACACTTTTATACAGAGTACATGTGCTGAAACACACTTTTATACAGAGTACATGTGCTGAAACACACTTTTATACAGAGTACATGTGCTGAAACACACTTTTATACAGAGTACATGTGCTGAAAACACACTTTTATACAGAGTACATGTGCTGAAACACACTTTTATACAGAGTACATGTGCTGAAACACACTTTTATACAGAGTACATGTGCTGAAACACACTTTTATACAGAGTACATGTGCTGAAACACACTTTTATACAGAGTACATGTGCTGAAACACACTTTTATACAGAGTACATGTGCTGAAACACACTTTTATACAGAGTACATGTGCTGAAACACACTTTTATACAGAGTACATGTGCTGAAACACACTTTTATACAGAGTACATGTGCTGAAACACACTTTTATACAGAGTACATGTGCTGAAACACACTTTTATACAGAGTACATGTGCTGAAACACACTTTTATACAGAGTACATGTGCTGAAACACACTTTTATACAGAGTACATGTGCTGAAACACACTTTTATACAGAGTACATGTGCTGAAACACACTTTTATACAGAGTACATGTGCTGAAACACACTTTTATACAGAGTACATGTGCTGAAACACACTTTTATACAGAGTACATGTGCTGAAACACACTTTTATACAGAGTACATGTGCTGAAACACACTTTTATACAGAGTACATGTGCTGAAACACACTTTTATACAGAGTACATGTGCTGAAACACACTTTTATACAGAGTACATGTGCTGAAACACACTTTTATACAGAGTACATGTGCTGAAACACACTTTTATACAGAGTACATGTGCTGAAACACACTTTTATACAGAGTACATGTGCTGAAACACACTTTTATACAGAGTACATGTGCTGAAACACACTTTTATACAGAGTACATGTGCTGAAAACACACTTTTATACAGAGTACATGTGCTGAAACACACTTTTATACAGAGTACATGTGCTGAAACACACTTTTATACAGAGTACATGTGCTGAAACACACTTTTATACAGAGTACATGTGCTGAAACACACTTTTATACAGAGTACATGTGCTGAAAACACACTTTTATACAGAGTACATGTGCTGAAACACACTTTTATACAGAGTACATGTGCTGAAACACACTTTTATACAGAGTACATGTGCTGAAACACACTTTTATACAGAGTACATGTGCTGAAACACACTTTTATACAGAGTACATGTGCTGAAACACACTTTTATACAGAGTACATGTGCTGAAACACACTTTTATACAGAGTACATGTGCTGAAACACACTTTTATACAGAGTACATGTGCTGAAACACACTTTTATACAGAGTACATGTGCTGAAAACACACTTTTATACAGAGTACATGTGCTGAAACACACTTTTATACAGAGTACATGTGCTGAAACACACTTTTATACAGAGTACATGTGCTGAAACACACTTTTATACAGAGTACATGTGCTGAAACACACTTTTATACAGAGTACATGTGCTGAAACACACTTTTATACAGAGTACATGTGCTGAAACACACTTTTATACAGAGTACATGTGCTGAAACACACTTTTATACAGAGTACATGTGCTGAAACACACTTTTATACAGAGTACATGTGCTGAAACACACTTTTATACAGAGTACATGTGCTGAAAACACACTTTTATACAGAGTACATGTGCTGAAACACACTTTTATACAGAGTACATGTGCTGAAACACACTTTTATACAGAGTACATGTGCTGAAACACACTTTTATACAGAGTACATGTGCTGAAACACACTTTTATACAGAGTACATGTGCTGAAAACACACTTTTATACAGAGTACATGTGCTGAAACACACTTTTATACAGAGTACATGTGCTGAAACACACTTTTATACAGAGTACATGTGCTGAAACACACTTTTATACAGAGTACATGTGCTGAAACACACTTTTATACAGAGTACATGTGCTGAAACACACTTTTATACAGAGTACATGTGCTGAAACACACTTTTATACAGAGTACATGTGCTGAAACACACTTTTATACAGAGTACATGTGCTGAAACACACTTTTATACAGAGTACATGTGCTGAAACACACTTTTATACAGAGTACATGTGCTGAAACACACTTTTATACAGAGTACATGTGCTGAAACACACTTTTATACAGAGTACATGTGCTGAAACACACTTTTATACAGAGTACATGTGCTGAAAACACACTTTTATACAGAGTACATGTGCTGAAACACACTTTTATACAGAGTACATGTGCTGAAAACACACTTTTATACAGAGTACATGTGCTGAAACACACTTTTATACAGAGTACATGTGCTGAAACACACTTTTATACAGAGTACATGTGCTGAAACACACTTTTATACAGAGTACATGTGCTGAAACACACTTTTATACAGAGTACATGTGCTGAAACACACTTTTATACAGAGTACATGTGCTGAAACACACTTTTATACAGAGTACATGTGCTGAAACACACTTTTATACAGAGTACATGTGCTGAAACACACACTTTTATACAGAGTACATGTGCTGAAACACACTTTTATACAGAGTACATGTGCTGAAACACACTTTTATACAGAGTACATGTGCTGAAACACACTTTTATACAGAGTACATGTGCTGAAACACACTTTTATACAGAGTACATGTGCTGAAACACACTTTTATACAGAGTACATGTGCTGAAACACACTTTTATACAGAGTACATGTGCTGAAACACACTTTTATACAGAGTACATGTGCTGAAACACACTTTTATACAGAGTACATGTGCTGAAACACACTTTTATACACAGTACATGTGCTGAAACACACTTTTATACAGAGTACATGTGCTGAAATACACACTTTTATACAGAGTACATGTGCTGAAACACACTTTTATACAGAGTACATGTGCTGAAACACACTTTTATACAGAGTACATGTGCTGAAAACACACTTTTATACAGAGTACATGTGCTGAAACACACTTTTATACAGAGTACATGTGCTGAAACACACTTTTATACAGAGTACATGTGCTGAAACACACTTTTATACAGAGTACATGTGCTGAAACACACTTTTATACAGAGTACATGTGCTGAAACACACTTTTATACAGAGTACATGTGCTGAAACACACTTTTATACAGAGTACATGTGCTGAAACACACTTTTATACAGAGTACATGTGCTGAAACACACTTTTATACAGAGTACATGTGCTGAAACACACTTTTATACAGAGTACATGTGCTGAAACACACTTTTATACAGAGTACATGTGCTGAAACACACTTTTATACAGAGTACATGTGCTGAAACACACTTTTATACAGAGTACATGTGCTGAAACACACTTTTATACAGAGTACATGTGCTGAAAACACACTTTTATACAGAGTACATGTGCTGAAACACACTTTTATACAGAGTACATGTGCTGAAACACACTTTTATACAGAGTACATGTGCTGAAACACACTTTTATACAGAGTACATGTGCTGAAACACACTTTTATACAGAGTACATGTGCTGAAACACACTTTTATACAGAGTACATGTGCTGAAACACACTTTTATACAGAGTACATGTGCTGAAACACACTTTTATACAGAGTACATGTGCTGAAACACACTTTTATACAGAGTACATGTGCTGAAACACACTTTTATACAGAGTACATGTGCTGAAACACACTTTTATACAGAGTACATGTGCTGAAACACACTTTTATACAGAGTACATGTGCTGAAACACACTTTTATACAGAGTACATGTGCTGAAACACACTTTTATACAGAGTACATGTGCTGAAACACACTTTTATACAGAGTACATGTGCTGAAACACACTTTTATACAGAGTACATGTGCTGAAACACACTTTTATACAGAGTACATGTGCTGAAACACACTTTTATACAGAGTACATGTGCTGAAACACACTTTTATACAGAGTACATGTGCTGAAACACACTTTTATACAGAGTACATGTGCTGAAACACACTTTTATACAGAGTACATGTGCTGAAACACACTTTTATACAGAGTACATGTGCTGAAACACACTTTTATACAGAGTACATGTGCTGAAACACACTTTTATACAGAGTACATGTGCTGAAACACACTTTTATACAGAGTACATGTGCTGAAAACACACTTTTATACAGAGTACATGTGCTGAAACACACTTTTATACAGAGTACATGTGCTGAAACACACTTTTATACAGAGTACATGTGCTGAAACACACTTTTATACAGAGTACATGTGCTGAAAACACACTTTTATACAGAGTACATGTGCTGAAACACACTTTTATACAGAGTACATGTGCTGAAACACACTTTTATACAGAGTACATGTGCTGAAACACACTTTTATACAGAGTACATGTGCTGAAAACACACTTTTATACAGAGTACATGTGCTGAAAACACACTTTTATACAGAGTACATGTGCTGAAACACACTTTTATACAGAGTACATGTGCTGAAACACACTTTTATACAGAGTACATGTGCTGAAACACACTTTTATACAGAGTACATGTGCTGAAACACACTTTTATACAGAGTACATGTGCTGAAACACACTTTTATACAGAGTACATGTGCTGAAACACACTTTTATACAGAGTACATGTGCTGAAACACACTTTTATACAGAGTACATGTGCTGAAACACACTTTTATACAGAGTACATGTGCTGAAACACACTTTTATACAGAGTACATGTGCTGAAAACACACTTTTATACAGAGTACATGTGCTGAAACACACTTTTATACAGAGTACATGTGCTGAAACACACTTTTATACAGAGTACATGTGCTGAAACACACTTTTATACAGAGTACATGTGCTGAAACACACTTTTATACAGAGTACATGTGCTGAAACACACTTTTATACAGAGTACATGTGCTGAAACACACTTTTATACAGAGTACATGTGCTGAAACACACTTTTATACAGAGTACATGTGCTGAAACACACTTTTATACAGAGTACATGTGCTGAAACACACTTTTATACAGAGTACATGTGCTGAAACACACTTTTATACAGAGTACATGTGCTGAAACACACTTTTATACAGAGTACATGTGCTGAAAACACACTTTTATACAGAGTACATGTGCTGAAACACACACTTTTATACAGAGTACATGTGCTGAAACACACTTTTATACAGAGTACATGTGCTGAAAACACACTTTTATACAGAGTACATGTGCTGAAAACACACTTTTATACAGAGTACATGTGCTGAAACACACTTTTATACAGAGTACATGTGCTGAAACACACTTTTATACAGAGTACATGTGCTGAAACACACTTTTATACAGAGTACATGTGCTGAAACACACTTTTATACAGAGTACATGTGCTGAAACACACTTTTATACAGAGTACATGTGCTGAAACACACTTTTATACAGAGTACATGTGCTGAAACACACTTTTATACAGAGTACATGTGCTGAAAACACACTTTTATACAGAGTACATGTGCTGAAACACACTTTTATACAGAGTACATGTGCTGAAACACACTTTTATACAGAGTACATGTGCTGAAACACACTTTTATACAGAGTACATGTGCTGAAACACACTTTTATACAGAGTACATGTGCTGAAACACACTTTTATACAGAGTACATGTGCTGAAACACACTTTTATACAGAGTACATGTGCTGAAACACACTTTTATACAGAGTACATGTGCTGAAACACACTTTTATACAGAGTACATGTGCTGAAACACACTTTTATACAGAGTACATGTGCTGAAACACACTTTTATACAGAGTACATGTGCTGAAACACACTTTTATACAGAGTACATGTGCTGAAACACACTTTTATACAGAGTACATGTGCTGAAACACACTTTTATACAGAGTACATGTGCTGAAACACACTTTTATACAGAGTACATGTGCTGAAACACACTTTTATACAGAGTACATGTGCTGAAACACACTTTTATACAGAGTACATGTGCTGAAACACACTTTTATACAGAGTACATGTGCTGAAACACACTTTTATACAGAGTACATGTGCTGAAACACACTTTTATACAGAGTACATGTGCTGAAACACACTTTTATACAGAGTACATGTGCTGAAACACACTTTTATACAGAGTACATGTGCTGAAACACACTTTTATACAGAGTACATGTGCTGAAACACACTTTTATACAGAGTACATGTGCTGAAACACACACTTTTATACAGAGTACATGTGCTGAAATACACACTTTTATACAGAGTACATGTGCTGAAACACCCACACTTTTATACAGAGTACATGTGCTGAACACACACTTTTATACAGAGTACATGTGCTGAAACACACTTTTATACAGAGTACATGTGCTGAAAACACACACTTTTATACAGAGTACATGTGCTGAAAACACACTTTTATACAGAGTACATGTGCTGAAATACACACTTTTATACAGAGTACATGTGCTGAACACACACTTTTATACAGAGTACATGTGCTGAAAACACACTTTTATACAGAGTACATGTGCTGAAATACAACACTTTTAATACCCAGAGTACATGTGCTGAAACACACTTTTATACAGAGTACATGTGTGAAACAACTTTTATACAAGTACATGTGCTGAAAACACACTTTTATACAGAGTAATGTGCTGAAACACACTTTTATACAGAGTACATGTGCTGAAACACCACTTTTATACAGAGTACATGTGCTGAAATACACACTTTTATACAGAGTACATGTGCTGAAAACACACACTTTTATACAGAGTACATGTGCTGAAACACACTTTTATACAGAGTACATGTGCTGAAACACACCTTTTATACAGAGTACATGTGCTGAAACACACTTTTATACCAGAGTACATGTGCTGAAACACACTTTTATACACAGTACATGTGCTGAAACACACTTTTATACAGAGTACATGTGCTGAACACACACTTTTATACCACAGTACATGTGCTGAAACACACTTTTATACAGAGTACATGTGCTGAAACACACTTTTATACACAGTACATGTGCTGAAAACACACTTTTATACAGAGTACATGTGCTGAAACACACTTTTATACAAGTACATGTGAAAAAATAAGTACATGTGCTGAAACACACACTTTTATACAGAGTACATGTGCTGAAATACACACTTTTATACAGAGTACATGTGCTGAAACACACACTTTTATACAGAGTACATGTGCTGAAACACACTTTTATACAGAGTACATGTGCTGAAACACACTTTTATACAGAGTACATGTGCTGAAACACACTTTTATACAGAGTACATGTGCTGAAACACACTTTTATACACAGTACATGTGCTGAAACACACTTTTATACAGAGTACATGTGCTGAAACACACTTTTATACAGAGTACATGTGCTGAAATACACACTTTTATACACAGTACATGTGCTGAAATACACACTTTATACACAGTACATGTGCTGAAACACACTTTTATACACAGTACATGTGCTGAAAACACCTTTTATACAGAGTACATGTGCTGAAAACACACTTTTATACAGAGTACATGTGCTGAAACACACTTTTATACAGAGTACATGTGCTGAAACACACTTTTATACACAGTACATGTGCTGAAACACACTTTTATACAGAGTACATGTGCTGAAACACACTTTTATACAGAGTACATGTGCTGAAAACACACTTTTATACAGAGTACATGTGCTGAAACACACTTTTTATACAGAGTACATGTGCTGAAACACACTTTTATACAGAGTACATGTGCTGAAACACACCTTTTATACAGAGTACATGTGCTGAAATACACACTTTTATACAGAGTACATGTGCTGAAACCACACTTTTATACCAGAGTACATGTGCTGAACACACTTTTTATACGAGTACATGTGCTGTAAATACACACTTTTATACAGAGTAATGTGCTGAAACAACACTTTTATACAGAGTACATGTGCTGAAACACACTTTTATACAGAGTACATGTGCTGAAAACACACTTTTATACAGAGTACATGTGCTGAAACACCACTTTTATACAGAGTACATGTGCTGAAACACACTTTATACAAGTACATGTGCTGAAACACACACTTTTATACAGAGTACATGTGCTGAAACACACTTTAACACAGTACATGTCTAAACACAAGAAATCAACACTTTTATACAGAGTACATGTGCTGAAATACACACTTTATACACAGTACATGTGCTGAAAACACACACTTTATATACAGGTAAAACAATAAAGTAAGCTGAAACACACTTTTATACAGAGTACATGTGCTGAACACACTTTTTATACAAGTACATGTGAAAAACAGATACATGTGCTGAAACACACCTTTTATACAGAGTACATGTGCTGAAACACACTTTTATACAGAGTACATGTGCTGAAACACACTTTTATACAGAGTACATGTGCTGAAACACACATTTTATACAGAGTACATGTGCTGAAACACACACTTTTATACAGAGTACATGTGCTGAAACACACCTTTTATACAGAGTACATGTGCTGAAACACACTTTTATACAGAGTACATGTGCTGAAAACACACTTTTATACACAGTACATGTGCTGAAAACACACTTTTATACACAGTACATGTGCTGAAACACACTTTTATACAGAGTACATGTGCTGAAACACACACTTTTATACAGAGTACATGTGCTGAAACACACTTTTATACAGAGTACATGTGCTGAAATACACACTTTTATACAGAGTACATGTGCTGAAACACACTTTTATACAGAGTACATGTGCTGAAACACACACTTTTATACAGAGTACATGTGCTGAAACACACTTTTATACAGAGTACATGTGCTGAAACACACACTTTTATACAGAGTACATGTGCTGAAAACCACACTTTTATACAGAGTACATGTGCTGAAACACACTTTTATACAGAGTACATGTGCTGAAACACACTTTTATACCAGAGTACATGTGCTGAAACACACACTCTTATACAGAGTACATGTGCTGAAACACACTTTTATACAGAGTACATGTGCTGAAACACACACTTTTATACAGAGTACATGTGCTGAAACACACACTTTTATACAGAGTACATGTGCTGAAACACACACTTTTATACAGAGTACATGTGCTGAAACACACACTTTTATACAGAGTACATGTGCTGAAACACACACTTTTATACAGAGTACATGTGCTGAAAACACACTTTTAACAGATACATGTGCTGAAACACACTTTATACAAGTACATGAAAACATTTATACAGAGTACATGTGCTGAAACACACACTTTTATACAGAGTACATGTGCTGAAACACACTTTTATACACAGTACATGTGCTGAAACACACTTTTATACAGAGTACATGTGCTGAAACACACCTTTTATACAGAGTACATGTTGAAAACCTTTTACAGATACATGTGCTGAAATACACACTTTTATACAGAGTACATGTGCTGAAACACACTTTTATACAGAGTACATGTGCTGAAAACACACTTTTATACACAGTACATGTGCTGAAACACACTTTTATACAGAGTACATGTGCTGAAACACACACTTTTATACAGAGTACATGTGCTGAAACAACACTTTTATACAGAGTACATGTGCTGAAACACACTTTTATACAGAGTACATGTGCTGAAAACACACTTTTATACAGAGTACATGTGCTGAAACACACTTTTATACAGAGTACATGTGCTGAATACACACTTTTATACAGAGTACATGTGCTGAAACACACCTTTTATACAGAGTACATGTGCTGAAACACACTTTTATACACAGTACATGTGCTGAAACACACTTTTATACAGAGTACATGTGCTGAAAACACACTTTTATACAGAGTACATGTGCTGAAACACACTTTTATACAGAGTACATGTGCTGAAAACACACTTTTATACAGAGTACATGTGCTGAAACAACACTTTTATACAGAGTACATGTGCTGAAACACACTTTTATACAGAGTACATGTGCTGAAACACCACTTTTATACAGAGTACATGTGCTGAAACACACTTTTATACAGAGTACATGTGCTGAAATACACACTTTTATACAGAGTACATGTGCTGAAACACACACTTTTATACAGAGTACATGTGCTGAAACACCTTTATACAGAGTACATTGCTGAAACACCTTTTATACACAGTACATGTGCTGAAACACACTTTTATACAGAGTACATGTGCTGAAACACACTTTTATACAGAGTACATGTGCTGAAACACACACTTTTATACAGAGTACATGTGCTGAAACACACACTTTTATACAGAGTACATGTGCTGAAACACACACTTTTATACAGAGTACATGTGCTGAAACACACACTTTTATACAGCAGTACATGTGCTGAAAACACACTTTTATACACAGTACATGTGCTGAAAACACACTTTTATACAGAGTACATGTGCTGAAACACACTTTTATACAGAGTACATGTGCTGAAACACACACTTTTATACAGAGTACATGTGCTGAAACACCACTTTTATACAGAGTACATGTGCTGAAACACACTTTTATACAGAGTACATGTGCTGAAACACACTTTTATACAGAGTACATGTGCTGAAATACACACTTTTATACAGAGTACATGTGCTGAAACACACTTTTATACAGAGTACATGTGCTGAAACACACACTTTTATACAAGAGTACATGTGCTGAAACACACACTTTTATACAGAGTACATGTGCTGAAACACACACTTTTATACAGAGTACATGTGCTGAAACACACTTTTATACACAGTACATGTGCTGAAACACACTTTATACAGTAATGTGCTGAACACACTTTTATACAGAGTACATGTGCTGAAACACACACTTTTATACAGAGTACATGTGCTGAAACACACTTTTATACACAGTACATGTGCTGAAACACCACTTTTATACAGAGTACATGTGCTGAAAACCACACTTTTATACAGAGTACATGTGCTGAAACACACTTTTATACAGAGTACATGTGCTGAAACAACACTTTTATACAGAGTACATGTGCTGAAACACACACTTTATACAGAGTACATGTGCTGAAACACACTTTTATACAGAGTACATGTGCTGAAAACACACACTTTTATACAGAGTACATGTGCTGAAATACACACTTTTATACAGAGTACATGTGCTGAAACACACTTTTATACAGAGTACATGTGCTGAAACACACACTTTTATACAGAGTACATGTGCTGAAACACACTTTTATACACAGTACATGTGCTGAAACACACTTTTATACAGAGTACATGTGCTGAAACACACTTTTATACAGAGTACATGTGCTGAAACACACACTTTTATACAGAGTACATGTGCTGAAACACACACTTTTATACAGAGTACATGTGCTGAAATACACACTTTTATACAGAGTACATGTGCTGAAACACACTTTTATACAGAGTACATGTGCTGAAACACACTTTTATACACAGTACATGTGCTGAAACACACACTTTTATACAGAGTACATGTGCTGAAACACACTTTTATACAGAGTACATGTGCTGAAACACACTTTTATACAGAGTACATGTGCTGAAACACACACTTTTATACAGAGTACATGTGCTGAAACACACTTTTATACAGAGTACATGTGCTGAAACACACTTTTATACAGAGTACATGTGCTGAAACACACACTTTTATACAGAGTACATGTGCTGAAACACACTTTTATACAGAGTACATGTGCTGAAACACACACTTTTATACAGAGTACATGTGCTGAAACACACTTTTATACACAGTACATGTGCTGAAATACACACTTTTATACAGAGTACATGTGCTGAAACACACTTTTATACAGAGTACATGTGCTGAAACACACTTTTATACAGAGTACATGTGCTGAAACACACACTTTTATACAGAGTACATGTGCTGAAATACACACTTTTATACAGAGTACATGTGCTGAAACACACATACAAGTACATGGCTGAAACACACTTTTATACAGAGTACATGTGCTGAAACACACACTTTTATACAGAGTACATGTGCTGAAACACACTTTTATACAGAGTACATGTGCTGAAAACACACTTTTATACAGAGTACATGTGCTGAAACACACTTTTATACAGAGTACATGTGCTGAAACACACTTTTATACACAGTACATGTGCTGAAATACACACTTTTATACAGAGTACATGTGCTGAAACACACTTTTATACAGAGTACATGTGCTGAAACACACACTTTTATACAGAGTACATGTGCTGAAACACACTTTTATACACAGTACATGTGCTGAAATACACACTTTTATACAGAGTACATGTGCTGAAAACACACTTTTATACAGAGTACATGTGCTGAAATACACACTTTTATACAGAGTACATGTGCTGAAACACACTTTTATACAGAGTACATGTGCTGAAACACACACTTTTATACAGAGTACATGTGCTGAAACACACTTTTATACACAGTACATGTGCTGAAACACACTTTATACAGAGTACATGTGCTGAAACACACTTTTATACAGAGTACATGTGCTGAAACACACACTTTTATACAGAGTACATGTGCTGAAACACACTTTTATACAGAGTACATGTGCTGAAACACACTTTTATACAGAGTACATGTGCTGAAATACACACTTTTATACACAGTACATGTGCTGAAACACACTTTTATACAGAGTACATGTGCTGAAACACACTTTTATACAGAGTACATGTGCTGAAACACACCTTTTATACAGAGTACATGTGCTGAAACACACTTTTATACAGAGTACATGTGCTGAAACACACTTTTATACAGAGTACATGTGCTGAAACACACTTTTATACAGAGTACATGTGCTGAAACACACTTTTATACAGAGTACATGTGCTGAAACACACTTTTATACAGAGTACATGTGCTGAAACACACACTTTTATACAGAGTACATGTGCTGAAACACACACTTTTATACAGAGTACATGTGCTGAAACACACTTTTATACAAGTACATGTGCTGAATACACACTTTTATACAGAGTACATGTGCTGAAACACACACTTTTATACAGAGTACATGTGCTGAAACACACTTTTATACAGAGTACATGTGCTGAAAACACACTTTATACAGAGTACATGTGCTGAAACACCACTTTTATACAGAGTACATGTGCTGAAACACACTTTTATACAAGTACATGTGCTGAAACACACTTTTATACAGAGTACATGTGCTGAAACACACACTTTTATACAGAGTACATGTGCTGAAACACACTTTTATACAGAGTACATGTGCTGAAACACACTTTTATACAGAGTACATGTGCTGAAACACACACTTTTATACAGAGTACATGTGCTGAAACACACTTTTTATACAGAGTACATGTGCTGAAACACACTTTTATACAGAGTACATGTGCTGAAACACACTTTTATACAGAGTACATGTGCTGAAAACACTACGTTGTCTGAAACACACTTTTATACAGAGTACATGTGCTGAAACACACTTTTATACAGAGTACATGTGCTGAAACACACACTTTTATACAGATACATGTGCTGAAACACACTTTTATACAGAGTACATGTGCTGAAAACACACTTTTATACAGAGTACATGTGCTGAAAACACACTTTTATACAGAGTACATGTGCTGAAATACACACTTTTATACAGAGTACATGTGCTGAAAACACTTTATACAGAGTACATGTGCTGAAACACACACTTTTATACAGAGTACATGTGCTGAAACACACACTTTTATACAGAGTACATGTGCTGAAAACACACTTTTATACAGAGTACATGTGCTGAACACACACTTTTATACAGAGTACATGTGCTGAAAACACACTTTTATACAGAGTACATGTGCTGAAACACACTTTTATACAGAGTACATGTGCTGAAACACACTTTTATACAGAGTACATGTGCTGAAACACACTTTTATACAGAGTACATGTGCTGAAAACACACTTTTATACAGAGTACATGTGCTGAAACACACTTTTATACAGAGTACATGTGCTGAAACACACTTTACTATTCTGATTTATACAGAGTACATGTGCTGAAACACACACTTTTATACAGAGTACATGTGCTGAAACACACTTTTATACAGAGTACATGTGCTGAAACACACTTTTATACAGAGTACATGTGCTGAAACACACACTTTTATACACAGTACATGTGCTGAAACACACACTTTTATACAGAGTACATGTGCTGAAACACACACTTTTATACACAGTACATGTGCTGAAACACACACTTTTATACAGAGTACATGTGCTGAAACACACTTTTATACAGAGTACATGTGCTGAAATACACACTTTTATACAGAGTACATGTGCTGAAACACACACTTTTATACAGAGTACATGTGCTGAAACACACACTTTTATACACAGTACATGTGCTGAAACACACTTTTATACAGAGTACATGTGCTGAAACACACTTTTATACAGAGTACATGTGCTGAAACACACTTTTATACAGAGTACATGTGCTGAAACACACTTTTATACAGAGTACATGTGCTGAAACACACTTTTATACACAGTACATGTGCTGAAATACACACTTTTATACAGAGTACATGTGCTGAAACACACTTTTAAAAAATGTCAAACACACTTTTATACAGAGTACATGTGCTGAAATACACACTTTTATACAGAGTACATGTGCTGAAACACACACTTTTATACAGAGTACATGTGCTGAAACACACTTTTATACAGAGTACATGTGCTGAAACACACACTTTTATACAGAGTACATGTGCTGAAACACACACTTTTATACAGAGTACATGTGCTGAAACACACTTTTATACACAGTACATGTGCTGAAATACACACTTTTATACAGAGTACATGTGCTGAAACACACTTTTATACAGAGTACATGTGCTGAAACACACTTTTATACACAGTACATGTGCTGAAACACACTTTTATACAGAGTACATGTGCTGAAAACACACTTTTATACAGAGTACATGTGCTGAAACACACTTTTATACAGAGTACATGTGCTGAAACACACTTTTATACAGAGTACATGTGCTGAAACACACTTTTATACAGAGTACATGTGCTGAAATACACACTTTTATACAGAGTACATGTGCTGAAACACACTTTTATACAGAGTACATGTGCTGAAACACACACTTTTATACAGAGTACATGTGCTGAAACACACACTTTTATACAGAGTACATGTGCTGAAACACACACTTTTATACACAGTACATGTGCTGAAACACACACTTTTATACACAGTACATGTGCTGAAAACACACTTTTATACAGAGTACATGTGCTGAAACACACACTTTTATACAGAGTACATGTGCTGAAACACACTTTTATACACAGTACATGTGCTGAAACACACTTTTATACAGAGTACATGTGCTGAAATACACACTTTTATACAGAGTACATGTGCTGAAATACACACTTTTATACAGAGTACATGTGCTGAAACACACTTTTATACAGAGTACATGTGCTGAAACACACACTTTTATACAGAGTACATGTGCTGAAATACACACTTTTATACAGAGTACATGTGCTGAAACACACACTTTTATACACAGTACATGTGCTGAAATACACACTTTTATACAGAGTACATGTGCTGAAACACACACTTTTATACAGAGTACATGTGCTGAAAACACACTTTTATACCAGTACATGTGCTGAAACACACTTTTATACAGAGTACATGTGCTGAAAACACACTTTTATACAAAGTACATGTGCTGAAACACAACTTTTATACAGAGTACATGTGCTGAAACACACACTTTTATACAGAGTACATGTGCTGAAACACACACTTTTATACAGAGTACATGTGCTGAAACACACACTTTTATACAGAGTACATGTGCTGAAACACCACTTTTATACAGAGTACATGTGCTGAAACACACTTTTATACAGAGTACATGTGCTGAAAACACACTTTATACAGAGTACATGTGCTGAAACACACTTTTATACAGAGTACATGTGCTGAAACACACTTTTATACAGAGTACATGTGCTGAAACACACACTTTTATACAGAGTACATGTGCTGAAACACACTTTTATACAGAGTACATGTGCTGAAACACCACTTTTATACAAGTACATCTAAAAACTTTTATAAATAATGTGCTGAAACACACTTTATACAGAGTACATGTGCTGAAACACACACTTTTATACAGAGTACATGTGCTGAAACACACTTTTATACAGAGTACATGTGCTGAAACACACTTTTATACAGAGTACATGTGCTGAAACACACACTTTTATACACAGTACATGTGCTGAAACACACTTTTATACAGAGTACATGTGCTGAAACACACTTTTATACAGAGTACATGTGCTGAAACACACTTTTATACACAGTACATGTGCTGAAACACACTTTTATACAGAGTACATGTGCTGAAACACACTTTTATACAGAGTACATGTGCTGAAATACACACTTTTATACAGAGTACATGTGCTGAAACACACACTTTTATACAGAGTACATGTGCTGAAACACACTTTTATACAGAGTACATGTGCTGAAACACACACTTTTATACAGAGTTACATGTGGCTGAAACACCACTTTTATACAGAGTACATGTGCTGAAACACACTTTTATACACAGTACATGTGCTGAAACACACACTTTTATACAGAGTACATGTGCTGAAACACACACTTTTATACAGAGTACATGTGCTGAAACACACTTTTATACACAGTACATGTGCTGAAACACACACTTTTATACAGAGTACATGTGCTGAAACACACTTTTATACAGAGTACATGTGCTGAAACAACACTTTTATAAAGTAATGTGTGAAACACCACTTTTATACAGAGTACATGTGCTGAAACACACTTTTATACAGAGTACATGTGCTGAAACACACTTTTATACAGAGTACATGTGCTGAAACACACTTTTATACAGAGTACATGTGCTGAAACACACACTTTTATACAGAGTACATGTGCTGAAACACACTTTTTATACAGAGTACATGTGCTGAAACACACTTTATAAAGTACATGTGAAACACACTTTTATACAGAGTACATGTGCTGAAACACACTTTTATACAGAGTACATGTGCTGAAACACACTTTTATACCAGAGTACATGTGCTGAAATACACACTTTTATACAGAGTACATGTGCTGAAAACACACTTTTATACAGAGTACATGTGCTGAAACACACACTTTTATACAGAGTACATGTGCTGAAATACACACTTTTATACAGAGTACATGTGCTGAAACACACTTTTATACACAGTACATGTGCTGAAAACACACTTTTTATACAGAGTACATGTGCTGAAACACACACTTTTATACAGAGTACATGTGCTGAAACACACACTTTTATACAGAGTACATGTGCTGAAACACACTTTTATACAGAGTACATGTGCTGAAAACACACTTTTATACAGAGTACATTGTGCTGAAACACACTACTTTTATTACAGAGTACATGTGCTGAAACACACTTTTATACAGTACATGTGCTGAAACACACTTTTATACAGAGTACATGTGCTGAAAACACACTTTTATACAGAGTACATGTGCTGAAACACACTTTTATACAGAGTACATGTGCTGAAACACACTTTTATACAGAGTACATGTGCTGAAACACACACTTTATACAGAGTACATGTGCTGAAAACACACTTTTATACAGAGTACATGTGCTGAAAACACACTTTTATACAGAGTACATGTGCTGAAACACACTTTTATACAGAGTACATGTGCTGAAAACACACTTTTATACAGAGTACATGTGCTGAAAACACACTTTTATACAGAGTACATGTGCTGAAACACACACTTTTATACAGAGTACATGTGCTGAAAACACACTTTTATACAGAGTACATGTGCTGAAAACACACTTTTATACAGAGTACATGTGCTGACACACTTTATACAGAGTACATGTGCTGAAACACACTTTTATACAGAGTACATGTGCTGAAAACACACTTTTATACAGAGTACATGTGCTGAAACACACTTTTATACAGAGTACATGTGCTGAAACACACTTTTATACAGAGTACATGTGCTGAAACACACTTTTATACAGAGTACATGTGCTGAAACACACACTTTTATACAGAGTACATGTGCTGAAACACACTTTTATACAGAGTACATGTGCTGAAAACACACTTTTATACAGAGTACATGTGCTGAAACACACTTTTATACAGTACATGTGCTGAAACACACTTTTATACAGAGTACATGTGCTGAAACACACTTTTATACAGAGTACATGTGCTGAAACACACACTTTTATACAGTACATGTGCTGAAACACACTTTTATACAGAGTACATGTGCTGAAACACACTTTTATACAGAGTACATGTGCTGAAACACACTTTTATACAGAGTACATGTGCTGAAACACACTTTTATACAGAGTACATGTGCTGAAACACACTTTTATACAGAGTACATGTGCTGAAACACACTTTTATACAGAGTACATGTGCTGAAAACACACTTTTATACAGAGTACATGTGCTGAAAACACACTTTTATACAGAGTACATGTGCTGAAAACACACTTTTATACAGAGTACATGTGCTGAAACACACACTTTTATACAGAGTACATGTGCTGAAACACACTTTTATACAGAGTACATGTGCTGAAACACACACTTTTATACAGAGTACATGTGCTGAAAACACACTTTTATACAGAGTACATGTGCTGAAACACACTTTTATACAGAGTACATGTGCTGAAACACACTTTTATACAGAGTACATGTGCTGAAACACACACTTTATACAGAGTACATGTGCTGACACACTTTTATACAGAGTACATGTGCTGAAAACACACTTTTATACAGAGTACATGTGCTGAAACACACTTTTATACAGAGTACATGTGCTGAAACACACTTTTATACAGAGTACATGTGCTGAAACACACTTTTATACAGAGTACATGTGCTGAAACACACTTTTATACAGAGTACATGTGCTGAAACACACTTTTATACAGTACATGTGCTGAAACACACACTTTTATACAGAGTACATGTGCTGAAACACACTTATACAGAGTACATGTGCTGAAACACACTTTATACAGAGTACATGTGCTGAAACACACTTTTATACAGAGTACATGTGCTGAAACACACTTTTATACAGAGTACATGTGCTGAAACACACTTTTATACAGAGTACATGTGCTGAAAACACACTTTTATACAGAGTACATGTGCTGAAACACACACTTTTATACAGAGTACATGTGCTGAAACACACTTTTATACAGAGTACATGTGCTGAAAACACACTTTTATACAGAGTACATGTGCTGAAACACACTTTTATACAGTACATGTGCTGAAAACACACTTTTATACAGAGTACATGTGCTGAAACACACACTTTTATACAGAGTACATGTGCTGAAACACACTTTTATACAGAGTACATGTGCTGAAACACACTTTTATACACAGTACATGTGCTGAAACACACTTTTATACAGAGTACATGTGCTGAAACACACTTTTATACAGAGTACATGTGCTGAAACACACTTTTATACACAGTACATGTGCTGAAACACACTTTTATACACAGACATGTGCTGAAACACACTTTTATACAGAGTACATGTGCTGAAACACACTTTTATACAGAGTACATGTGCTGAAACACACTTTTATACAGAGTACATGTGCTGAAACACACTTTTATACAGAGTACATGTGCTGAAAACACACTTTTATACAGAGTATGTGCTGAAACACACTTTTATACAGAGTACATGTGCTGAAACACACTTTTATACAGAGTACATGTGCTGAAACACACTTTTATACAGAGTACATGTGCTGAAACACACTTTTATACAGAGTACATGTGCTGAAACACACTTTTATACAGAGTACATGTGCTGAAACACACTTTTATACAGAGTACATGTGCTGAAACACACTTTTATACAGAGTACATGTGCTGAAACACACTTTATACAGAGTACATGTGCTGAAACACACTTTTATACAGAGTACATGTGCTGAAAACACACTTTTATACAGAGTACATGTGCTGAAACACACTTTTATACACAGTACATGTGCTGAAACACACTTTTATACAGAGTACATGTGCTGAAATACACACTTTTATACAGAGTACATGTGCTGAAACACACACTTTTATACAGAGTACATGTGCTGAAACACACACTTTTATACAGAGTACATGTGCTGAAACACACACTACACATTACAGAGTGCTGAAACACACACTTTTATACAGTACATGTGAAAACACACTTTTATACAGAGTACATGTGCTGAAACACACTTTTATACAGAGTACATGTGCTGAAACACACTTTTATACAGAGTACATGTGCTGAAACACACACTTTTATACAGAGTACATGTGCTGAAACACACTTTATACACAGAGTACATGTGCACACTTTATACAGTACATGTGCTGAAACACACTTTTATACAGAGTACATGTGCTGAAACACACTTTTTATACAGAGTACATGTGCTGAATACACACTTTTATACAGAGTACATGTGCTGAAACACACTTTTTTACAAGTACATGTGCTGAAACACACTTTTATACAGAGTACATGTGCTGAAACACACTTTTATACAGAGTACATGTGCTGAAAACACACTTTTATACAGAGTACATGTGCTGAAAACACACTTTTATACAGAGTACATGTGTGCTGAAACACACTTTTATATACAGAGTACATGTGCTGAACACACA
>JBCEWE010001131.1:0-35175 GCA_039877035.1 Silurus lanzhouensis | reverse complement strand
ACCAGGGCCAAGATGATTGTGAAGCACTTTCCAAAAATTTACTCTTTTCTCTGTTATGTCCAGGAAAGCACTTTCGCTCCTTGAAAGCAAACACAGAGAGAATGAGGAGGAGCTTCTTCCCACAGGCCATTCGGAATTTAAGCCAGGAAATACCAGAAACTAGTACTGCACTTCTCTCTCTGTCTCACTTTGCTTTTCCTTCACTGCACAATTCTTTCTGCTCAACTTTTTTTGCACTATTTATATGACACCTTAACTGTGGACTGTCACTTCAAATCTAGACTTGAACAACAGAGTGTCCCTTTATGCCACACTATACTGCACATGGACACTGTAAGGACAAATCACAACTAAATTACTTTCATCTGTACTCTGTCATTATCTGATATACACATCCATGCCTTTCTGCAATTCGTATATATACACTGGCGATCAAATTAGAGAACAATTTATAAACAATTGAACAATTCTGAAATAATGTCATCTTCACTGCTCAACAGTTGAGGAATTTTTTTGTCCTGTCTATACCATGCTACCAGAACACCTTTTCCACAAAATAACTAAAGCATTTCCAAAAAAAAACATTATTTTCCAGAAAACACACTGATCAAAATTAGAGAACACTTTCAGATACCTCCCAGTTATTGGTGTTAATCTGGTACCTGGTGCTAATTTCCTTGATTTTCTGTCAACCTCTATTTAACTGGCAGCCTAACTTCCAGTTTTACTGACTCTGCAAGATGGTGGGCCGTCCTAAAGTGACTGAAAGCCTCCGGCAGCAGGTTGTCCAAATGAAGGCCAAAGGGATGACCCTATCAGCCATAGCATGACAAGTTGGTCATTCCAAATCTGTGATTGCAAGAATATTGAATCTTTACAACATCACAAACTCATTTAAGTCCGCCAAGAAGGCTGGTCGTCCACGGAAGACAAATACAAGAGAGGAAAGAATACTGCGGAGGATCTCAATGGGCAATCGTTTCCACACTGCAGCTGGAATTGCTCACCAGTTCAGTGCTGAACAGGGTAAGGATCTGTCTCGTCATACAGTGTCTCGAAGTTTAAGAGCATTTCTCATTAGCTGAAAGAATCAAAAGGCTAGACTAAGCTTTGCTGAGGAGCATGTTGTGTGGACAGAGGAGAACTGGTCCAAAGTTCACTTCAGTGATAAAAGCAAGTTTAATTTATTTGGGTCCGATGGGAAACATTATGTTCGGCGACAAACTGGAGAAAGACTGAACCCAAAGTGTGTAAAGAAGTCAGTGAAAAATGGAGGAGGAAGTATCATGGTTAGGGGCATGTTTTCTGCAGCAGGAGTTTGGCCTCTTATACAGCTACATGGCAAAGTGAATGCAAATGTTTATCAATACCTTCTTCAACAACATATGGTTCCTTCCCTGCGTTCATCACCCAATCATTCCGCAGTGTTCATGCAGGACAACGCTTCATGTCACACCAGCAAAATGGGTAAAGCAGTTCCTGGAAAATATGTGTTTTTTTGGAAATGCCTTAGTTATTTTATGGAAAAGGTGTTCTGGTAGCATGGTATACACAGGACAAAAAAATCTGTCTAATGCCTTTAGATACATATATATATATATATATATATATTATATATATATATATATATATATATATATATATATTATTATATATATATATATATATATATTTATATATATATATATTTATATATATATATATATATATTATATATATATATATATATATATATATATATATTATATATATATATATATATGTGTGTGTGTATGTGTGTGTGTGTGTGTGTGTGTGTGTGTGTGTTTGCATCTCGTCTGGCCTCCAGCTTTAAAAAAGTGATAAAGCAGCTATAAAGTTGTATTACAGAGTGTTTGGTAGTTTAATAGAAGTTTGGTGCCTATAGTTTTCTTTCTTAAAATACTTCAAATAAGAAAACTTTACTGCCAAAAGGCTTTACTAAACAAATATATTTTCAGCCTAGACTTGAACACTGAGACTGTGCCTGAGTCCTGAACACTAATTGGAAGGCTGTTCCATAACTGTGGGGTTTTGTAAAAGAAAGGTCTGCCTAGTCTTTTTAAGTACCAACAACCAACACCTTTTGATCAAAGTAGGCATGGTGGATCATAATGTAACAAAAAAAATCATACTTATTTATCCACTTACTAGAACATGCAGACAGTAAATTCTTATACAGACATTCTGTAATATTATATTTCTTACTTAAGTAATTTCTAAAGTTGAAGAAGGCTAAGAAGGCCGGTAATGTTATCCACATGAGCCTCAAAGGAAAAACTAAACTGCTGTACACGTGTTCTTCTAGCTGCATGAGGTCTTGTAAATGTACTTCTGTCTAAACAGAATTAAGCAGAAGGCAGTTAATAAGGTTCTACTGTCTAGTGTATTTTACACATTTCACATTGTCAAGCTGATGTCTACAACTTCGTAACATCAGCATAGCAACTGAAGCTAATACCATGGTCACGAATATATTTACCCAGAGGTAGTATTTAAAGAAAAAAGCAGTGGCCCTAAGAGGAATCCTTGAGGAACACCAAACTCCTACTCAGTAAGTGTAGAGAACTCACCATTTACATCAACAAACTGATAACAATCAGTTAAATAAGACCTTAGCCAGGAGAGAGCTAAGATCCAGCAAATCTTTTAGTCTAGCAAGAAGAATATTATGGTAAATTTGGTGTTAAAAGCTGCATCAATATCAGACAACACAAGCAACAGCCCTGAACAGAGGCCAGTAGCAGGTTATTTGCCACTTCACTCAGCGCTGTCCCTGTGCTGTGATGAAGCCTAAATCCTGACTGATACATTTTATGAATGTTATTCCTATGTAGGTCTGAGCAAAACAGATCCCACATAGCAATTTTTCTCTGGCCCAGCTCCGGCCCACAAAACCAGCTTTTGCTTGGTCCACATACCGCAATGAATTAAGGTACTAGTGTGGACCAGGTCTCAGCCAAGTTAAATACCCATAACTGGTCCTGAACTGGGCCAGGTCAAAATATGACATTGGAACCAAAATACAACCATAAGTAAACCATATCAACAGCAGAAAGCCCAAAACTTAGCCACACCTGAGTATAATCCATAGGTTAACTAAACCTGGCAGCCAAAATATGGGCCATAAAAGGGCCATGACAGAGCCATAGCTCACCCACCTGTATGACCATAGCTGGCCCTATTGTGGTCCTATACACTGGACCAGATAGGTTCCACATGTCAGCCTTAACAAAACCATAACCAGGCCACTTGATACACCCCCCCCCCCCCCCCCCAAATGAACAGTCACAACAACGACAGTATTCTGAACAAATATTTTATTATATTTAACATCAAAACATTGAAACCTGACATATACATTTGTACAAACAACTCTATATAATACCACCCCGTCAGTTCTGCAATTAAAATAAAAGCAAAAATAAAACAAGTAGAAGTTCTCCGCTATGTTTTTGTTCATGAAGTTAAATGTAACACTTGATCATCCCTTTCTGGTCAGGAACAAGATTTACTGTAACTTTAACACTTGAATATCCATGTTTCTGGTCATTAACAAGTTTTACACTATGTATAACACTTGAACGTCCATGTTTCTGGTCAGGAACAACATTTATTCGAAATATGATGCTTAAATGTCCATGTTTCTGCTCCTTCTGGAATTGCTCCTATCATTGTACAGTGGAACCACGGGTTACGAATTTAATTCGTTCCGGTACTTTATTCGTAACCTGAAAAGTTCGTATCCCGATACAAATTTCCCCATAATAATGAACAGAAACTTCGGTAATTCGTTCTGGACAACCAAAAATATTACTTAAATAAAAATAAAGCCAATATTCACTAATAATATTTACTTTTAACATGTTATATTAAAATCATACCACATAAAAACATACAAAAGAGGAAAAGATCTTTAGCGGGTACTTTCCCTTTGAGAAGACTCGCTGCAGGAGATGACGTGCGTAGAAGGGGGAGGAGGGAAAGTTATTGTTTGGAAGGAGAATCTTATTATATTATATTATTTATATATTATTATATATTATATTATAGAATATTAAAGACAGTGTTATTAACACGAACGCTGAGACAATTGTTGCATTAGAGGGAAAATAAGAGCTGTTTCTTTAAGGCTACTATCAGTTGGTATTGAAGTCCAGAGTGAAATTCATTATGGGTATTGTACTTCAGAAATAACTGTAACCCTGCTAATCTATCTTCATAAAAACAAGTAAAGTGGTTATGCATCGGCTAATGTTGTTACGCTGCCGCCGGGAAAAGTTCAAGCGGATAAGTAACACGATGCTCTCGCTAGGGACACAGGACACTAACTGATGTGACGAGCTGCGTGGATAGAGCAAAAACAACCAACTTGCCTGCGATTTTTTGGTGAGCGACATTCGTACCCCGATATATTGTTCGTAACCAGGGGCAAAAATTTTGATGAACTGCGATTCGTAACCTGAATTATACGTATGCCGGGGCGTTCGTAACCCGAGGTTCCACTGTAATTCCAAACCTTTTCCATACTGTGTCTTTACTGAAGCCTTTTGTTCTTCCCTACTAAAAAAAAAAAAAATACAGATTATTGAAAAGTTTTAATAGACTATAATGAAAATGAAATACCAGAAAAAGAGAAGCAAAGAGAAGCACTGGTTTAAGTGCATGCTGGTTTCATTTTTTTTTTTTGCCATCGTCCGTTTATTCAGACACGAGCAGGTGTAATTTTTTTATTTCACTCCCCGTTTGCATCAAAGGACACCGATAGCACGTGAATGCATCGATTGATCATTAAGTCCAAATGTGACCATGGCTAAATTTAAGAAGAATATAATATTTGTTTATTGATATATATATATGTATGTTCTAACTTACCAACTCTGCTGACTTTCCTGGGTTCAGCGCGAGCGGCTGTTTCCGATCAACACCGCATCCGCCCACTTTTTCAACAAAAGTACTGGAGTATTTTCATTCACTTTTCCTCGTTGGAGATTTGTTGCTTAAAGCGTTATAAGCCTTGAATTATAACAACCAGCTACAACTTGAATTACAACATATTCAATCTGAAATACAAATATTTGAAAAATTGTCATAAAGTCAATACAAGACTGTGTGTGTGTGTGTGTGTGTGTGTGTGTGTGTGTGTGTGTGTGTGTGTGTGTGTCACGGCTATCTGGGTAAATAAAACTACAATCCCATGAAGCATTGCAAATTATAATTGCGCCTTTTGGCCAACTTTGCTCTGATAGGCCAATTTTGCATTTCCAGGTTTTTTTAAATCATGATTGGTGCACGCTGGGTAAAAGTTATTCCGGTAAAAAAAAAAAAAAAACTTTTTTTTATTTTATTAAAGTCTACACCTACCCCAACCCTTCACAGTATTTTTTTTTTTAGAAATATAAATCTTTATTGTTGCCTGGATTAACTTGAAGGCATTAGACACAGAAAGATGGAAATATCTTTGTAAATTAAAACATTGGGATTTTACTCAAAGGTATTTGAAATGGATTTTAAATATGGGTTAAGAACGGCCATACGTATGTGGCCCACATATGTATACTTGACATGGGCCGAATACTACAAATGACATCTGGCCCATGTCTTGTGAGCCGCCTTAAAATCGATACCACCTCTGCCAAACCTGGGCCATGTTTGGCCCACATGATGTATGCCGGTGCCGGATGAATGCCAGCTGTGCCAGATGAATGCCAAGTCTTGGCCAAATTTGTTTGCCAAGATGTGCTACAACCATTTCTTGAATCTTAAAGATAAAGGGAAGGTTTGATATTTATCTATAGTTGGACAACTGACAGGGGTCAAGTTCAGGTCTTTTTATTTTTTATGGTTGATAACTGACAAAATGAGTACATGGCCATTGCTAATGAAAGAATTTGTTCAAGCAATTCTGTAATTATCTGTTTGAAAACAAAATGTAGATACAGGTATTTAGAACACAAGTTGATGATTTCGATGTGGAAATAAATTAAGTTAATTTATTATCTTGAATGGGAGTAAAAATTTGTAATTGGTGATCTGTTCTGAAACAGTTCATGAAATCATCACTGCCTATTGATAGTGCGAATGATAGTTGTTAGATTTTGAAATGTTGCAGTGCTTTTATGTGTAGGCTTTGCTAAAAAAAAGGGGGGTTTAAAGTTTAAAGCTGTTAGAGTTAAGATGTTACTCACACTGTTTCACACACATTCCCTTGTCTGTTCAGTGTCTATAGAATATTTGATATGATGCACAAAATGCGAATGGAAATTCTGTTTTTTTAAACCAATGTCTCACTGTCTTTTCCTTCTGTCCTCATGCTCTCAACCGAGCCACAGCCACATCCGGAAGATTTCTTTCAGGGTAGTACAGAGGTCCTGCCCAATGAACCAAATTTAGGTGAAGTTAACCCTAAATTATGGGCCTCTCACAAAGATGAGGCAGGCTTAATACAGGTAAAACTGTATCATGCACTCATGAAAACACACTATCCGATTTTGTTAAACAATATCCATTGTC
Organism: Silurus lanzhouensis; assembly: GCA_039877035.1. Lineage (NCBI taxonomy): Eukaryota > Metazoa > Chordata > Actinopteri > Siluriformes > Siluridae > Silurus > Silurus lanzhouensis. The sequence goes on along the minus strand of JBCEWE010001131.1, from coordinate 28,644 downwards.
GAAAGAGAAGAATGTTGTCATTGCTCCAGTTATTGACAATTTATTGTCACAAGGTGTTTTGATCGAGACACATTCACCTTATAACACACCGATTAATCCTGTCTTGAAGGCAGATAAAAAATGCTGGAGACTAACACAAGATTTACGTGAGATTAATAAATTAGTTTAGCTCCTTTGGTTCCCGATGTAGCTACCATTGTTAACTCTATACCAGCGACTCACAGATTTTTTACTGTGATTGATTTTTGTTCTGCTTTTTTTAGTGTCCCTATGGCCTCAGAGATGCAGCCGCTTTTTGCATTTACCTATAGGGGACGTCAATTCACCTGTGCCCGTCTTCCTCAGGGTTTTGTTGACTCGTCAGCCGAATTATACTAAACCTTTTCACCTCTATGTGCACGAACGTGGTGGTTTGGCTGTGGGGATCCTAGCCCAGGAACACGGTGACACATATCGCCCTGTTGGGTATCTTTTCAAATCTTTAGACAATATAGCACAAGGGTTGCCTTTATGCTTGCGTGCAGTGGCTGCTGTGGCTCTGATGGTCCGGGATGCTGAGAAAACTGTGCTGTCACATCCTTTGATACTGTACACCTCACATCAGGTAACAGCTATTTTACACAACATATGACAGCACAACGTAGATCTGGTTATGAGACCACACTCTTGGCAGCGGAAAACTTAACTATTAAGCCTTCTTCTCAGCCTCATTTAGCTGTAGTAGCTCTGCGTGATCTGTTAGACGATATTGACTTAGATGGTTTTGATGACGCACATGATTGCCTTAAACACATTAAACAAGGGACCTCTTGTAGGCCCGATCTTTTAGATACGGCCCTGGAAGAGGGGGATTGCTTATATGTAGATGGTTCATGTTCAAAACCCTCTGATGTGTATTTATGTGGATATGCGGTTGTAAGATTACCTGATGTAATAGATGAAGCTAAATCATTACCATACACATCAGCACAAGCTGCAGAGTTGGTGCACTTACAAGAGCATGTCAGTTGTCTGAAGGTAAAGTAGTGACTACATACACTGATTCTAAGTCTGCTTATGGTGTTGTGCATGCAGCTGATGGAAAGCCCATAGCACATTTTAATCTTATAGGTGACGCTTTAAAAGCTGTTCAACTCCCTGCCTAAGTGGCCATAGTTACACATATTCCACCTGTAGGAAATTTGAGATACCTGTTGGTTATAGTTGACAGATTCAGCAAGAAGCCAGAAGCATTTGCATGTGCGACAGAGAATGCTAAAACGGTTGTCAAAATATTAACAAAAGAGATCATCTCTAGTATTCCTAGTGTGATTGAAAGTGATAATGGCACACCTTTTGCTTCTAAAGTAACACAACTTTTGGCTAAAAGCTTAGCAATTGATTGTCATTTTAATATTCCCTATCACCCACAGTCAGCCAGAGTGGTAGAGAGAACAAACAGAACCATTAAGGAACGTGTTACTAAAGCCTGCATTGAAACAGGCCAAAATTGGACTGTTGTTCTCCCGGTAGTACTCACAGAAATGAGAATGAACCCATCTTCAACAAAACTAACCTTTAAAAGTTTTATGTTCTAACCTTTCGCGACCCCATGGGTCAGGGGATGCACTGGCATTTCTTCCTTAGGTAACCTGGAAGTGATGGTGGATGACTACAGATAAGCCAACACACCCTTTTATGCCTAATCAGCAGGTCCTAATAAGAAGTCTGAAGCCTACCAAGGTCGTTGAGCCGAAGTATCTGGGTCCAATGACTGTTCTAGCTGTAACCAGAACTGGAGTTCTGAATGATTATCAGCCACATTGGATACACGCAAGACCTTATAATACTGCTAAAAGACATATTGAACAAGCACTGAGAAACAATTGTCTCATGATGTCTTGGAGAACGTGAAACAACTGCTGAACAAAGTTTTTTTGAGAAGATTAAGAGTTTGTTTACGAGTGTTGAACACTATTTTGTTTTAGGATTGATTGTTGGAATTGTACTTTGTATGTTGCCATGTTTGATGACGGTGGTAAGACAGGCCATAAAGGCCTCGATTGGAGTGGTGATGATGAAGGATTATATGCATGTAGGGAAAGAATGAAATGAAATCTGAATGTTTTGTTCGTCTTTATCTTTTCATTTGCAGTTTGTCATCAGTTCTGTTCCCAGGATGAACATCCTATGTTTTGGTGTGTGGTGCTAAATCATAAATGATTCAAAGTGGCCATTGTTAGAGTTAAGATGTTTCTCACACTGTTTCACACACATTCCCTTGTCTGTTCAGTGTCTATAGAATATTTACGATGTTAGTCTGTAAGTGTTAGTGGACTTTGCTATTCTAGGAACTACTAGTAGTCCAGAGTTTTGAGATCTCAGGGACCGTGACGGAGTGTAACGTGTTAGAAGACTGGAAAGATACATGAGAGCTAAACCATTTAGGACTTTGTTTGTAAGTAGCAGTAGTTTGTAGTCGATTTGAAACTTAACAGGTAGCCAGTGTAGGGATGATAAGATTGGAGTTATATGATCATATTTTTTCAACCTTGTGAGAACTCTAGCTACTGCATTCTGGACTAACTGTAGCTTGTTTATTAATGATGCAGGACTAACTAGTAATGCATTACAATAGTAGTCTGGAGGTCATGAATGAATGGACATGCTTCTCTGCATCAGATATAGACAACATGTTTCTTAGCTTATCAATATTTCTAAGGTGAAAGGATGCTGTTTTTGTAATATGGTTGATATAATTTTTTAAAGGACAAGTTGCTGTCTAAAATAACTCCCAGGTCTTTTACTGTTGACCTAGTAGTTACAGTACATCCTTCTAAATGCAGGTTGAAATCCAGGAGCTTCTCTGTACTGGTTTTTGGGCTGATGAGCAAAATCTCTTTTTTTATTAAAAATGTCTTATCAGAATTTAATAATAGAAAGTTATGAGTCATCCAATATTTTAATTTGTTGACACACTCAGTTATACTAGCCAATTAAGCTGTATTGTCTGGTTTCCATTAGATATATAGCTGGGTATCATCAGCATAACAGTGAAAGCTAATCCCATGCCTTCTAATAATATTTCCCATTCTTCTTCTTTTGGCTGCTCCCATTAGGGGTCGCCACAGCGGATCATCCATCTCCATACCACCCTGTCCTCTACATCTGCCTCTTTCACACCAACTACCTGCATGTCTTCCCTCACCACATCCATAAACCTCCTCCCTGGTCTTCCTCTTTTCTTCCTTCCTGGTGGCTCCATCCTCAGCATTCTTGTACCAACATAACTCATGTCCCTCCTCTGCACATGTCCAAACCATCTCAATCTCGCCTCCCTCACCTTTTCACCAAAACATCCTACATGGGCTGTCCCTCTAATAAACTAATTTCTGATCTTGTCCATCCTCGTCACTCCAAACGAAAACCTTAACATTTACAGTTCTGCTACCTCCAGTTCTGCCTCCTGTCTTTTACTCAATGCCACTGTCTCTAAACCATACATCATCGCAGGTCTCACCATAGTCCTATAAACTTTCCCTTTCATTCTTGCAGATACCCTTCTATCACAAATCACTCCTGCCACTCTTCTCCACCCACTTCACCCTGCCTTCACTCTTTTCTTTACTTCTCTAACCCACTCTCTAATGCGTTGCACTGTTGACCCCAGATACCTGAAATTCTCCACCTTCTCCACCTCTTCTCCCTGTAACCGCACCACTCCACTGCCCTCCCTCTCATTCACACACATGTACTCTGTCTTACTCCTGCTGACTTTTATTCCTCTTCTCTCCAGCGCATACCTCCACCTCTCCAGACTCTTCTCAACCTGCTCACTACTCTCACCACAAATCACAATATCATCCGCAAACATCATAGTCCAGGGAGACTCCTGTCTGACCTCGTCCGTCAACCTGTCCATCACCACTGCAAACTGGAAAGGGCTCAGGGCCGATCCTTAATGCAGTCCAACCTTCACCCTAAACCAGTCTGTAGTTCCTACTGCACACTTCACTGCTGTCACACTGTCCTCATACATGTCCTGCACCACCCTTGGTGGCACTCTGTCGTATGCTTTCTCTAAATCCACAAATACACAATGCAATTCCTTCTGTCCTTCTCTATACTTCTCCATCAACATCCTCAAAGCAAATAAGGCATCTGTGGTGCTCTTCCTCTGGATGAAACCATACTGTTGCTCACAGATGGTCACCTCTTCTCTCAGCCTGGCTTCCACTACTCTTTTCCATAACTTCATGGTGTGACTGATCAACTTAATACCCCTGTAGTTACTGCAGGTCTGCACATCTCCCTTATGCTTAAAGATCGGTACCAGCACACTCCTTCTCCATTCCTCAGGCATCCTCTCACCTTCCAGAATCTTGTTAAACAATCTGGATAAATACTCCACTGCCATCTCTCCTAAACATCTCCACGCTTCTACAGGTATGTCATCTGGTTCAACCGACTTTCCACTCTTCATCCTCTAAATCGCTGCTCTCACTTCCTCCTTATTAATCCTATCCACATCCTGCTTCACTAACTCCACATCATCCAACCTTCTCTACCTCTGATTTTTCTCATTCATCAGCTGCTCAAAATACTCCCTTCATCTTTTAAACACATTTTCCTCGCTAGTCAACACATTTCCATCTCCGTCCTTTACTGCTCTAACTTGCAGCACATCCTTCCCAGCTCGGCTTTTCTGCCTGGCCAAACGGTACAAATCCTTTTCTCCTCCCTTAGTGTCCAACCTCTCATACAGCTCCTCATATGCCTTTTCCTTGGCTTTCGCCACATCCCTCTTTACTTGCTGCCACATCTCCTTGTACTCCTGCCTACTTTTCTCATCACTCTGTCAATCCCACTTCTGTTTTGCCAACCTCTTTCTCCTTATGCTCTCCTGCACTTCCTCATTTCACCACCACATTTCTTTGTCTTCCTTTTTGTTTTCAGATGTCACACCAAGTACTTTTCTAGCTGCCACCCTCATCAATTCTGCCGTAGTTACCAAATCATTCAACACCTCTTCACCACCACCGAGCCCCTGTCTGACCTCTTCCCTGAACCTCACACTACACTCTTCCTCCTTTAGTTTCCACCATCTAATTCTTCTTTCAGTCCTGACTCTCCTCCTCTTCTTCTTCGCCTACAGAACCATCCCACAGACCACCATCCGATGCTGTCTAGCTACACTGTCCCCCGCCAACACCACCACCTACAGTCTCCAATCTCCTTCAGGTTGCATCTCCTACATAGAACATAGTCCACCTGTGTGCACCTTCCTCCACTCTTATATGTCACCTTATCATCATCCTTCTTCCTAAAATATGTATTCACCACTGCCATTTCCATCCTTTTAGCAAAATCTACCACTATCTGCCCTTCTACATTCCTCTCCTTAAAAACATACCTACCCATAACCTCCTCATCACCTCTGTTCCCTTCATCTACATGCCCATTAAAGTCTGCCCCAATCACCAATTATTCTTTCCTAGGTACACCATCTACCACTTCATCTAATTCACTCCAGAAACTTTCCTTCTCCTCCATCTCACAGCCGACTTGTGGAGCATAGGCACTAATGACATTTATCATCATCCCTTCAACTTCCAGCTTCACGTTCATCACCCTATCAGAAACTCTCTGCACCTCCACTACACTCTTACTGTACTTTTCCTTCAAAATCACCCCTACACCATTTCTTTTTCCATCCACACCATGATAGAACAGTTTAAACCCACCTCCAATGTTCCTGGCCTTACTCCCTTTCCACTTGGTCTCCTGAACACACAACATATCTACCTTTCTCCTCTCCATCATATCGGCTATCTCTCTCCCTTTACCAGTCATAGTACCAACATTTAAAGTACCAACCCGAACCTCCACTCTCCTCCACTTCTCCTTTTCCTGCTGTCTCTGTAGATGTTTTCCTCCTCTCCTTCTCCTCCTTTGGCCAACAGTAGCACAATTTCCACGGGTACTTTGTCGGCTAATGATACCTGTGGTGGTCGTTGTTAACCCGGGCCTCGACCGGAAATTCTTATTTGTGATCTGCATATTCGATTTGGCACGTTTTACGCTGGATGCCCTTCCTAACGCAACCCTCCCCATTTACCTGGGCTTGGGACCGGCACTAAGAGTGCATTGGCTTGTGCCTCCCTAATGGCTGTGTTATATTTGCCAATGTATATATGCATGTATATTGTTCTACGAAGGGGTCCTAGAACTGAACCTTGTGGCACCCCATAATTTACTTGCATTAACCTGGATAGGTCTCCATTTAAGTCTACAAAATGGTAACGATCAGAAAGGTTGGATTTAAACCAGCTTCATGCCTGTCCCTGAATGCCGATGTAATTTTTTTAAAGATTTAGGAGAAAATCATTATCTATAGTGTTGAATGCAGCACTAAGATCTAATAAAACTAACACAGAGATGTAGCCTTGGTCTGAAGCTAAAAACAGGTAATTAGTGATTTTTACTAGAGCAGTTTCTGTGCTATGATGGAGTTTCTGTTATAAAACCTGACTGAAACTGTTCCCTTGTAATTAGAAACAATCTCTTCTAAATCTTTTCTAAAATCTTAGACATAGATGGAAGATTTGAAATGGGTCTTTCATTTGATAGTTTTTGAATCCAAATTAGGTTTCTTAATGAGGTGCTTAATAACTGCTAACTTGAGGGGTTTAGGGATGTCACCTAAAGATAGTGAGGAGTTAATAATATTCAAAAGAGGCTCACCAGCTGTATTTAACACTTCTTTCAGTAGTTTAGTTGGAATGGGATCTAACAGACATGTTGTTGATTTAGCTTTGGTAATTACATCATACAGCTCTTCCTGTTGTATATGTGTAAAGCAGTGTATTTGTGGAGTTTTAGGTATGATTGGATCATACCAGATCCAATTATCAATAAAGAGTAGTTTGTGTTCTCAATACAATGACTGTAACCAATTATTTAGTGCAAAGAGTCTACTAAACTTCTCAATCCCTCACTGGTAAGTGGGAAGAGGTCCTGACACTATAATCCTCGTTGTGGGTGATGTGCTGTGCACCGTCTCCACCAGGATCCTGAAATCTCTCTTTAAGATCTCCGTTTGCCTCAGCCTGGGGTCGTTCGTCCAGTGTGGAGAACAACAGCTCCCAAGTTCTCATTCAGGATCGCGGGTACCTGCACAGCAACATCAAGAACACGAACAGCAGGAAAACAGCGAGTGTGCACCCTACCTTTGGCTACAGTAACGTGGCCATTTGACCACAGCTGTGAACATAGTTTCCAGACACGACTGTGAGCAAAGTCTAAAAAAACGTTTTGACGGGTGTGAGCTATCAGTAGCTATGCTAAATGCTCTGCTAGTGGTGCTTAATTAAAATCCAAGAACAGCATTCACACAAACTGGAATAGGTTGTCGGAGAGAGGAAGAATGGAAGAATGTGCTGCATGACCAGTCGCTCAAGGCACTTCATAATGATGGGGTCAGAAGCAACGGGCCATTAGTCATTGTGGCTGGATGGGTGCGGCTTTTTTGGGACTGGAATTATTGTGGTGGCCTTGAAACACTTTGAAACCACTGTTTGACTTAGTGAGAAAACGTCAGGTAAAGACGTCAGTTAGTAAATCATTGAGCTCTTTCGCATAGTCCTTCAGAACCTGACCAAGTATTTTGTCTTTTCCGGCTGCCTTGCATGAGTTGATCCTCATGAGTTTCTTTTCCACACTGACTGGGCACAAACACACAGCCTGCTCCTGTTGGAAAGGTGGAATCTTCTGTGCATGTGTGGTGCTTTGAATGTCAAATCGTTCAAAGAATTCATTGAGGCTGTTTAGCAACGATAATTCACTGTCACAGATCCATGGTAGGGGTTTATAATCTGTTAAAGTTCAGATGCCTTGCCAGAGACTCTGTGTGTCTCTGGTGTTGCTGAAATGTCCAGATATTTTATTGTTGTATTAACGTTTTGCTCCCACAGGACAAGTTGGCTGTTGCTGTTGCTAAGCCTGCACCGGGTCTAAAGGTTGCGTCCTGAGCCCTTAGGAGCTTGTGTACTTCTCCTGTCAGTCATGGTTTTTCTTGTGTGTGATGTAATCAGTGCACTTTGAGATGTAAGCAGTAACAGCCTCAGTATATTCCTCTATGTCTGTGTGGTCACTGGAAGTTGCTGCTTCTTTGAAGATGTCCCATTCTACTGGGTCAAAACAGTCTTTTAGGGCGGACTTCCCCCCCTCTGCCCACATACATACATCCTTCTTGGTTGGTCTGGTGACTATCACCTCCTCATAGAATGCTTTTCTTTATTGCATCATTTTGAACTCTAGAAAACAATAGAAAATGTTGTGTGAAAATAAAGGGAGATCAGCACTTAGTAGTAAGACATAATAGTAAGAGTCAAAACAGCTCATCTGGTACCAACAATTATGCCATTATCAAAATCATTGATATTGCATTTTTTTCTAAATGTGATAATTAATGTGAATTTTACCTGAAGCGACTGACACATATGCATTGTTTTATGGTTTCAGGTGTACAGCTGTTCCTAATAATATACTCACTGAATGTATAACTATTGAAAGGTCTTCACCAGGCTTTGGGTACAACAAGCAAACAGGATAAACTGTAAAAGTTCCATTTACACAAGATTGACATCATTAGATATGACAGAGCCACTCTTATATCTATTGTTTACAATCCACTCACCTGTCGCCGTTTTTAAAGCTGGACCCATGCTGGCCGAGCGAGATCGCAAGGAAGAACAAAGGACACAATCAAAACGAGCCAGCGTCAGGTACAGGCTAAGGGCACACGCACACCACGCTCCCTTACCTAGTATCATGTTAGCCAATGTCCAGTCACTGGAAAACAAGCTCGATGACCTCAATGCAAGGATCAAGTTCCAGAGGGACATTCAGGACTGCAAAGCTCTCTGCTTCACCGAGACATGGTTGAACCCACCGGTACTGGACCACGCCATCCAGCCGGCCGAGTTTTTATCGGTTTACCGCATGGACAGAACACTGGAGTTGGGGAAGTCAAGAGGAGGTGAAGTGTGTCTGATGGTTAACAACCACTGGTGCGACAGCGTGAGCATCATTCCCCTTTCACGCTCCTGCACACCAAATCTGGAACTACTGACCATCAAATGTCGGCCCTTCTATCTACCTCGGGAATTCAGCTCGGTCATAGTCAGTGCCATTTATATTCCACCTCAAGCAGACATGGACACTGCAGTATGGGACTTACACGAATCAATAACACTACACCAAACACAGCATCGGGCTGTGCTCATTCTGGTGGGAGACTTTAACAATGTCAACCTAAAGCACTACTGAACTTTCAGCAGCACATCACCTACCCCACCAGGGGCGAAAGGACACTGGATCACTGCTACACACCATTTAAGAACAGCTACAAGGCACAATAATATCCACCGTTCGGGAAATCGGACCATGCTGCTATCTTTCTTATGCCTGTTTACAAACAAAGGCTAAAACAGGAAGCTCCGGTTCAGAGGGAGGTTGTGCGCTGGACTGACCAATCGGTGGCTGCTCTGCAGAATGCTTTGGATGATGCAGACTGGGACATGTTCAGGCACAGCTCTGATGACGTCAACATGTTTACGGAAGCAGTTGTTGGATTCATCGGGAAACTAGCGGATGATATGGTGCAGAACACCATCAGAATGTTTTCCAACCAGAAGCCGTGGGTGGATAAAACCATCCGCGACACTCTGAGATCACGCTCCGCTGCCCAGAACATGGGGCTCACCACCGGGGACATGGACGAGTACAAGGCTGCGTCCTACAGTGTTCGCAGAGCGGTGAAGGGTGCAAAGCGGTGCTATGGGAAGAGACGGGGTCACAGTTCCAACATGGTGGCTCTAGGAGCCTGTGGCAGGGATTAACCCTCTGGAGTCTGAATTGCCGCCGGCGCCCAAACGTGCTTTTTTTTCAGATGCCAGCAAAAATAGCTGAAACTGCTCGGTCATATTTGATCAAAAATATCAAAGTAATACATCATTTAAATCTGTAAAGGGTCTACTTTTATTTGTGTATGCTCACTACATAAACAAAACGTTGTATTTTTTTTAAATGAATAAAATAGTCAGGGTGCGCCATCTGTCGCCTTTGTCTGCGTAAACTTTGTTTAGAAACGCGTCATCAAAAAGCGCTGAAACTCGGCCAATAGCTGACACACGGAAATAAAAAATATATCTTTAGACAGCTTAAAGTGTGTAGTTTTAGAATAAGTCGGTGAAATAAAAAACCATATGTTTTCAATGAATGTAAATCATGTAAAACCAAGTAGAGGCACAGATTTTCCACCGCAGCTCATTATCTGATAATGAGCTGCGAGCGGACACGCCCCCCCGCTATTCACAGGTAAAACAGTTCACACGTTGAGTCACACACACACACGCCCCCCGGACAGTGGCATAAAACAATGCCAGAGAATTTACCTTTTCATCTGAAGAAGATTGCGATTCCGACGAGGAGCGTTTGCATTTTGAAGAGCGAGGACTTTCCAGCAAGTTGCTACGATGAGTAAGTTATTTAGTCTTACATTCTGATCATATAAAACTCATATTGTTTGTAGACATCTCTGCCTAGCTTTTGTCAGCATTGCCTTTTAATGTTACAACAAATATCCACCAATATCTGCTCATTTGTACCATTAAGTGTTTGTGATTGTATGCTCTAAATATTGTTGAGGTTATATAAAGTTATATTTTAGCCTCAGTTCAGTTTTGGTTGGTGTCACTGATCATCCTGAAAGGCTGTTATGTAGTGTTAGCTAGCAGAGATGTTCCCGAATGCTGAGGTGTAAATGCTATATGTACAATGCATGCTAACAAATATATATTGTTCAAGTGTATTCATCAAAAATACTGAAAAATATATTGTTTGATTGTTTTTAGGAGTGTGGCTGCATCACCCCTGCCTTCACTGGAAACTCACACCAGGCCACGCAGGTGTCGCTCCATTTTGAGTTCGACCGAGAATCATCCTGAGTAAGTACATATTTTATATTTTCCTAAATTATATTTAGTTTGAATCATTATTGCTTTGTATGACACATGCAAACAACTTTATCCAAGACAATATTATTTGCTCAGCTGTAAATGGTGATGGTGTAAATGTCTGAGATGCATTATGGTCTATGGCCCATTAACAAACATTTATCTGTCCTATTGCCCATCAACAAATAGGCCTATAGGTTGTACAATGCATGCTAACAAATATATATTGTTCAAGTTTATTCATCATCCTAAAATATATTGTTTGATTATTTTTGGGAATGTGGCTGCATCACTCTTGCCTTCACTGGAAACTCGCACCAGGCCACGCAGGCGTCGCTACATTTTGAGTTCGACTGAGAATCATCCTGAGTAAGTACATATTTTGTATTTTCTTAAATTATATTTAGTTTGAATCATTATTGCATTTTATGACCTATGCAAACAACTTTACCAATGACACAATTAGTGATGTTCGTGTGTGTTTTATAAACAGATGTGATCAAGCACCTGCTCCAAAAAGGGCAAAGGCAGTACACACAGTCCACCATGTCATGGAAGGATCAGACAGATAACGACACCGTTCCACAGACTCTGCGATTCCTGCCCGCACGTGAACCTGAACCTCAACTGAGGTCTTCTGACTCTCATTCTCCATGTAGTCTATTTAAAATGTTTTTCCCGGACAGTGTTGTGTCAACTTTGTGCCACAACACAAATGCTGAAGCTGCCAAGTCAATAGCCAAGGGACACAAATACAAATGGAGAGATGTAACCGTGAGTGAGATGTATCGCTACATTGGGCTCTTATTTTACATGGCAATGGTAAAGTTGCCCTCCATCATAGACTACTGGCGACAGAGCAGTATTTTCACAGTTCCCTTTCCAGCAACAATTATGTCAAGGGACAGATACAGGAACATTTCGTGGAATGTACACATGAGTCACCCAGATGCAGACAAAGAAAATGACAGAAAGAGGGGCACATCTGAACATGACCATCTGTTCAGAGTGAAACTGATTATGGACACAATCTGTAAGACATGCAAAGCAATTTATCATCCTAGAAGACATTTAGCCGTGGATGAGAGGATGGTAGCATGCAAAGCTAACACTGGGAGGACACAGTACATAAAAGCCAAGCCGACTAAGTGGGGGTTCAAGTTGTTTGTTTTTGCCAATTCCTCAAATGGATACACTATTATTATTTAATGTATAGTATTGTAGCCCTACAGGCTAGGATTTGCAGAACCCTACTGTAGTGTATTGTGTTTTTGTTGCACTTTTTATTTTTTATACATACTGTACTGTATTGTTTTATTGTTACACAATTCCCTTTTTAATGCTGTCCTTGCTAATGTGTATTTTTAATAAACACAAAGGAAACACATTCCTTGTTGTAGTACTGTACTTTTCACTGTGATCCTGGCTCAGTGATCCGCAGCTCATTATGTAATCGACAGCTCATTATGTGACCCATTGTCTACAAAGCTGTCAGTCACAGCATGTCGACGCCTCTTCGCATATGGCCTTTCAAAGTAGAAAGTGTTTTTTAAATTTTAAATCAAAGTATTGTTTAAGGTGAATGAGCAGGCAGGATGATTTTCACATGATTAAAAATAAAAAAACCTACATTAGAAGCTCTGTTCTCAAAAAGTCTTGGGGAAACATGTTTACTATCGGTTTTGTGGCCTTATTTCAGTGAGGTTTTTTTTTGCTTTTTCAAAAACCACGCATAAACCTTATTTTGTCAAAAATACAAACAAACACATATAAGTTGTTTACATATTATGGTAGCCCAGTTTGTGCTGAATACAGTGTAATAAGCCTTTTGTCAATAATATATTTTAAAAGCAACTAAAAAGAACCAAATGTAAGAGCACGTCAAAATCTCTCAAGGGGTCAAAAACACCCTCAGACTCCAGAGGGTTAAGAAACATCATGGTCTATAGAACGGCATCTTCTAGAATGGGGAATGCGGACGCTTCTCTGGCAGACGAGCTAAAAGATTTTTACGCTCGCTTTGAGGCTGCAACTAACAACGCTAGCAGTGCTAGTGGCACAAACATCATGCACGCTGAGAAAGCCGGAGAGGTAAACACGTTCACCATCTTGGAGCATGACATGAGGAGGGCATTTAAGAGTGAATACCAGGAAGGCAGCAGGACCAGATTGCATCACGGGTCGGGTTCTGAAAGCCTGCGCTAACCAGCTAGCACCGGTGTTCACTGAGATATTCAACCTCTCACTGGAACAGTCTGTTGTCCTCTCATGCTTTAAACAGTCCACCATTGTTCCTTTCCCCTAGAAGCCCAGGCCCGCCAGCCATAATGACTACCGCCCTGTAGCTTTGACCTCAGTAGTAATGAAGTGCTTTAAGAGACTGATCAGAGACTTCATCACTACGACACTACCAGACACACTGGACCCTCAACAGTTCGCATACTGCCAGAACCGCTCTACTGAGCACGCCATTGCTCATCTTCTCCACACTACGATGAGCTACCTGGACTACAGAAAAGGGTCCTGGGACTCAGTCCTGGGACTCAGCCTGCCGCTGTGTCAATGGATTTCTAACTTCCTGACAGACAAACCACAAGCCCTCAGCACTGGAGCTCCCCAGGGTTGTGTTCTAAATCCCCTGCTGTACTCACTGTACTCATATGACTGTGTGGCCACTTCCAACTCCACCACCATCAAGTTTCCATGCCTGAGGAGCTAGTAGCTAGAAGCTAACCCGGTGTTCTACATTGTTGATAGTTTTCATACTTCAGCTGTGAAAGGAACATTTTTAGGAGCTCAACACAACAGCAGAAGCCACTTTAGTTTTTGATTGTGAATATATTATTCAGCTTGTTTTGTTGTTTATTTCAGAAATCCTTGTGATATATTCAGTTTGTGCTGGTCTGACTTTAATAAAGTAGTGTTTAAAAATTACTTTGTGTTTAAGTCAGTTTTGTGTTTGTATAGACCATAACGCATAAAAGGGCATTAATGGGAACATTAAAGAAGGTTCTTTAAAAAAGTAACTAAAAAGTTACTTTTAACAGTAACTGTTACACGGTGTAAGTAATCAACAAAGTAACGGAGTTACTTTTTGAATGAAATAACGAGTAACTGTAACTAGTTACTATTTTTTGAGTTACGAGCACAACACTGCCAGAAAGATTGTGACGGATCTCAGCCATCCCAACAATGGACTATTTTCTTTGTTGCGTTCAGGGAAGCACTTCTGCGTTTGAAAGCGAAACATAGAGAGAATGAGGAGTAGCTTCTTCCCGCAGGCCATTCAAAATAAACCTGGAAACTCCAGGGATCTAAAACTGGTCCTCTCTCCACATCTTCACACTTTTTCTGCACAATTTTCTTTTTGTACTATGACACTTTAATCTCTAGACTGTCACTTTAACTTTGGACTTGCACAGCACAGTCACTTTAACTCTGGACTTGGACAGCACAGTGCACTTTATACCACACCATACCGCACACGGTCACTTTAAGGACAATCACTTTAAATGTTACTTTTACTGTTCATACGCATCCTTCAGATCTCTTTCCTGTAGACCGATTCGTTGTTGTTGTCAACGTGTGTCGACACAGTGATGTCACCTGCATACTTGATGATGTTGGAGTTATGCAGAGAAGCACAGTCATGGGTAAACAGGGAGTAGAGATGTGGGCTCAGAACACAGCCCTGTGGAATGCTGGTGTTCAGAAAGCGGTTGGAGGATACCTGTTTGCCCAAACTAACAGACTGAGGTCTGTTGGTTAGAAAGTCCAGAATCTATCTACAAATGGAGGTGCAGATACTAAGGTCACTGAGCTTAGTGATCAGTACAGTGGAGAGGACTGTATTGAATGCAGAACTAAAGTCAATGAACAGCATTCTAATGTAGCTGTTGTTTGTATCCAAGTGGGTGAGGGCTGTATGAAGAGCCGTGGAAACTACATCCTCTGTCATCCTGTTCGGGCAATAGGCAAACTGATGTGGGTCCAGTGCAGATGGTAGGCCTGCAATGAGGAGATTCAGAACCAAATTCTTAAAGCACTTCATAACAATAGTGGTGAGTGCAACTGGGTAAAAATCATTCAGGCATTTGGCAGCTGAATGTTTAGGTACTGGTATGATAGTTGTAGTCTTCATCCCTGTAGGAATCGTGGCTTGGGCTCGTGACAGGTTGAATATGTCAGTGAAGATCTATGCCAGTTGTCCAGTTCATACTCTTAGAACACATCCCCATATGCTGTACGGACCAGCTGCCTGAATAGACGTCTGTTGTTGAGAGTGAAAGTGGACTGTGAGCAGTAGTAGAGTCAGCGATTTAGGTGAAATCTTAAGTGAAATCTATGCTTTGATTAAAATGAGTAAAAAGTGTCTGTAGTCTGTGATGGTCTGGATGCCTTTTCACATACGTCTGGGGTAGATGTCCTGCAGGTTACGGAGCTCGGTGTGGATGGTACATTCAGCTGAATGCACCACCCTCTGGAGGGCTTGTCTGTCCTGCATGGTGCTGTTCCCGAACCTGGAAGTGAGGCTACCCGTCAGAACACTCTCAATGGTGCAGGTGTAGAAAGTCTTTAGCACCTGAGAGGGTGGTTTAAAGTCCCCTAAGCATCTTGGATGGCACCTCCTTCTTCACGAGGGTGTTGATGTAACAGGACCAATCCTGCGTGATGTGAACACTTAGGTACCGGAAACTGTCCACTCTCTCCACTGGGGTCCCGTTGATGTTTAGCGTTGAAGCATTGATCGACTCCTTAGTCTTGCTGATGTTCAGGAGAAGGTTGTTCTCCTGGCACCATCTCTCCAGGTTTTTAACCTTCTGTAGGTAGGCCGTCTCGGCGTTGTTGAAGATCAGGCCCACCACAAGGGTGTCGTAAGCAAACTTGATGATGGTGGTGGAGTTGGAAGTGGCCACACAGTCATACGTGTACAGTGAGTACAGCAGGGGGCTCAGAACACAACCCTGGGGAGCTCCAGTGCTGAGGGGTGAGGGTGGATGAAGTGTGTTTTGACACAGCGGCAGGCTGAGTCCCAGAACCTCCAACTTAGAGGTGAGTGTGGAGGGAATTATGGTGTTAAATGCTGAACTGTAGTCCACAGACAGCATCTTTGTATAATTCCCATTTCTGTGGTCCAGGTGGCTCATCATAGTGTGAAGGAGATGAGCAATGGCGTCCTCAGTAGACCGGTTCTGATGATATGCAAACTGTAGTGGGTCCAGTGTGTCCGGTAGTGAGGCAGTGATGAAGTCTCTGACCAGTCTCTCGAAGCACTTCATCACTACTGAAGTCAGAGCTACAGGGCGGTTGTCGTTAAGGCAGGTGGGCTGGGGTTTCTTCGGGACAGGAACAATAGTGGACTGTTTAAAACATGAAGGGACAACAGACTGTTCCAGTGAGAGGTTGAATATCTCAGTGAACACTGGTGCTAGCTGGTCAGCACAGGCTTTCAGAACCCAACCTGTGATGCCATCTGGTCCTGCTGTCTTTCTGGTATTCACCCTCTTGAATGCCCTCCTCACGTCATGCTCTGAGATGGTGAATGTGTTTACCTCTCCGGCTCTCTTGGCATGCATGCTGTTTGTGCCTCTAGCACCACTAGCGTGGTTAGCTGCAGCCTCAAAATGCGTAAAAGGTGTTTAGCTTGTCTGCCAAAGAAGCGTCCCCATTCACCATTCTAGAAGATGGTGTTCTATAGTCCCTTATTGTTCTTAGTCCCTGCCACATGCTCCTAGGGCCACCATGTTGGAGCTGTGACTCTAGTTTCCTCCCGTAGCGCCTCTTTGCATCCTTTACCGCTCTGCGAACACTGTAAGACGCAGTGTTCTTGAGGTTGGCACTGTTGAAATCATACTGCAGTGTCCATGTCCGCTTGAGGTGGAATATAAACGGCACTGACTATGACCGAGCTGAATTCCCAAGGTAGATAAAAGGGCCGACATTTGATGGTCAGTAGTTCCAGATTAGGAGCATGAAAGAGGAACAATGCCCGCGCTGTTTGACCAGTGGTTGTTCACCATCAGACACACTCCACCTCCTCTTGACTTCCCCGACTCCAGTGTTCTGTCCATGCGGTAAACCGAGAAGAACTTGGCCGGCTGGATGGCGTGGTCCGGTACCACTGGGTTCAGCCATGTCTCGGTGAAGCAGAGAAGGTTGCAGTCCCGAATGTCCCTCTGGAACTTGACCCTTGCCCTGAGGTCATCAGACTTGTTCTCCAGTGACTGGACGTTGGCTAACAGGATACTAGGTATCTGGTACGACTCTGGTACTCGCCTCAGAATCTCGCTCGGCCAGCATTGGTCCGGGTTTAAATATGCAAGGTAGTGCATTGTACACCAATAGATATAAGGGTGTCTCTGTCATATCTAATGATGTCCATCTTGTGTAGATGGAACTAAAACTAGTTAAATAAAAGTATAAAATAAACAAACAAAAAAAAATACGTAGCTGGAGCAGTCGTGACGTCAGCCGACCTCACCGGCGCCATCTTGATTTTTGTGTGTTGTGCCGGCACGACATCATCATGTTGTGCAAGCAGCCGACAGCCTGACCCGCTGCCATTGTAAGCCTTGCCCACCAAGGCAGAGTAACGAAAGGGCTTGGTGGGCAGTGCTGCTCCAGGTCTGGGAAAAAAGGGCTAGGGGAAGCTATGGAGAAAGCTATGTAGGTTGCAGAAAACACTTATACAGCTTGCTGTAATGGACGCTGTTTCTTATCGTCTGGACAAGTGATTTAGCTTGGTGACAGCACAAGTCACTACCGACAACAGCTCCTCGAAAAGGACTGGCTGAGAAGGGGTGTCAATGTATTCGCTGACATTTATCCCCTCCCTCTCCTTGGAGGAAGAGAGATGGAACGCAGTGCTCTCCTCACAGGAGAGGAAACCGCGGAAGTCGTGCTTCTGAACACAATAAAGCAGGGACAAAGAACACACAGCCGGAATGATTGCTTGCTTTTAGGATTTTACCACTTACTGATACCTTACCTGGCATAGACACGCACAGTTGAGGAGAGTCGTCCTACGCGTGATTTGCTTCACCATGCATCTCTTCTGGTTTCAAAATATACTTGGCTTCATTCTATCAGCAGACATATCTACATTGCGGACACTGAACCTCTAGTAAAATCGTGTCGTCGTTCACTTTTCCTTGCAGAACCTTATCTCTCATTTTTTCATCATGCTTTTCTCTTCAAAGAAGACATAATTCAGTCGTTCTCTGTTTCTGTTGTCTCCGTGTGGGTGGGTGAGATTCCGCTCTGGACTTCCATGAACCCACAGTTACGCAAGTGGCTGTTTTCTCTTCCCACAGACTTTCCTTGCTCGGTTTTAAGTGGGACAAAGAACTGTACTGTTTACTCATCCCGGAAGCATGGCACGGACTTTTTTGTTTGCCCAAATGTGTGGAATCTGTCTCATACTACTCAATTCGTGTCTTCCGTTTGGCTTCACGGGGTGTCTAAAACACGGTCGTAGATTGTTCTGCCACCTCTGTCCAGACGCATTGCATGATCGCGGGTTGGGTGGGAATTTTTCCTCGCGTTGAGGTTTTTTCACCCACCCCTGTGACAGATGTAGCCTAAATTGCCTCCTCACTGATTGTTTTTATGGTTCCCTATTACAAGGTAGCGGTCAGGAATTATTGGCCTATCCGAGAACGGCAACTCTTTTATTAGTCTTTGTGTTTAAGTTTGCCTGCTTCCTGCCATCTTGCTCCCTTATACTTACTATATATATATATATATATATATATATATATATATATATGTATATATATATATATATATATATATATATATATATATATATATATATATATATATATATATATATATATATATATATGTATGTATATATATAACCCAGCCATTATGGATGCACAAGCCAGTGCACTCTTAGTGCCGGTCCCAAGCCCGGGTTGCGTTAGGAAGGGCATCCAGTGTAAAACGTGGCAAATCAAATATGCGGATCACAAATGAGAATTTCATACCGGATCGGTCGAGGCCCGGGTTAACAACGACCGCCACAGGTATCGTTGGCCGACAGGGTACCGGTGGAAATTGGGCTACTGTTGGCCGAAGGAGGAGAAGGAGAGGAGGAAGACGTCTACAGAGATGGCAGGGAAAGGAGCAGTGTAGGAGAGTGGAGGTTCGAGTTGGTACGTTAAATGTTGGTACTATGACGGGTAAAGGGAGAGAGATAGCTGATATGATGGAGAGGAGAAAGGTAGATATGCTGTGTGTTCAGGAGACAAAGTGGAAAGGGGGTAAGGCCAGAAACATTGGAGGTGGGTTTAAACTGTTTTATCATGGTGTGGATGGAAAGAGAAATGGTGTAGGTGTGATTCTGAAGGAAGAGTACAGTAAGAGTGTAGTGGAGGTGAAGAGAGTTTCTGATAGATAGATAGATAGATAGATAGATAGATAGATAGATAGATAGATAGATAGATAGATAGATAGATAGATAGATAGATAGATAGATACAACTTTATTGTCATTGCATTGTACAGGTACACAGCAACGAAATGCAGTTTGGCATCTACCAGAAGTGCAAAATGTAGCAGTCGTGCAAAAGTGCAGATAAATATCTAGCATATTTACAGTGCAGATAACTATCTGGCATATTTACAGCAGTGGTATATATATGAAGTATATACAGTGAATAAATATAAAGGCTATTTCAGTGCAGAGACGTGTGGACATTCAGAAGTACAGTGAATAAATATAGAGGTGTACAGTAATTAAGAAAAATGTGCAGAAATGAAAGGTTACAAGATCACAGGATTATGGCATTAAGGAGTAGCAAGCTGAATAAACAGTCTACTATATATAAAAAAAATATATATATAAATATATACACATACATTATATACACAGATGAATGTGAAATGTTGGGCAGAATGTACAGTGATGATAAATATACATACAGATATAAAAAGTGCAGATGTACTAAGGAGTGGAAAAGATATACTATGTAGTATGTACATGTATTGTACAGAGGTTATATACAGTCTTTTGTTTATGTTTGTTTTGTAGTGATTTAGCGGTGTAGTGTTGAGTTCAGTAGTGTGATGGTGGATGGAAAAAAGCTGTCCCTGAACCTGCTGGTTCTGGTACGTAAGTTCCTGTATCTCCTTCGTGATGGAAGGAGGTTAAACAGTTTGTGACTGGGATGTGAAGAGTCCTTGATGATGCTGTGAGTTCTGCGCAGACATCTGCTGTGGTGAAGGTGTTCAATGGCAGGTAGTTGAGTGCCAGTGATGCGTTGGGCGGTTTTGACCACCCTTTGCAGTGCTTTACGTTCACACACAGTGGAGCCTCCGTACCATACAGTGATGGAGTTGGTCAGGATGCTCTCAATGATGCAGCGGTAGAAGCTCGTTAAAATCCCCGGGGACAGATGAGATTTCTTGAGACTTCTCAAGAAGTACAGGCGTTGTTGTGCTTTTTTTACCAGAGCTGACGTGTTCTGCTGCCAGGACAGATCCTCAGAGATGTGAACTCCCAGGAACTTAAAGCTGGAGACTCGCTCTACCTCGGTTCCATTGATGTTGACTGGTAGATGTCTCCTGCTGTTGGATTTCCGGAAGTCCACAATGAGCTCTTTGGTCTTTGTGGCGTTGAGAGTCAGGTTGTTGGTGGCACACCATGCTGCCAGATTACGGATCTCTTCCCTGTAGGCCGATTCGTCGTTGTTGTCGATCTGGCCGACCACGGTGGTGTCATCTGCATACTTGATGAAGATGTTGGAGTTATACAGAGGAGCACAATCGTGGGTGAACAGGGAGTAGAGCAGTGGGCTCAGAACACAGCCCTGCGGTATGCCAGTGTTCAGAATTAGGGTTGAGGATACCTGGTTTCCCAACCTGACAGATTGAGGTCTGTTGGTGAGAAAGTCCAGAATCAATCTGCAAGTGGAGGTGCAGATACCCAGTTCACTGAGCTTAGTGATCAGTACAGTGGGGAGGACTGTATTGAACGCAGAGCTAAAGTCAATGAACAGCATTCTGATGTACGTGTTGCTTTTATCCAGGTGGGTGAGAGCAGAATGAAGAGCTGTGGAAACTGCATCCTCTGTTGACCTGTTCGGGCGATAGGCAAACTGGTATGGGTCCAGTGTACGTGGTAGGCCCGCAGTGAGGTGATTCAGGACCAGTTTCTCAAAGCACTTCATAGCAATGGGGGTGAGTGCAACCGGGCGAAAGTCATTCAGGCAAGCTGAGTGCTTAGGCACTGGTATGATAGTAGTGGTCTTCAGGCATGTTGGTACCGTGGCTTGGGCCAGTGACAGGTTGAAAATGTCAGTAAAAACCTGTGCCAGTTGTCCAGCGCATGCTCTGAGAACACATCCTGGTATGCCGTCCGGGCCAGCTGCCTTACGTGCATCCACTCTGCTGAACACTGAATAGACGTCCGTTGTTGAGATTGAAAGTGGGCTGTAAGCAGTAGCAGAGTCCGTGGTTGGTGTAAAATGTCCTGTGCTTTGGTCAAAACGAGCAAAAAAGTGATTAAGTTCGTTCGGTTGGAAGGCACTGCTGGTTGGTTGAGCTGTGGGTTTGTAGTCCGTGATTGACTGGATGCCTTTCCACATGCGTCTGGGGTCAGAGTTGTGGAAGTGCCCTTCTATGTGGCGTTTAAATGTGAGCTTTGCTTTCCTGATGCCCTTTTTCAGGTTGGACCTGGCTCTGTTGTAGTCCTGTTGTAGGCAGCATCTCTTGCTTTCAACAGGAGACGGACTTCAGAGTTCATCCACGGCTTCTGGTTAGGAAAGCATTTCACGTGTTTGACAGTAGTGACATTGTCAATGCACGTGTTAATATGGTCCAAAACAGATGATGTGTAACTGTCCATGTCTGTGTGAGAGTCCAGTGTGGCCTGTGAAGCGAACATGTTCCAGTCAGTATCCTGAAACTGTTGTTGTAGAGAAGAAATGGCCCCCTCTGGCCATACCTTTACTGTTTTCACAGCTGGTTTCACACGTTTGATTAGTGGTGTGTATTTGGGTAGCATGAACAAAGAGAGGTGATCAGACTGACCCAGGTGGGGGAGGGGAATGGTTGTGTATGCCCCAGGTATGTTTGTGTATACCTGGTCCAGTGTTTTGTCCCCTCTAGTAGAGCAAGAGACATTGCGGTGAAATTTTGGTAAAATAGATTTTAGGTTGGAGTGGTTAAAATCTCCAGCAACTTCAGGATGTGCAGACTGCTGTTTGCTGATAGCTGCATGCAGTTCCTCCATAGCTAGCTTAGCATTAGCATCCGGCGGAATGTACACTGCCGTCATAACAATGGCTGAGAATTCTCTCGGTAAATAAAAGGGTCTGCACTTAATCATCAAATACTCTAAATGAACAGAGCAATGACTTTCAGTAACAGTAGAGTCCGTGCACCATGAGTTGTTAACATAAATGCACAGACCTCCACCTCTGCGCTTACCAGAGTCCTCTGCCGTCCTGTCCGCCCGATAAACACTGCGACCCCCGAGCTCAATGGCGCTGCTGGGAATGTTGTTGTTGAGCCATGTTTCCATGAAAATCATGACATTACATTCCCTAATCCGTTTGTGTGATGATATCCGGAGCAGCAACTCATCCATTTTATTAGCAAGAGACCGTACATTGGCAAGGAAGACGCTTGGAATCGATGGTTGATGCGGGTTTAGCCTTAGCTTAGCCCTGATGCCGCCTCGCTTCCCCCTCCTTTGTTTACGGTCTCGCCGCCGGCGCTGTGGTCTCGCTGTCGGCTGAGCTGGATCAGCGGTCCGCGGTGTTCGGGCAATTTCCCGAGGGAGTTCAAAGTCTGTTGAAAGCCCGTATCTGTGAGTGTTGCCGATGTCTAGTAATGCTTCTCGGCTGTATGAGATGTGTGCAAGCCTGTTCTGCGTGAATAAACTTGCTGTTGATGGAGAAATTGCTACTAAATCGCAAAATCTGGAGAGACGCTGGGCTTCACGTTGTGCACGCGCCGCCATCTTGGTCGATAGGGTGATGATCGTGAAGGTGGAAGTTGAAGGGATGATGATTATCATTAGTGCCTATGCTCCACAGGTTGGCTGTGAGATGGAGGAGAAGGAAAGATTCTGGAGTGAATTAAATGAAGTGGTAGATGGTGTACCTAGAAAAGAACGATTGGTGATTGGGGCAGATTTTAATGGGCATGTAGGTGAAGGGAACAGAGGGGATGAGGAGGTGATGGGTAGGTATGGTTTTAAGGAGAGAAATGTGGAAGGGCAGATGGTGGTATATTTTGCTAAAAGGATGGAAATGGCAGTGGTGAACACGTATTTTAAGAAGAAGAAGGACCATAGGGTGACGTATAAGAGTGGAGGAAGGTGCACACAGGTGGACTATGTTCTATGCAGGAGATGCAACCTGAAGGAGATTGGAGACTGTAAGGTGTTGGCAGGGGACAGTGTAGCTAGACAGCATCGGATGGTGGTCTGTAGGATGGTTTTGGAGGCGAAGAAGAAGAGGAGGAGAGTAAGGAATGAAAGAAGAATAAGATGGTGGAAACTGAAGGAGGAAGAGTGTAGTGTGAGGTTCAGGAAAGAGGTCAGACAGAGGCTTGGTGGTGGTGAAGAGGTGCTGGATGATTGGGCAACTACTGCAGGAGTGATGAGGGAGGCAGCTAGAAAAGTACTTGGTGTGACATCTGGAAATAGAAAGCAAGACCAGGAGACATGGTGGTGGAATGAGGAAGTGCAAGAGAGCATAAGGAGAAAGAGGTTGGCAAAACAGAAGTGGAATAGACAGAGTGATGAAAAAAGTAGGCAGGAGTACAAGGTGATGCGGCAGCAGGTAAAGAGGGATGTGGCAAAAGCCAAGGAAAAGGCATATGAGGAGCTGTATGAGAGGTTGGACACTAAGAAAGGAGAAAAGGATTTATACCGATTGGCCAGGCAGAGGGACCGAGCTGGGAAGGATGTACTGCAAGTTAGAGCAGTAAAGGATGGAGAGGGAAATGTGTTGACTATTGAGGAGAGTGTGTTGAGAAGGTGGAGGGAGTATTTTGAGCAGCTGATGAATGAGGAAAATCAGAGAGAGAGAAGGTTGGATGATGTGAAGTTGGTGAAGCAGGATGTAGATAGGATTAGTAAGGAGGAAATGAGAGCAGCGATTAAGAGGATGAAGAGTGGAAAGTCGGTTGGACATACAGGTAGATGCGTGGAAATGTTTAGGAGAGATGGCAGTGGAGTTTATGACCAGATTGTTTAACAAGATTTTGGAAGGTGAGAAGATGCCTGAGGAATGGAGAAGAAGTGTGCTGCTACCTATCTTTAAGCATAAAGGAGATGTGCAGTCTTGCAGTAACTACAGGGGAATTAAGTTGATCAGTCACACCATGAAGTTATGGGAAAGAGTAGTGGAAGCCAGGCTGAGAGGAGAGGTGACCATCTGTGAGCAACAGTATGGTTTCATGCCGAGGAAGAGCACCACAGATGCCTTATTTGCTTTGAGAATGTTGATGGAGAAGTATAGAGAAGGACAAAAGGAATTGCATTGTGGATTTGTGGATTTAGAGAAAGCGTACGACAGGGTGCCAAGAGAGGAGTTGTGGTATTGTATGAGAAAGTCAGGTGTGTCAGAGAAGTATGTGAGGGTGGTGCAGGACATGTATGAGGACAGTGTGACGGCAGTGAAGTGTGCAGTAGGTACGACAGACTGGTTCAGGGTGAAGGTTGGACTGCATCAAGGATCGGCCCTGAGCCCTTTCCTGTTTGCAGTGGTGATGGACAGGTTGACGGATGAGGTCAGACAGGAGTCTCCATGGACTATGATGTTTGCGGATAATATTGTGATTTGTGGTGAGAGTAGTGAGCAGGTTGAGAAGAGCCTGGAGAGGTGGAGATATGCGCTGGAGAGAAGGGGAATGAAACTCAGTAGGAGTAAGACAGAATACATGTGTGTGAATGAGAGGAAGGGCAGTGGAGTGATGCGGTTGCAGGGAGAAGAGCTGGAAAAGGTGGAGGAGTTCAGGTACCTGGGGCCAACAGTGCAAAGTAATAGAGAGTGTGTTAGAGAAGTAAAGAAAAGAGTGCAGCAGGGTGGAGTGGGTGGAGAAGAGTGTCAGGAGTGATTTGTGATAGTAGGGTATCTGCAAGAGTGAAAGGGAAAGTTTATAGGACTGTGGTGAGACCTGCGATGTTGTATGGATTAGAGACAGTGGCATTGAGTAAAAGACAGGAGGCAGAGCTGGAGGTAGCAGAGCTGAAGATGTTAAGGTTTTCGTTGGGAGTGACAAGGATGGACAGGATTAGAAATGAGTTTATTAGAGGGACAGCGCATGTAGGATGTTTTGGTGACAAGGTGAGGGAGGCGAGATTGAGATGGTTTGGACATGTGCAGAGGAGGGACATGAATTATATTGGTAGAAGAATGCTGAGGATGGAGCCACCAGGTAGGAGGAAAAGAGGAAGGCCAAGGAGGAGGTTCATGGATGTGGTGAGGGAAGACATGCAGGTAGTTGGTGTGAAAGAGGCAGATGTAGAGGACAGGCTGGTATGGAGACGAATGATCCGCTGTGGCGACCCCTAATGGGAGCAGCCGAAAGAAGAAGAAGAAGATTTTATATATATAATATTATATATATATATATATATATATATATATATATATATATATATAATGAGTGGGCGGGTACAGTGACAGTGGCGTATTTGTTGCGGATTTAAATCCGCAAAGGAGGGGGGGAATGTAGGATTGAAATATTAGTTTCCAAGTAAGCATAACCCAACAACCCATAGGAAAGTCCCATAGTTCATATGACACTCAATAAGCAAAATAACACATGCAGACACAGTAGGTGTCAGGAATGGGGAAGTTTATTGATATTGCCATAAAAGGTGATAACATATCTTCCGCAGAGCTCGTACCAAGCAGACTAGACCAAAAACAGAAAAACTAAGAAAAAAGCGAATAGCGCATTTTCGGTGTAATCTACCCCTCTCGGGCCCTCTTTGCAGCCGGCGGGGGCTTTGGCAGCTCCTTGTTGCCATCGGACCTGTCACTGATGTTGTCGATGTCATCAACCCAAGCACGGTTGTTGTAATTACGGCTACATTCACCGGCATAGGAAGCTGCATCATCAGCACCATCATCATCAGTGTCTTCAACAGTGACACAACTTGAAGAGGGGAAGGAGAGGACAGATGGAAGTCTGTCTGGGTAGATGCATTGGCCAATTGGGGGGTACAAACAAGACGATAAGATGGCCACATTTTTGGATCGGGGGAAGGTGAGGCTGACATCACAGTCTCCATGAAAAATGAATAATCAATAGCAACCTGGGTTAGTATTGTAGAACGGTATCTCTGCTTTAGGCTGGAGAGGCTGGAAGGAGACAGGGAATTGCGGGGCGCCTGGCGCCGTGCAGAGACATGTTGCTTAGCTAAAAGAAACAAAAAATATACTTAGAGCTAATAAAGGCCCAGGCTTCTTTCTCAAATTATTAGCAGTATGTAAAAATAGAGGTAGGGTTGCACTTAAAAGTACTAACAAGCATATGCAAAGGTACTAAAGTCATTAACACATTCATAATGTAAAAGGAAGGAAAAACGACTAGTAATCATTAGTAAACTATCACTATAGCATGATTTATGAAATAAAATATAAGAGTGGAGTACTCACGCATGACCAGAATGATATCTACCAAGCAAAGTTAAATAAGAAAAAATGAAAACAGTGAGATATGTCCCCACCTTTGTTGTTTTGTTGTCTAACCCTTTTAATGTGAATGGGCCTTTGCATGTGGAATATTTGAATGTTAATGAGGGCTAAAAATACTCGGGGGACGGTTCAACGTCTAAAAATTTCCAATAAAGGTAATAACTGATGGCAACTGAGGAGGGCACAAGTTTGGGGTGTTATAAATGTTAAGGGTCAAAACGTATAAAACGGGAGGAAATGCCAGGTGTGGTCAGACCATCGATGTCATGACATGCGGATGCTCTCGGGTTGATTGTGGTTTGCCGCAATAAACTCTACCTTTGCTCTACTCATCCTAGTGTCTTGGCTTCTTTTGAAGAGACTATTCTACATTGATTGTGTAAGTCCCAACTACAGTCGGAAGCCACTCGGTCTAGGAGGACAGGAGATTTCCGACAACATGCAGGAGCAATGAGAGCAATTGGCTCCCTCAAGAGCTGACTGAGCATGAATAAACTGTGTGTATATCCCGTGATAAAGCAGGGACAAGAACACACAGCTGGAACGATTGCTTGCTTTTTAGATTTTACCACTTACTGATACCTTACCTGGCATAGACACACACAGAACGATTCCTGAACAAACAGAAGCTAGCGTCATCTCCACTAAATGTGCTTTTTATAGCTTTGTGGTCATGTGGGTGGCAGGGTGATGACATGGCGTTCCGTTGGAGTTCCTGAAAGGGAACAGACTCCTACAGCACTAAGGGGCACTCAGATTACTGGATAATGCTGTATGCCCTCACCTATGCGACTCTTTTGTCATTGTGTATATAGATGAAGTGTTGATCTATTGGAAAACCCCAATACAGTAAAACCCCGTTGTCTCTTAATTTGTTCTTGAAAATTGCTCATAGGTCCATTTGCTCGTACGTTCGAACTGATTTTCCCCATAATAATTAATGTAAAAGTGATTTGATCCGTTCCAAGATCTCATTCGATCTCATTCGATATTTCTGCACTTAAAAAGTATTTGTAGCCTATTTTAACAAACAAATACACCGCAAATTACCGTAATGTAAACATAATTTAACACTTACTCATGTGGTAGTGGTTGATTGCGAGTGTAAGACGCGCATCACCTCATAACCTCCTCGGTTTCCATGGTAATTCT
Organism: Silurus lanzhouensis; assembly: GCA_039877035.1. Taxonomy (NCBI): domain Eukaryota; kingdom Metazoa; phylum Chordata; class Actinopteri; order Siluriformes; family Siluridae; genus Silurus; species Silurus lanzhouensis. Next base: position 831 of record JBCEWE010001131.1, on the reverse strand, counting down.
ATTTACTTTCATTTTCACAGCACCATCACTGATTTTCTTGGGTGACATTTTTCAAGATTTTTAGTGAAATAAATATAAAACTAAAAAAGTTAAGTTTTTGCTGCACTGAACAACGAGAGCAACCGAGTGATACATCATCAACTAAGCGACTGATGCTGAAAACGGGGACCAGCAGCGTGAGTTTGCTCATGCCTTCGAAATTTGCTCGTGAAATAGGTAAAATTTTGCGAGCAAGGTCGCTCGTATCTCCGTTTGCTCGTACTATAGGTTGCTCGTACAACGGGGTTTTACTGTACATGTAGACCACATTACGCACTGTACTACAATGGCTTCCACAAAATCAGCTCATGGTAAAAGCTGATAAATGTGACTTTCACAAGGACCTTCATGGAGGTGTTCTAAGAAAAGGGGGATTCTGTAACAATTTAGCCTTTTTTGGGCCAGTACCCATGCTAAGCTATGACTGTGTTTCTTAGCGCATACCAAGCCGTTTTATGTTCTATGTTTCTACATATATTGTGTATTGACCCTGCTATTATTTCTGACTATTCTCCTTGCTTGTTGTACTTTCGTGTACAGAACCTCATTGCCTTCTACTAACTATTGTGCCTTTGGATGACATGTTTGCTACCGCAAAATGGATTCTACACAACCAGACTCTAAGTTAGCACAAACAAATAAGAGCTAATATATTATTAGCTAATTATATTGATTGCAATTAACCTTGCAAAATCTACTAGTGTCATGAAACCTACCACCTTGGAGATGCTTTGACCCATTATAATCGTCACAATTTGTGCCTTGTCAATGTTTCTCGAATCCTTAATTTTA
>JBCEWE010001130.1:0-35215 GCA_039877035.1 Silurus lanzhouensis | reverse complement strand
TCCAGGCAAACATAAGCAACACCAGTTGATTTTAGTTTAATAATCCAGATTGACAGAAGGTGAAAGTGGAAAGTGTGGGCTTCTGCTTGGTTGGAATGAAGTCTTGCAGCCTGACTGGTGCATTGTGAGTAACCCGAAGGCTCCTGCTCTAAAACATAATTCATGTAGAAAGTGAAATCTGAAACTGAAGCTCCATGTTTATAAGTAGATTCGAATGATCAAAATCAATACAGTAGCAAACATTTATATACATATTTATGTACTAATACACATTATCATTCATCGGATTGTTTTTTTCAATTCATGTCATTTTTCTACGCATGCATTTTTTGTATGCCACAGCCAAACGCGTAATGCAAACAACCTGCTGGAAAACTTTTCTTTTTTTTTATCACATGCGTCGAATACAAAATTCATTTTGAACGTACGTTTTACGCGTGGAGAGTGATGCACATTTACTGTAAAACACCAACTGGCCTTTAAAGCGGAGGAGGGAAGCCATCGCTTGCTCAAGTATTTGTGGGTTTGTGGCGTGGAAAGCACTTGTGTTAGTACAGTGTGTCTGCATTGCGTCGGAACCCCCTCCTCTCTCTCTCTCTCTCTCTCTCTCTCTCACACACCACGCTGCGTGTGTGTATGAAACCTGCAATGTGCTTTAACATCACCATGGACTTCTTTTCGCTTGCAAATCTTCATTCCTCCACCCTCCCTTTCTCCTTCGCTCTTCAGCCGGGCGGCGTATGTGTGCCACAGAGTGTGTGTGTTTGCGAGAAAAAGTGTGTCTCTGCGTGTGCGTCTGCATCTCAGGACGTCGTGTCTTGTTGATTTGCACCAAAGAGGATAAAAGCTGGTGAAGCTGCTCCTCGCTGATGAAGATGCACACCGCAAACGGACGTCGGTTTCCATTGCACGCGTCTTCATCTTGCACCCATCCGGTTCCTTCGGCATGAGTTCAACCCCCCCGTGTAAAAGATTTCACCTGCCTGTTATGCAAATTCGGATTGCGTCTGATTCGGAACTCGGAAAGCACCTCTGGACAAAAGCATCCGAATAATATTTTAAGAAGCGCACAGCGCAGCGCGCACTGCTGTAACGCGATATTCATATTGAAAAAAAGGGGGGACAGTGCAAGTTGTAGCACAGTAGCGCGCGCGCGCGCACACACACACACACACGCGCGCACACACACACACATTCTGATGGAGTGACCCGGTACCGAACAAGCCCTTATGAACTTCACCAAAGGTAAGCATGAAAACACAGTTCTACGCTATTTGGTATTTATTAGGAACACACTGCAGTGATCAGCACGTCATACAGTATAACCTGCTTGCAAAAATGTCAAGTGTTGCATTAACACACCTACAGGATTTATATAAGCACTGCAACACTGTATACGCTTGATAGTCTATAAACTCAGCCCTGGAGATTTTGCTTTGTAACATAAAATCTAGTAATATTTTAGTAATACATTAGGAATTGACACAAAAGGTGGGTTTTAACCTTAAACTTAAATGATGATAAATAAATACTGAAGTATAAATGCTGCTGCTCCTCCTGAATGTAAACTGACTGCAGGCTTTTTCTGCTGTGATATCTTCTGATATCTAATTACCATCCTTTCTCCCCATCTGTCTGTCTCGTTTTTCTCCGGTTGAGTGGTGCGTGAAAGAAGATGATGCAGTGGTCTACTGGAACTGGGAGCAGTAGTAAAAAGGAACCGTATGATCTTGCACTTCTAATGGGGCTTGTGTCATAGACAGCGTGAACAGTGGAGATCGAAAACCATACATGAGCTGGATGTATTCTCATCTAGCTTCAATATTTTTTCTGTGCTGTGAGTCTAAAGCTGCAAAATGACTGTGGTGGCAGGAGATAACATGGATGAGACCTCAACCCTGCCAGGGCATCCACATGATCCATACCCATGACCATGAGGACCACGAGTGCTGCGAGCGTGTCGTTATCAACATCTCAGGCCTGCGCTTCGAGACTCAACTCAAAACACTTGCCCAATTCCCAGACACGCTGCTGGGCAATCCCAAAAAAACGAATGCGCTACTTTGACCCTTTAAGGAATGAATACTTTTTTGACAGGAACCGACCAAGTTTTGATGCCATTCTCTACTACTACCAGTCAGGTGGGCGTTTGAGAAGACCTGTCAATGTCCCTTTAGACATGTCTCTGAAGAGATCAAATTTTACGAGCTTGGAGTTGAGGCCATGGAAAAAATTTCGGGAGGATGAGGGCTTTTCGGGAAGAGGAGCGCCCCCTGCCAGAAAATGAATTTCAGAGACAAGTATGGCTTCTATTCGAACATCCAGAGAGCTCAGGCCCTGCACGTGGCATTGCAATTGTGTCAGTAATGGTCATTCTGATTTCCATAGTCATATTTTGTCTAGAGACCTTGCCAGAACTCAAAGAGGATCCACGTGGGCGTATGCAAACTGTTGGGAACACTACTACCTACTACAAGCCAAACATTTTCAAAGACCCCTTCTTTATTGTGGAAACCCTCTGCATTATTTGGTTCTCTTTTGAACTGATAGTCCGTTTTTTCGCTTGCCCAAGCAAGGCAGCCTACTTTAAAAACATGATGAACACGATTGATGTAGTGGCAATCATCCCCTATTTTATCACACTTGGCACAGAGCTTGCTGAAGATGAAGAGGGCAAGGAAGTAAAAGGAGGAGGTGAACAGGCCACATCTCTGGCTATCCTCAGGGTTATTCGTCTTGTCCGGGTGTTCAGGATCTTCAAACTGTCAAGGCACTCTAAAGGCCTGCAGATTTTGGGGCAGACACTAAAAGCCAGCATGAGAGAGCTGGGCCTCTTGATCTTTTTCCTTTTCATTGGTGGTGATCTTGTTCTCCAGCGCAGTGTATTTTGCAGAGGCTGAGGAGAAGGAGTCTTTCTTCACCAGTATTCCGGATGCATTCTGGTGGGCCGTCGTCTCAATGACCACCGTAGGCTATGGTGATATGTACCTGTAACCATCGGAGGCAAGATCGTGGGTTCTCTTTGTGCTATTGCTGGTGTGCTTACCATTGCACTTCCTGTCCCAGTGATTGTGTCCAACTTTAACTATTTTTACCAGAGAAACAGAAGGGGAGGAGCAGGCACAGCTCCTCAATGTGAGTAATCCCAACATTGCGTCTGACTCCAACTCTAGTCGACGCAGCTCCTCTATCATAAGTAAGTCGGAATACGTGGAGACAGATGATGACATGAATAACAGCATTGACAATTTTAGGGAGGCAAACCTGAGAACTGGAAACTGCACTCACATCTCAAACCAGAACTGTGTGAATAAGGGCAAGCTTCTGACAGATGTGTAATTCTTGCTCCACTTTTAGTTTGAAGAAACACTAATGACATATTATAATATGGGAATGATTTATACAAGCCTAGTTCAATGCATTTTTGCATTGCATTGGCTTTATCAAGACAAGGAATACATTCATATGCCACTGACTTTCAAAATGTTTGCTGAGAAAAAAGATATTGCAGATAAAAAGGAGATAAAAAAAAATAAAAAAGTCCAAATGGGAACTTTGTCACCACCTGTCAACGTGTGATCACCAACAAGCAACAAGACATGGATTATTATAATAACAGATTGTCCTCAGCATCTGGAATTACGTTCCTAGAGCATTATGCAGATTCTGATGTGCTGTCTCATTTTTAGGCATAGGTGCTGTTGATCTCGAGGTTCTCTGAACAGCAATGCACCTCTTTATTAATGGAAAATCATGCTTCTAGCCAATGCTGATATTTCTCCATCAATGCTAAAACTCTAACTGCTATAAGATCCAATTCCATGTGAAAAAGAACATAGCTTTTGGAAGTGTTTAAGCATGTTGAAATATTATTTGGTTACTGATCATGGCATGCACAAATCATTACCTCAATATTTTTTCTATTCATTTACATATTGCCCTCAAATTTCAGACTTTGGTTTGCAAAATGCAGTGTGCATTATGTTTAGTTCCTGGTATGGATGAGAATGAATGTTATAATCGTAAGGTTGGAGTGAAGCTTCAAGGCCTCCTCAACTCAGGTACTATGTATCTTGGTAATTAATGCATACACCATTATTAACAGATCATAATGGATCTTTTTTATTACTAGTAGATTAATACATGGATCCAAAATAATTTCAAGAATAGACAATACAGATGGACATTGTAATGCATTTATCAGCAATGTTGTTACATTCCGACAGTATTACATCTGCAGTTAATGGGACATGGAGGTGAAACCCTACAAAATGTAGAACTGGCAATGGAAATTGCTTTAAGGTACACTAATTAGGTTTTTGTAGGATTATGATATTTGATGGCCAGCGAGTCAATGTTTTGCATATGGGCTGATTCAATAGGCTCTATTTACCCGCTAGTGCAGCTCTTCAAAACTCAAACCATTGCATCCATGCTTGTTTTACCAACTAACAAGAATAGAACCAACAGTAAACTTCTGAAAATCCACTGCACAACTCATTAACTACCCTTTACTGTTTGCAACATGCTTATGATTTTTACAACATATTAACCATTTAGTCAACTTTACAAGTAAACTATTTAGTTGTATCTGCTTGGACATCTACGCTGTTTGAAGATATACATATATTACTCTGTATATGTTGCATATAGTGCCTTTAACCCCCTTACTGACAGAACTTTTAAAAAGTGCCTCCATGTACCAATAACATCAAGTTTTACTGTGCAACTCCTTTTAACTGTATGATGCAATGTCAAGGACCAATCTGATTTTAATTGTACTATAATAGTCAGAATATGCACAGCAAAACAAAGTTTGGTGTTTGTGTGCATGACATTTCAGAACGAACAAGGTCACTGAAGATTCCTGCGGCGTGCAGAAAGTGATAATTTATGACTGCTAAAGAAACTTTATAAGTTGTAAAATGGAAATAAGAACAGATAGAACTCAGAAAACAGGTGGGATATCTTTGTTTTGACCTATCAAACATTGTACATAAGCCCCAGTTGATAAATTAATCTGAAAAAACAGTCAATGAGTTAGAAATATAATATATATATATATATATTATATATATATATATATATATTATATATATATATATATATATTGCATCTGTCTGTTCATTTATCTTTGTATTGTTTATTTTGTAAGTTTATTTAATTTATTATGATTTTATATGTATGTAAATATATATATAATATATATATATATATAATATATATATATATATATATATATATATATATATATATATATATATATATAGTGAGAAAAATAAGTATTTGAACACCCTGCTATTTTGCAAGTTCTCCCACTTAGAAATCATGAAGGGGTCTGAAATTGTCATCGTAGGTGCATGTCCACGGTGAGAGACATAATCTAAAAAAAAATCCAGAAATCACAATATATGATTTTTAAACTATTAATTTGTATGATACAGCTTCAAATAAGTATTTGAACACCTGTCTATGAGTTAGAATTCTGACCCTCAAAGACCTGTTAGTCTGCCATTAAAATGTCCACCTCCACTACATTTATTATCCCAAATTAGATGCACCTGTTGAGGTCGTTAGCTGCATAAAGACACCTGTCCACCCCATACAATCAGTAAGAATCCAACTACTAACGTGGCCAAGACCAAAGAGCTGTCCAAAGACACTAGAGACAAAATTGTACACCTCCACAAGGCTGGAAAGGGCTACGGGGAAATTGCCAAGCAGCTTGGTGAAAAAAGGTTCACTGTTGGAGCAATCATTAGAAAATAGAAGAAGCTAAACATGACTGTCAATCTCCCTTGGACTGGGGCTCCATGCAAGATCTCACCTCGTGGGGTCTCAATGATCCTAAGGAAGGTGAGAAATCAGCCCAGAACTACACGGGAGGAGCTGGTCAATGACCTGAAAAGAGCTGGGACCACCGTTTCCAAGGTTACTGTTGGTAATACACTAAGACGTCATGTTTGAAATCATGCATGGCACGGAAGGTTCCCCTGCTTAAACCAGCACATGTCCAGGCATGTCTTAAGTTTGCCAATGACCATTTGGATGATCCAGAGGAGTCATGGGAGAAAGTCATGTGGTCAGATGAGACCAAAATAGAACTTTTGGGTCATAATTCCACTAAACGTGTTTGGAGGAAGAAGAATGATGAGTACCATCCCAAGAACACCATCCCTACTGTGAAGCATGGGGGTGGTAGCATCATGCTTTGGGGGTGTTTTTCTGCACATGGGACAGGGCGACTGCACTGTATTAAGGAGAGGATGACCAGGGCCATGTATTGCGAGATTTTGGGGAACAATCTCCTTCCCTCAGTTAGAGCATTGAAGATGGGTCGAGGCTGGGTCTTCCAACATGACAATGACCCGAAGCACACAGCCAGGATAACCTAGGAGTGGCTCTGTAAGAAGCATATCAAGGTTCTGGCGTGGCCTAGCCAGTCTCCAGACCTAAACCCAATAGAATCTTTGGAGGAAGCTCAAACTCCGTGTTTCTCAGCGACAGGCCAGAAACCTGACAGATCTAGAGAAGATCTGTGTGAAGGAGTGGGCCAAATTCCCTCCTGCAGTGTGTGCAAACCTGGTGAAAAACTACAGGAAACATTTGACCTCTGTAATTGCAAACAAAGGCTACTGTACCAAATATTAACTTTGACTTTCTCAGGTGTTCAAATACTTATTTGCAGCTGTATCATACAAATAAATAGTTAAAAAATCATACATTGTGATTTCTGGATTTTTTTTTTTAGATTATGTCTCTCACAGTGGACATGCACCTACGATGACAATTTCAGACCCTCCATGATTTCTAAGTGGGAGAACTTGCAAAATAGCAGGGTGTTCAAATACTTATTTTTCTCACTGTAGATATATATATATATATATATATATATATATATATATATATATATATATATATATATATATATATATATATAATCACATAATAAGCCTTTTTTATATGTTTTGTGTGTTTGTCTACCTCAATGTGGTCATGTATGGACTGAAATCCCAGAAGCTTAACATTCTACTAGGACACCACTGCCTTTTTCAAACAACTATTAAACTTTTATTCACTAGTTTATTCCACAACAGTGTAAAGATTTGTGACACTGTTCAAATAATCAAAATATAATCTGAGACACCATATTTATTACATTTTGCAAGCAATGGTGTTATTTTTAGCTAAATTTTTAACACTGCCAGGAAATCAACCTAAAGCAACCTACTGCTCAAAGTACATACTGTAGTACATTTAACCATCGGAAAAACTGTTAATTGAAGGAAACAGGAACAAATGCTTTGTAAACAGGACAAATAATGCTACACTGGAGATTATTCTGTATGATACATTATTGACATATGGACTGATGTCTATTAATAAAAGCTGCTTCGGAAAAACAGTTTGCAAATCTACTCAGAGGAAAGAGCCAAGCTAGAAAGGAGTTAGGTTGTTACTGTTGGAAAAAAAGCTGCAGCACTTTGTCGCCTGTAAGTATATAAATAGATATAAATGAAGGGAAACAATGTAGCAGCAGTATGCTTTCATTCCAGGAGATCACAACGTGTTTAATAAGCGAAGTACTGTTCCTATATATTTCTATATAATAATGCATTGAACAAACTTAATGAGATAACAAGGCCAAAGCTAGAGGAAGGAATGAACTGTTTAAAAGCCATTACAGTCAAACAAAAGGACCAATCATAGTCCGATTTTAACTCTTCAGTTTGGAAGAAGAGCATGAAGATTTACCTGCCCTCATATATTTAAGCATTTGATTATGATTCAAAATACTGCATTGTTCTAAATATAATTATAGATATACACCGAAATTGCATACCAAAACTGAGCTTTATACTATGTATCACAAAAGAATGGTGGAAAGCATGACTTGTGCATTTATCATTTCAAGGACTAGTTCTAATTTCTGTAATTACACAGCAAAAAAAAAAAAATGCATGGGCCAAAATTTAAATAGTAAAACAGAATCAAGAAAAGTTTCATAATATATTCTTTTTTCCATAATGTGAGATTGATTTTTTTTTTTTTTAATATAGACAATTATTTAAATATATTCAAAAGTTGTCTTAATGCAAAAACTGTTTTTTTTTTTTTTTATCCCCATACCCAACTGGATGTTTTATGTTATTTATTTATTTTTCTTTGCATCAGCTTTAACAATAATTATGTAAGCTGTAACGTGAAGGTAATAATGGGTATCTTTACTCAACATGATAGTTAATGACAAGAGATGTTCATACATTCTGTTGCCTTTACTTAGAAAATATAAATGTCTATTTATTTTTTGAATTTTCTTGCACACTTCATTTTGATTTTCTTGCACAGAAGTCATCTGACCCTTACTCTGAATTGCTAAAAGCCATGTGAAACAGAGTACCACAAAGTGGTATTTGGTCTAAAAGTATTAAAATGTATTGAATTGCTGGGCTGAAATTCATCATTCAACGTTTAATATTCAACCCATGTCTCTATTATGTTTAAAAATGGTTAATGTGGTGAGCTTTTGTGTTCATTTAACTGCTTAATTATAGTCTGCATGAAAAAAAAAAGAACTGCATGATCCAAATAATTGAAATGAAAATCAAGCTGACTCAACACCCACTTTTTTCAATTTAATGCCAATTATCATTATTATTATTATTATTATTATTATTTTATTATTATTATTATTATCATCATCATCATCATCGTCATCATCGTCATCATCACTATTTGTAAGTACATACATAAATTTTTTCCCATACAAAGTTATGTGTTCAATCACACACACACACACACACACACACACACACACACCCACACACACACACACAACACACACACACACATGCACACACACGCACACAAACACACATCTGTTCATCATATGATGCTGGTGAAAGCATAGTCTATGGTCTATGCAAGGATGTTCCTCCCATGTCCATCCTATTGCACATCTATATACAATAATATAAATGCTATCAATATAATCTCTATTGTATTTCTTTCTTGAAATTTATTCTGGGAAGAATCATACATTTCTAATTAAGGTTTCCAGATTGCACTAGAACCAGTTTTATTTAATATTTATTACTCCTTATTAAAGGACCCAAAACATAAACTAAATTATGTGGCTACATCAGTTAGTAGCTTGAGAGTTTTTCTGAAAAGGGAAAGTCAGTTGAGGTGGTTTGATACCTTACAAGGATACTCCATCAAAGGGCTCCTAGTAGATCTGAATGAGGCACATCCTAATCGACTAATCCAGGGTAGATCTCAGATGTGAAGAAAGATAAAATCTAACACCTGGATTAAGAACATCTGGGGATCCCTCGGGAGTAGCTAAAATGTGTGGCTGGGGATAAAGACATCTAGATTCACCTTTTCCACCTTGTGCCAATGCAATGCCTATTAGGAAAAACAGAACAAATATCGAATATTTTTGCTATGACAAATGTTTAAGCCTTCAAAAGAAATACAGGAAGATGGCAGGACAACAAATTACTTCCACACATTAAAGGAATTTCAACATGATGCCCCAAAATAAAATACATGTAGATCTTTGAAACCTTTATCAGGAGAACCTTGTTTTTATACATTTGTTTTTTACTATGTGATTTGAAGTAGAATCTCAAACATTTCTTCCCAGTTCTTCCACTTATGTAAAAAATTGTAAAGAACCAGTGGGTCATCCTACACTCTGCAATTATTGGAAATGTGGGGTGTGTAAGTTCAATCTCTGTGGATCATACTAGCTCTGGCAGCATTCTGTTTTGCTTTTCAAGTCATGTCAAGTTAATACCCAAACTAGCTAATGTCCAAAAACAAGAGCACTTTTTACATGGAAACTAATACTTTTATTCAACCAAACTATTTGTACATGTGGCAACATTTTCTCTCCAAATATAGTTTGGGTTTTCATAATCAGCATGTTATATTTTATTGAGCATTTGTTTTTTTAAAGCTTTTGTTCACTATACTTTTAATGCTCAACTGCTAGACTTTTAATAAACATACCGGGTAGATACCAAGAAATGTACCCTACATTATATGAACAACAATCTTGTGTTTTTTATATTTTATCTGTGTTTTTACTCACAATTGTAAAAATGTCTTTGGATGTGGTAGCATTAAATTTTCCCTTCACTTTAACTAGGAGGCCCAAACCTGTTCCAGCATAACAATACATATCTGAACAAAGCCAGCTCCATGAAGATATGGTTTACATTGGTAGGAGAGAAAAACTGGGCTGGCCTTCTATAGAGTTCTGATCTCAACCCTATTGAACACCTTTGGGAAGAATTGCACCCCAGGACTCCTAACCCTACCTGGTTACTTGACTTTACTAACACCAAATGAAACCTAATCTACACAACCACACTAGTTGAAAGTCTTCTCAGAAGAGTGGAGGCTATTATAACAGCAAACGGAGACTAAATACGGAATGGCATGTACAAAAATTATATATGAATCTTATGGTTATGTGTCTGCAAGCCTGTGTCTATGTAGTGTGTATAGAGAAAGCTCATTGCTTTGGGAATGATCACCTCCTTTTCCATGCTTTTCTTACAGTGATCCTGATCGCTGTGTTATGGCAAAGCTGATAAAGGTTTAAATTGATTTCTTTTGTCTACTAAGACAGCAGGTAAAGTCAAAGAAAGTCAGCCAGTGTTGTATTTAACTGGATAGGAAGAGACACTAAACAGTTCTTGCCTTGTCTTTCAGTCATAGGAACATACTGTATGTTGACTTGGAGCCGATGGTGAGTCAATGTAATTGTGCCCCAGCTGACATTTATTAGCAAAGCCAAAGGCAGGAGGAAACAAATTCTGACAAGCTGATCAAACATTGCAGAGTATACAGGAGGAAGGTAGAGAAGTGAAAACAGATAAAAGTGTTACTGTAGTGTATAAAGAGTCAGTCAGGCTGGACTATGCATTCATTTCAGGGATTTCTAATAATTGACTGGAAATTCTAGTTATTTGGAAGTCTGGTTATCTGGACTTACTACCAGTTCTTTCAAAAAGCCATTGCGATTGTTATTGTACCTGTTCCAAATTAATGCCAGGTACCCACCATCTTTTCCTCTCACCACAATGTTGTAAAATGTATCACCTTAGGGTTTGTGCTTTCTGCCCTTATACTTTTAAGTTATTAAGCAAAATTTTGAATGTGTTAGGTCAAGTAACCTTTCATGAGGAATAAGCAGGATAAAAGCCTTATTGTTAATTCATCAAATTTGTTAATTTGCAGATTAATCTGATAAATACAACTAAGGTTTTTTTATACACCAATATACTGTCAATGCACTATTGCTATTTAATTGTCTCTTGTTTTTATGTTACATCATGTTGCATATGACAGCAGAGAGAAAATATGCTTAAATGGAAATGTTTGTGTGTTTTTAAAGGTATTGGTCTACATAGTGATTAAAAACCCTCATTTTGGACACCTCCACTCTAAATCTAGCAACTTTAGAGGCATGGACTAAACACAGGCAATTTTAATCATTTTAATGAGCCATCCAGAAAATCAGTGTAAGCATCTGCTCATGCTGACACTATACATGAAAATAGGACATATCTTTTGAATTTAAGCTAAAATGATGATGATGTTGCCCACTTTGATTTTAGTCATATGTTCACCCTATTTAGTTCATTTATGTAATCTGCCAATACAACTGAGGAAGAAATCGACTTTTTTCAGTGTAACTATGCCTTTACATTGTTTGTATCACAGTCTCAATGGCTACAAGAGTTCACCTTTTGGCATCTATAGTGCCTAGTTTCCTAGCAACATGACTTTAGGAAGATGAAATAAAAGCATGTGATGTTTTCATCTTTCTATTCTGAAAGCTATATTTTAAATGCACCAATTTTAGACAATTTCACAGTCAATAGCTGCACCACAATAATAATCGCAAGCTCTACATGTAATTAGTACCACTTCTATATAATAACAATCATTGGAAATCTCTTAATGACAATAGTGCATCCTTATGTGAACTAGCATATTGTATATTTATATAAAATATATATGAATATATTTATATAGAATACTGTTATGCAAACACATACACTATCAGAAAAATATATTATAATATTGACTGATGTTAACAGGTATTTAAATCTTGTGGACTTACACTGTCTGATTTACAGCCAATGGCCAGGTAATTTCGGTACATCAGAAGTGATTAAGAAGTACATTGCTGAAATTTTGATGTATTGAATGCAAACAAGATAGATGCCTTTAACAAAAAACTTAAATAAGACAGATTTAACACACATGATCTAATCAAACTTCAAAAAACACAAAAAGATAAAATGATAGATGAGTGGTTTGTATTTGAATGAAAGGGTTCCAGCAGTTCACTAAGTGTCGTATTCAGGGAAAGCATGACACAAACCCAACAGGGCATTGCAAACTTAAACAGTTTTGAAAAATAAATTGAGCTGGCTAAACAACATTAAGTGTGTGTTTGATAGTTTGCCCCCTATATCATTTTTAATATGTTACTGTTGACACCTCAGAATATAATGCATTGCTCACCCCTAATAATTTCATTGTCAAGCTAGTAATAGACATTAGATTTTAGACTTCCAATCTAATATTGCAATGAGTTATCACTACTCTGTAATAAAAATAACATAGTCGCTACAACCAAGTACTTTAAATGTCTCCTGTAGGTGTGCCAGATTTCTGCACAATACACAGGGTTGGAAAGAAAAACAGCTTTGTGAAGTCGAAGGTAGGAGTTAGGCTTGAACGGAGGTCAATATTTTAAAAAATCTCAATGGCTACAAGAGTTCACCTTTTGGCATCTATAGTGCCTAGTTTCCTAGCAACATGACTTTAGGAAGATGAAATAAAAGCATGTGATGTTTTCATCTTTCTATTCTGAAAGCTATATTTTAAATGCACCAATTTTAGACAATTTCACAGTCAATAGCTGCACCACAATAATAATCGCAAGCTCTACATGTAATTAGTACCACTTCTATATAATAACAATCATTGGAAATCTCTTAATGACAATAGTGCATCCTTATGTGAACTAGCATATTGTATATTTATATAAAATATATATGAATATATTTATATAGAATACTGTTATGCAAACACATACACTATCAGAAAAATATATTATAATATTGACTGATGTTAACAGGTATTTAAATCTTGTGGACTTACACTGTCTGATTTACAGCCAATGGCCAGGTAATTTCGGTACATCAGAAGTGATTAAGAAGTACATTGCTGAAATTTTGATGTATTGAATGCAAACAAGATAGATGCCTTTAACAAAAAACTTAAATAAGACAGATTTAACACACATGATCTAATCAAACTTCAAAAAACACAAAAGATAAAATGATAGATGAGTGGTTTGTATTTGAATGAAAGGGTTCCAGCAGTTCACTAAGTGTCGTATTCAGGGAAAGCATGACACAAACCCAACAGGGCATTGCAACTTAAACAGTTTTGAAAAATAAATTGAGCTGGCTAAACAACATTAAGTGTGTGTTTGATAGTTTGCCCCCTATATCATTTTTAATATGTTACTGTTGACACCTCAGAATATAATGCATTGCTCACCCCTAATAATTTCATTGTCAAGCTAGTAATAGACATTAGATTTTAGACTTCCAATCTAATATTGCAATGAGTTATCACTACTCTGTAATAAAAATAACATAGTCGCTACAACCAAGTACTTTAAATGTCTCCTGTAGGTGTGCCAGATTTCTGCACAATACACAGGGTTGGAAAGAAAAACAGCTTTGTGAAGTCGAAGGTAGGAGTTAGGCTTGAACGGAGGTCAATATTTTAAAAAATCCAGTTTGCTACGACCTGTATTTGCACTGACGTGGTTGTGCAAAGCGGGTCTTAGCCTGGTGGATATGTGGCCTCGAGGGGTTTAAAAAAAATATAAAATCTTTTGTAATTATAAATCCTTAAAGTTAAAGGACCAAAGGAGAGCTTTGGTAATGGCTAATAAAGAAACTGAGACCCAGGAGTTTGTCAGATCCTGCAAATGTTGCTAAGGATGTTAAGTAATGATGTTGTCATCAACATAATACAAATAGTTATAGTGGTGAAATTGGAGTAAGAATGGTGGTTCAAGCTTTAGGCTCATTAATTTACTATGTAAAATAATATTAGGCTATTTATTATTTGTGGATTTTGCAGGATAAAACACAGATTTACATTATTTTTAGCCCCTATATTTGAATTAAACTTATAACCCTAATAAAAAAAAAAATCTAAATAAAGTCTAATACCTATAGACACTTAATGATAAACATGTCAGTTTTCATAATGGTATGTTGTGATTTTCTGAACTGTAAATACAATAAACTCTAACTCCAGCTACTGAAGTTAGTGTGTTTATCATAATATTAACCACATTGCCAAAACATCTCTTTATTAACGTATGCCACAAACCTAAGACATAAGACTTGAATCGAAAACTCATCTTTAAGCTTTAATAACTAGACAGACCAAAGACTGACATGGAACATGGAATTTAAAAAGAATTTCATTCCACATTCCACTGTGCACATCTTACATTTCTTTTAGTTCACAAGAATAGATCCCAAAGCACTGTGTCCGAAATACAATCAAATCAAACTGGATCAGTTGGAATTCAGATGCTGATCACAAATTAACCATCAATCGCTTTCGGTTCCAGCTCGTTCCCCACAGAGTCATTTCACAGTGTGGCACTCAAAAAGAAAGAGGAGAGAGCATGTGGGAAGCGAGTCACAATGTTTTATTAATTAAAGAATTTGGGGTGTTGATAAAATCTCAGATAAATCCCTTGAGAACAGTAGTGTGACCTATGATTAAACTCTTAGAATCTCAGGACCTGTTAGCTGTCTAGACCTAAATTTCTTACTGTTTAATTATCTACCTTTCTTTTTACTGGGAATGTATTTACTGATTAACATGCTTAAATTTCTTCCTGAATAAGACTTTGGACTTTATGGGCTTACTGTCAGGTTGGCTGAATTCTGCATCATCTACCGAAAGCATTGACAAAGGTATAATACATAACAGGCTGTGTTCTTAGAAGACCATAGCCGACACTGCTAATACCCAGAAATAGATCACTCCTTCTTTTTTATACAAAAACAGTTTGTAGTTTATTATTTTTTTTTGTATTAATCACAAGCCTCTCCCTATTTTTCTCTTTTGATGTAAAAAGACATAAGAATATCAAATATTTTATTTTTTTAAGAGGAAGAGACGCATTATTTGCTTTGAGAATCTTGATTGAGAAATATAGAAACGGTCAGAAGGAGTTGCATTGTGTGTTTGTGGATTTAGAGAAAGCGTACGACAGGGTGCCGAGAGAGGAGTTCTGGTATTATATGAGGAAGTCTGGTGTGGGAGAGAAGTATGTGAGGGTGGTGCAGGACATGTATGAGGACAGTGTGACAGCAGTGAAGTGTGCAGTAGGAATGACAGACTGGTTCAAGGTGGAGGTTGAACTGCATCAAGGATCGGTTTTGAGCCCTTTCCTGTTTGCACTGGTGATGGACAGGTTGACGGACGAGGTCAGACAGGAGTCTTCATGGACTATGATGTTTGCGGATGAAATTGTGATTTGTGGTGAGAGTAGGGAGCAGGTTGAGAAGAGCCTGGAGAGATGGAGGTGCATGCTGGAGAGAATGGAAATGAAAGTCAGTAGGAGTAAGACAGAGTACACGTGTGTTAATGAGAGGGAGGGCAGTGGAGTGGTGTGGTTGCAGGGAGAAGAGGTGGATGAGTTCAGATACCTGGGGTTTATTGGTATTCTAATTTATAGAGATGTACCTGTATAAATTCCAGATTGTTAGATAAAATCAAAATATATCAACAAAAGAAGTATAAGTATGTGACATTTTATGTGAGAGCCAAAAGGATCTGAAAATTTTTTGACAATTGCTTCTGTCCAAATGAGGGTAAATTTCTATGTATGCATCCAGATGTTTTAGAAAAGCCAGAACATAATGGTTTAGTAAAGCCTCAGGCGTGGTGCATGTATGGTCAGAGTGTGGGAGTCGAGTGAGCAAGAAATGAAAATGCAAATAAAAGAAGCATTGAGAACCAGACAAAAAAAAGGAAAAGAGGAAAAATGCGGAGTGAAAGTCAGTGATTCAGCTAACACATTGAAAATAGAGCATGTACACCTGCCAGGAGAGAAAAATAGGAAGAAAATACATATAGATACACATATACATGTACACAGCAGCATGCAGAGGCACAGCTGAGAGCTGCAATGATTCTTACTCGTTGCATTGTGGGATGTGTTGCACATTGAGCACGGCAGGATGTGGGGAGTTTTGGCTGCTCTACACAGGCATGACTAAAAATATAGAGGTATCTTTAATGCCAACATATGTTCGCGCACTGGGCAGTCTTTTGGCAGAAACTCAACAGTTTACAAACTGTTCTCTTTTTTAGATTATGTTTTTCTGATAAAGTAAAAAAAAAAAATCATGATCCTCAATACCTTTAGGCAAACTTGCTAAAACAAAGGCACATCTATATGAATTTCGGTGTACCTTCGCTCCAGGGTTCACCCCTTTCCTCCTACTTCTCCTCACACATTTACTCACAATAATGATTTCAACAACTGAAACAGCATTTCAACGGATTTCATCATAGCACTGGTATATGTACTGACTGCTAACTCAAAACCTTCTGTATCACTTGTTTTGTTGTTTTTTTTTTCTCACTCACACACTCAACATCTATCCTCCTACACATTCCCAAGCACTGCTAACCCCCACCATCCTGCCTACTAGCAGCACCACCCTCAGTCCACATCTCCTCTCCTTTCCTCTCCTATTCTGGCTCTGTCGGCCCACTCGTGGGCTGGTTGCATAATGCCCACGGACTGTTCAATTACTGAGAAAGGCTACGTAGCTGTGTTCTTTAAGTGAAAAATCAGCAAGTTGAACTGGATAAACCTTATGCCCTTGTGAGAGGACTTTTTGCTCTTCCTCTTCTTTCCTTTTCTAAATTTAGTCAGGGTCTGTATTCTGAAAGAAACTTGCACTGAAAATCCATTAATATCAGAGAAAAGATTCATGCCAAAGAGGATGGTTTCCATGACTTTTACTAATCAAGAGTTAAAGCAATGGGGGTGTGAGTCATAGATGTGCAGAAATATACAGTATGTATTTATGATTGCATGTAAGCAATGTAAGATATATGTTATTCATTCATTTTTCAGCAACCTCTTCATCCTGGTCAGAGTGCTGGTATATTTTGGATTGAAGATACTTGGGATAGATATGCCCTGAATGGAATGGTTCATCATGGCAAAAATGTTTAGTTATTTTTTTTTTTACTTTTAATTACTATGATTTGCTTTCTGATTTATTCATGGATAATTATCAGGCAAGCATTTACTGAAAGTCATTTATGCATTGTTTTCTCCCAAACTGGTAAAACTAAAAACGTTCTATGTTGACTGCCACGCATAGATCCAATTTTAGAAACTCTAGGATTTAGCAATGCAGTGCAGCATACTTATTGCACTTTATTCTCCATAGTTTGGTGTTACTCTTAATTATTGGTTGCTATATTTTTCAAGTGAGAGAAGCTGTAGTGTAAAATGTATCTATGTCCACCAAATTTATCACCAGTTTATATTTACTAGTCACACTTTTTTTAACACATCCTTTTGTTAATATAATATAAACTATTCTGTGTATCATAAAATAGCATCATGCAATTGAAAAAATAAAATGTTCTATCTAGAACCCTGAAGTGATTGATGCATTTCTCTTGAACATATCTCTACCAATGTGTCTTTTTCAAATGCAACATTTAAAAGGCATCAATCCATTAAACTACATAGTAATAAAAACAATTGGGAAAAAGCAACAAATAAAATAATACATTCTAGAAAAATAAATAAATAAGAGGATTATGTTCAACAGAATAGAAATACCAAAGTAATCAGGGTGTGAACACTCATTGTGATATCTCATTGTCAGAGATAGCAGACAGAGGTAGATAAACCTGCAGATTATTTATCACATAAATCAGTAAAAGCAATACAGTGGCACATAAAACAAAAGATTACAACAGAAGCTGAGATACTGAAAGGCTGAATCTTTAACTGTGACGTTAACAAGGCATAATGAGTCACAGGTGAGACGGAGTTGTGAGACATGCTGGGACTGATGCGTAGTGTAGTTCAGCAGCCATCAGCGCTACCTTGTCAGTTTCTGTAATATTAAGATGTTTCGGATTTTTTCAGTTACTTGGAATACACATTTCCTCCACTAATATTGGCACCCTTGCTGAATGTAAGCAAAGATGGCTGTACATGTTTTTCTTTTTTTTTTTTACTTTTATCTTATGTTCAAAAAAATACTCAAAGATATCAAAGACTACAGACAATACAGTTTCATATTTGAAAATTGTTAAATATACATGTGGCACAATTATTGGCAACCCAATGAATTCATATGAGTAAAATAATTTTGAAGTATTTTTCTATTGAACTGTATACCTGGGTGTCTGTAAAAGAATCCCTTTACAGTGTATTTCCACATTAAAAGGAAGAGAAGAGAAGAGAAAAGAAGAGAAGAGAAGAGAAGAGAAGAGAAGAGAAGAGAAGAGAAGAGAAGAGAAAACTCAGAGGTATTGTGTAGGCAGAGGAAGGGGAGCACAAAGTATGAAAAGAAAATGGTAGCAATTATTTTGCCACTTAGACAGACAGACAGACAGACAGACAGACAGACAGACAGACAGACAGACAGACAGACAGACAGACAGATAGATAGATAGATAGATAGATAGATAGATAGATAGATAGATAGATAGATAGATAGATAGATAGATAGATAGATAGATAGAATATGTCAATGAAATAACCAAATAACCCCTCAGGTTTATTTATTTATTGTTTGTCTAAGAGTGTAAGCCATGCTAAAGTATATCCTTTATCTCTGGTCCAAACAGATCTAATCTATGTGAAGGTTTCACAATCATCTGATACACCCAAGTAGCATAAAAGAAAAATAACTAAATTGGATATCTTCCAGGACAGTGTTCTAAAGAGTTGCTTTTACTTCAACATGATAGGCCAGTTGCTTGCTACAGTACATTTAACTTATTCACATTAATAATGCTCCAGATCTCACTCAATCCAACAAAAGGAAAGAAGCGGAAGTCTATTTCATGCTGCCTATTTTCAGCCGGAGAAAATACAACCATTCACGTCAGCAATATTTATAACAGCATGTCAACATGCAGTATTTGTTGAAGCCATATATCACTTGGCAGACTGTGATTCCAGCACTGCATCTCTACCTCTCTCTTGGCAGAAGGCAGATGGTAGTATATCATTTCCTTGTGTGTGAGTCTACATGAGATGTTTGTCAGGTCACAACCCTGTAAATTAAAAGAACAATGTGTATTTAAGGTTGCTTTAAAATAGCTCAACAGCAGTGTATCTTTTGGAAAATCAAAATTCTTGTTTTTCATTAAAATAAATAGTAGTATTGGGGTATGAGCAATTTTAATAGATTTAAAAAACCATTCATAACCATTATGAAGCACACACACACACACACACACACACACACACACACACACACACACACACACACACACACACTCACACACACTCACACACACACACACTCACACACAGAGCTCTGGTTTCATTTTCCACTGCCTAATCCAGGTTATCTTCTAACTTCCTGTTCATCTTTTCAGACTAATAGGCAGTTGTGTTCTACCAGTCTTTATCCTGCATGTCAAACAAACAATAATGTGAGGATGATCAAATGAATAAATGAACACACAATTCTTTAAAATCATTTAAACACATTTCTTACATGCATTACACGGTACAGTACACAGAAAGTATTTTATACTGTACTTCAGTATTTTTCAACAGAATGTTCATTACTAATAACACTTATAACATGATAGATTCTTTGCAAGTCATCTGCTGCTGCAATTCCATTTTTATCTGCCTGTCTCAGATCAGTGTTGGAGATTTCAGCTTCAAATGATGGATATTATACAGCATTATGTTTACATTAGAGATACTCCATCACACAAATGCCTGCACTGTGGTATGACTGGGCACATTAAGCCTGAGGATCTATATCAACTTTTGTAAATCGCTACAACATTGATTTAAAATATACAAAGAACTGACCATCATCAATCAACTGTATTGTGCATTCCTGCCAGCTTGATATATATATATATATATATATATATATATATATATATATATATATATATATATATATATATATATATATATATATATATATATATATAACAAAACAGTAAACAAGTAGCAAAATATCTACAATTGGCAAAATTAACAATTTTTGTCAATTTACAAAATACAGAGTGAGCAAACAGAAGGAAAATCTAAATCAGATACATTTCTGGTGTGGCTACACCGCAAACCAACATCAATTAGTACACCTGAATATTTTGTACACTTGCACAAAGTCAGGGATTTGCTGGGATCAGAGTCAGGTATATGATAAAGCAATAATATTAAGCAGGTTCTAATGATCATCAATTTTATATGTAGGTTGATACACAGTCAATAACTGAAACAGAAAAAGCTGTGTTGGAGGCTCATACTAAATGAAGAACAGACAAACTCTGCTACTAATTTGGAAGACAATTTCATGTCACAGGTCATACAGCATGGCAAGACTGAGCTCAGCAACAAGACACAAGGTAGTTATACCACATCACCAAGGTCTCTTCTAGGCAAAGATTTCACAGCTAACTGGGGTTTCAAGATGTGTTGCTGAAGCGATTTTGAAAAAGTACATTGGGCAATGCTGTAGACTGTGGACACAGTGGTCAGCCAAGGGAACTTAATGCAGCAGATTAAAGACACATCATGCTTACTTCCCTTTGACATCAGAAGATGTCCAGCAGTGCCATCAGCAAAGAACTGGCAGAAACCAGTGGGACACAGATAAACCTATTTACTGTCTAAAGTGCTGGAGAGCAGTACAATAATAAATGTCTGCAGGCAACAGTGAAGCATGGTGGAGGTTGCTTGCAAGTTTGGAGCTGCATTTTTGCAAGTGGTGTTGGAAATTTAGTCAGGATTAATGGTGTTCTTAATGCTGAGAAATGCAAGCAGATACAGATAAAACCAATATCATTAACTCTATCTTGAACATAAAGAAGAACAAGGAGTTCTGGAAGTGATGGTTTGGCCCCCACAGAGCCCTGATCTCATCATCATCAAGTCTGTCTGGGATGACACGATGAGACAAAAGCTTACATCCACAGAAGATCTGTGGTTAGTTCTTTAGGATGTTTGAAACAACCGACTTTCTTTAAAAAAATCATGAAAGTGTAGCTAAAAGAATGCATGCTGTTTTGCAGGCAAAGGGTGCTCACACCTAATGTTTATTTTATTTGGATTTCTTTTGTTCATTTAATTTCCATGTTAATAATTCATAAAAAATAACCTACTTACACTTCTATTTTTGAAAGCATCCTTACTTACATTTTGTAGACCTGCCTAAAGCTTTTGCACAAAACTGTACATGAAGTCAAATAAATATAGAATAGAAAATAGATAATGGTCATTGTGTTGTCACTATCCTACACTGTATTAATTACTCAGGCCCTTTATATTAATTTGCTTAATATATATTGCAGTTTTGCTTAAAAATCGACCACTTTTTGTTTTACCTACAGTTACTGTTCACTGCGCATATCTTCACATATTTATTGTCTATGCACCCATTGTCTGTCTTTTGTCTACTGCTTTAAGTTTAACTGGTTCTTCCCTTCTCATTTCTAAGAAGCTCTGTGAATGGAAAATCATGTTGGACTCTGTTTTTACTGAAAGAGAAGAAGGTGGTAAAAGAAAACCTGGAAGAACACTGTGGAATTGGGGCTTTTTTGCTTGTTCCTGAATTCATGCTGTTCTATTTGAAATTAACCATGTGAAAGTGTAATAGATGCATGCAGTGAAATTGCATTGTTCCTAATAGATTCAAGGCCAGAATAAGAAAAGAGTAGTTTTGAACAGACTGTACCAGTGTTTTAAAAGATTACCGTCTCGCATGTGAATGAGTCATGGTGTACCTCTGTGTTTGTGTCCACTCAAGAAATTGTAGCACTCAAAAGAAAAGTTTCCTTAAACAACAAACTAACAAAAAAATCACAGAGCAAAGTTTAGATATGAAGGATCCTGGTGAGCTGTATTCAAATGTTCCATTAATATCAGAACATAGAAAATTCATCACTTGAAATCTGTGACTCTCCTCTCTTCTTCCAGACTCTAGGACCTTGATTTCCAAATAAAATGCAAAATTTTCTTACTTTTCATCTGAAAAGACGATTTTGGCCCACTGAGCAACAGTCCAGTAGTTTTTGTCCTTTGCCCTGGTAAGACACCTCTGACGCTGTCTCTTGTTCAGGAGTGGCTTGGCACAAGGAATTAGTCAGTTGTAGCCCATGGATACATCTGCACGTGGTGGCTCTTGAAGCACTGACTCCAGCTGCAGTCCACTCATTGTGAATCTCCCCAAATTTTTGAATGGGTTTCGTTTTACCTTTGTTCACCACATTTTTTCCTTCCATTCAACTTTCCATTTATGTGCTTGGATACAGCACTCTTTAAACAGCCAGCTTCTTTAGACCTTATGTGTCTTACCCTCTATGTGCAGGGTGTCAATGATCATCTTCTGGACAACTGTCAAGTCAGCAGTCTTCCCCCATGACTGTGTAGCCTGAACCAGACTGGGACACTATTTAAAAGCTCAGGAAACCTTTGAAGAGTGGAGTGTGACACCACGAGTCTTCAATATTGAACTTTTTTACAATAATACAATTTTCTGAGGTACTGAATTTTGTGTTTTCATTAGCTATAAGCCAAAATCATAAACATTTTAGAAAATAAACATTTGAAATATATCAGTCTGTGTGTGATGAATCTATATAATATACGAGTTTCAGTTTTTGTATTGAATTACAAAAATAAAAAACCTTTTAATTATATTCTAATGTATTTATTATTTTAGATGCATCTGTATATATATATATATATATATATATATATATATATATATATATATATATATATATATATATATATATGTATACTATATATTTATAGTCCATATTGTGTAGTCCAAAACCCTGACTATATATATATATATATATATATATATATATATATATATATATATATATATATTATATATATATATATAATATATATATATATATATAATATATATATATATATATATATATATATATATATATATATATATATATATATATATATATATATAGTCCCTACTGTTTGCAGTTGAATCTCTGAACTGCCACAATCATGAACCTTGTGTAGGATGTTTCAATGCTCTATATACTCACTTTTACGTAGGAGCTGGATGGTGATTGGACCCCATATATATACATTAGCCCCAAGCTATGCATTAGCTTAATGTACTGTAGCTCTGGCTTCAACCACGGCAGTGCAGGTTCATTCAATTCTGACCACAAAAATAATAAGTGGGTTCAGATGGGAAATACTGTCCAGTATTACATCCAGTCAGATAAGTTAGTATTATAGCAGTGAGCTATGCTCTCATGGATGCCTGCATAAAATTTAATGAATGCAAAGTTATAATAAAAGAAACAACATATAGCAACCACATACTTTTCTGAGACTCTGAGGAAAAAAAGCATTTATTATGAAAGACTGAAAAACAACCTTTTATTTTTATTTTTTTGGCAGACCCTTTGTTCACAGATACCCATTTGAGTATAGACCTCTCCGTATATGAGGTACATAGAGCTTGTTTATTGTTTTTCTCTAGCCGGTTTATATCTGAGTATGAGTCAGAGTCTTCTCTTACACATGAGTGAGTGTCCAGATGGCAAAAGCACACTGAAGGCTTTGCCTTAATTGGGACTGATTGAGAGATAGAAAAAGACTATGAGGTAAAATGGCATTAAATGGTGAGAAAGGAAATGAGAGAGAGAATTGTCTCCTCATTATATCTCTAACCATGACATTGACAACTTAGTCTTCTAGGATGTGTCTATGGGTGGAGTGGAATAGATTCTGTACTGAATAACTTTAAAAATACAGCTCCCATGTGCTGAGAGTGTAGAACTAAATCCCAGCTTATACTTGTCTGTGGGCTAAGAATCATGAGAGTTGTAGGCTGTTGCAAGCACAGGAATGATGGATGCAGTTTTGTTGTTTCAGGCCATCACCTTCATAACAACCCAATGGATTGCACACAAAAATTCCCAATCCCAAGCGCAATCCACAAAACACAGCGTCTGAACTTTAACAAGTGTCAGTGGACCTACAGTTGAATCTTCTGTTGGTCAGATGAGACCCTAATCAAACTTTTGGTCATACTTGATAAAAATAGGCCTGCGTATATTCAAAAGCAAGGGAAACTCAAACAACATGGATTATACTGCATGACATGGAAAACATAGACTTAGCAATAAAACACAACCACATCAGGATTTAAATAACACAACTAGTCAATGTGCAACTGAACACAGGTGTGATTAATAATAAGTGATAATCAATCTCTGGTCTACAGCCAATTCATCAGACACTTGGTCTAAAACTTGTTAATAAATAACACGAAGACACGCCGTGGAGAAAAAGCAACCCGGATGTTCTTCGATCCAACAGTGAGCCTTACAGGTGTTTTATTTTAAAACCACAGTGAACACATGCCTCAAGCAGTGCTTACCATTTATGCACCATAAAACATACACATTCAATCCATATAATTCCAAAAATAGCTATAATTAGCAAAGTGAAAAGTAAGCACTAGTGTTTCTGTGAAATCTGGCTTGCTCATCTCTGCACAGAATGATGAGCCAGAAGGCAGGAAAGCTTGTGGAGAACTGAGATATGCGCTCTGGTTTGAAAGAAGAACATCCCTATATTTCCCCACAGTATTCCTATACAAATCATTACATCTCACTAGACAGAACACAAATATCCACCCAAATGATTATTTTCATCAACTACCTACCACATTGTCTCAGTCAATATAAAATGCAGTTTGCCCTTTTACATTTGACCTGCTTATGTCTACATACATTTTTCTGCATATACAAAAAAAATGTGGCACAAGGATGCTATTAGAAGAAGTTGGGTTCAAATGAGAATTTCGTACAAATGAGAGTTACAGAGTGTCTGCATGTTATGCTTCTTCCGTTCCCCATTGAAGCTGGGTTGCGTTATATCAAAAATGTTAATATGTTTTGGGATTCTGGAAGCAGAAGGCAGCCACACACACTTGTTCTCTTAATGAGTCATTTCACCGTCTCTTTTCTTCTCTTTCTCTTTCTCACAGTCTGCGCTCCCTTTCCTCTCTTTCCCTTTCTTTCCCAATTTTCTGTCTGTGTTTTTTACCGTTTTACTGTTTCCATTTACCCCTTCTCTCTGTTACACCTCTCCATATATTTATCTGTCACAAGCATTAGCATTACTAATACAATGTTGTGCTTGCATGAATTAGCAGAATGTGATGCCTAGACAGTCTCTTTGACCTTGTTATACACTTAGATTAAGAATCAAATGAGTGGGGGAAAAAAATTATATATATATATATATATTATATATATATATATATATATATATATATATATATATATATATACATACATACACACACCGTATTTTCAGACTATAAGCCGCTACTTTTTTCCCACGTTTTGAACCCCGCGGCTTAAACAAAGAAGGGGCTAATTTATGGATTTTTCCTGGGTTTTCCCGGTTTCACAAGCTTTATTCCAAAAATACTGTTTAGATACAGCCGTTGTAACGCGTTGAGTCTGGGTGAAGGGAGAGCTCGCTAACTCCAGTTGCAACAGAATCATATAAGCACAGACAGGTTTCCAAAACTCGTGCTTTTTTATTTTTCTTGGCAACAGCGTTACGTGTTAGTCAAAAAAACTTAGAAATGTGCATCAGAAAATAATAAGGACATATTCCTCGGTCTTGCACACATGCAGTAATACCGGTAAAAATACGGCGGCAGGCTATTCCCAAAATACCGCTCTGCTCTTAAAGGAGCCACAACATATTTCACCCGTTACACCGTGTTACAGACACTGTCTTTCCTTAAAGCCTGTGTAAAGTTCATTAGTTTCAATGTAGACACCTGCAGCTTACAGATAGGTGCGGCTTATTTATGTTCAAAATGAAAATCTTTGTCAAATTCAGTGGGTGTACCTTTTCGGAAGATGTTTCACTAGATTTTGGAGTGTGATTGTGGACGTTTGTCTTCATCAGCCACAAGGGTGTTAGTAAAGTCAGGTACTGATGTAGGGTGAGGAGGAAGTCAGTGTTCCAATTTATCCCAAAGTGTTCAGTAGGGATGAGAGCAGAGCTCTATAGCAGGCCACTCAAGATCCTCCTCTCCAAAACATGTAAACCAGATCTTTATGGGGCTCGCTTTGTGCACAGGGGCATTGCCATGCTGAAACAGGTTTGGGTTTCCAAGTTCAAGTAAATGAAAAAAATTATTATACCCCATCCAAAGACATCCTATACAACTGTGTGCCTCCAGCTTTGTAGTAACAGTTTGGAGAAAAACTACAAATGCAGGAAGGAAAAGTCAGGTGTTTTTTTATATATAATATGTTAATTACATACTCACTAAAAAAAAAAAGACACGGTAAGAAGGATTGAATGACTATCTACAACTAAATTTTTTACAATATGCAGTAACTATGCCAGTCAAGATCTTCCACTCCAACTCATGTAATCCATATCTTCATAGATCTTGCTTAGTGTGCAAATGTATACTGTACAGGTTCCTTATGCAAGTTTTACATCAAAGTGAAAATCTTTGTTAGTTACATCCTGTGGGATCCGTATCCTGATTTCCCCAGCATAAAGCTTTTTGTATAAAAAAAAATTACCAAATGAACAATAAAACTGAGTAGTGGACCTACTATTTGTATCAGTATTTGAAGTCATATGGGACTAATTATATTTTCAATCAGAATAATTCACTCAATTGTGATCCATATTAAACCTACATTAAGCAGCAGTGTTTCTGTAAGCCACTAAAACATGTAAAGAAGTCCTGCTCTTTAAATTCATACAGTGATGAGGGTTACATAAGAGCATAAACACAACTACAGTGTGCTATTGTAAAGTCTGAAACCCAATAGCTTTTTATTGAGATTGAGCAAACACCCAGAGCTAAATGCCCATATCCCAACATAACCTTTACCATCATTTCATCCAAGATCTGTGGTTAGTTGGGGTTTACAAAAACTGTCCATTTGAGCTGTCTCTGGGATTAAACAAAGTGTACAATGTGTAACAGAACTCATCATCACCTCTTTATGGCCTGAGGTAACATGACCTGGATGCAACAACAAAATGGCTGTCACAAATAGCATCACGCCTTCAGTCAAGGAGACAATCCGGCGCATGTGGTTAGACTTCACTAGAGCACAGGCAGACACATCATCCAAAAAGAGATCTGCAGTGTTAATATGTTCACAATCCCCAGCACGAAAACTGCAAAATTGACCCTGGTCTCACCCACATCTATGTTTCTGTGTAAAAACTGATATAGACCATCACAGATCACTCCTGCACTAAAATAACAGCTCACAGGTTCCTATGGACTATATATAGACACACAACTCCTAAGCCAATTGGAAATATCATGAAGCATAAATATGCTACACCATCTTGTGGTGGTGCCTGGGCAGAAATAGTCCTCTTTCAGGTATAATAGCATAATAATGCAGCATAATAATAGCATAATAATGCAGCATAATAATGCAGCATGGTGTATGTGATACTGATGTATGCATATGGTAAAAATCTATAAACCTTCACTATTACACACATGAGTAGGTAAGTATCAAATCAGTTTAATAACAGGGGGCTATGTAAGAAAATAAATGCGCATTCTGAACATTTAATGTATTTTTATTGATGGGATAAATGTGTATTTTTATATCTGGAATATACCATTCCTTTGCACCACTCCTTTCTTGCAGTGCTTATGTTCACCAGTACAGGGCAGTAGAGAGAGAGAACTATTGACTGGGCTCTGCGGCAAAGAGGCAGCCTGCAGGTACTGTAAGTGCATTTCCAAGCACAGAGTGCCCCTATATCTTCATCCCGCTATGGTTTATTTTCATGCCATTTCACAGAATTTCAAGCAAAATATCAATCTTTAACCATACTGGAATTTCACATACAAATAGTGAATGCTGTTCTCTCTGTAGCACCATGACTGTGAAGAAATCCTGATCGTATCCGCAAATGTTTATATCAATAATCAAACATTAAAAGAAAATGCTAATAATTATAGATAAGGTTGGTCCACTTCTGCCTTTACTGTATGTGCCTAAGTGTCCATTAATTTGCTGCTTACCTTTATACATAAATGTTCTTGTATGTGGATGCTGCATTTTTTACCATCCAAATGCAATAGTGCCAGCTGGTGGCAGCCGTGGAAAGAACACGTGAGAGATGCGTGTCATTCATTCACTTCACTACAGTGCTGAAGAAGAGTGCTGCCCTGCTACAGTGCGTTGAGCTTCTGGATTGAAATAAGAAAACGCATCGTGAGAATTTGCATATCCATCTCCATGGTAACAAGACATCAGGATGGCATAAGCAGGAGGTTCATAAGGCGCCACAAGCTTCACACACTAGGATTGCGTGACAGCTAGACCTGAATGATAATAGCAACAAGTCAGGTTTTTTTTTATAAAAGCTATTTAGAAATCATGTCTGTTTACATAGGCTCTCAGTTTGACATTACCTACAGGACACTTGGCACTCTTGTAATTTTATCTTAGGGATTTGCTTTAGATTTATATTGTCTTTATTATCTTATGGTTACATTTAATGTCTATTTGCACTGTAAGAGCTCCAGTTCAAGTTCAGTCAATCCATTCTAATAATGATATACGATTCTAATAATCGCACACACCATTATAAATTATGCACAATAACTAAAATATTTTTTTACTGCGCATAAAGCCATACATAAATTGTAATTTTTAGCTATTAGCATGTTTGCGTTCCTTGGTTGTCTACTGGTTAGGATGCGCCGCTCTCACCGCTGCGGCCCGGGTTCGATCCCCGGTCAGGGAACCGACCCCAGCCATTAGGGTTGCACAAGCCTTAGAGCCGGTCCCAAGCCCAGATAAATGGGGAGGGTTGCGTTAGGAAGGGCATCCAGCGTAAAAACATGTGCCAAATCAAACATGCGGATGATCCGCTGTGGCAACCCCTAATGGGAGAAGCCGAAAGAAAGCTATTAGCATGTTTGCCTCATAACTTGAAGATTGGGTTTTCAATTCCCACTTTCACCATGTTGTATGGAGTTAGCATGTTCTCACTGTACATCAGAGGTTTCCTCCCCAAGTCCAAAGATATGCATAGGCTGACTGGTATTTCCAAATTAGTTTGAGTATGCAACACAGTTTCACGTTATGTCGTAATATAGTCCCAAACTTTAATCTATTGATTTATGAACACAAATTTCCCTCTTTTTTTTCGTGTCACTCAGCACGACTGCCTCTGCCTGGTTCTGTCTCCATAGCAACAGAGGCAGTGGATCAAGGGTATTGCTGACAGAAAGGCCAAAGCAAATTTTTTACCAATTTTTTTTAGCAGAGAATACGGCAGAAAATATACGGGTAGGGTAAGGGTAAGTTTTTGGGCTATACTGTAATAATTGTGTGTGTCTCTAATTAACACAGTCTCCTTAATTAACCATGATAATATCCTCTTTTTCTTTTTCTTCTTTTGGCTGCTCCTATTAGGGGTCGCCACAGCGGATTATCCGTCTTCATACCCCCCTGTCCTCTACATCTGACTCTTTCAAACTAACCACCTGCATGTTTTACCTCACCACATCCATAAACTTCCTCCTTGGTCTTCCTCTTTTCCTCCTTCCTGGTGGTTTCATCCTCAGCATTCTCCTACAGATGTACACCATGTCCCTCTCCTGCACATGTCCAAACTATCTCAATCATGCCTCCCTCACCTTGTCTCCAAAACGTCCTACATGTGCTGTCCCTCTAATAAACTCGTTTCTAATCCTGTCCATCCTCATCACTTCCAACGAAAAACTTAACATCTTCAGCTCTGCTACCTCCAGCTCCACCTCCTGTCTTTTAAGCAATACCACTGTCTTTAAACTATACAACATAGCATGTCTCACCACAGTCCTATAAGCAGATACCCTTCTATCACAAACATTCCTGCCTGCACTCTTTTCTTTACTTTTTTAACACACTCTCCATTACCTTAAACTGTTGACCCAGGTACCTGAACCCCTCCTCCACCTTCACCAGCTCTTCTTCCTGCAACTGCACCACTCCACTGTCCTCTCTCTCATTCACACACATGTACTCTGTTCTACTCCTACTGACTTTCATTCCCTTTCTCTTTACCTCTACCTCCCCAAGTTCTTCTCAACCTGCTCCCTACTCTCGCCACAAATCACAATATCATCCGCAAACATCATAGTCCAGGGAGACTCATCTGACCTCATCCTTCAATCTTTCTATCACCACTGCAAACAGGAAAGGGCTCAGAGCTGATACTTGATGCAGTCCAACCTCCACCTTGAACCAGTCTGTCGTTCCTACTTCACACTTCACTGCTGTCACACTGTCCTCATACATGTCCTGCACCACCCTCACATACTTCTCTGCCACACCTGACTTCCTCATGCAATACCACAACTCCTCTTTTGGCACCCTGTCGTAACGCTTTCCACAAACACACAATGCAACTCCTTGACCTTCTCTATACTTCTCCATCAACATTCTCAAAGCAACTAATGTGTCTGTTGTGCTCTTCCTCGGCATGAAACCATACTGTTGCTCACAAATGGTCACCTCTTCTCTCAGCCTGGCTTCCACTACTCTTTTCCATAACTTCATGGTGTGACTGATTAACTTAATTCCCGTTTAGTTACTGCAGGTCTGCACATCTCCCTTATTCTTAAAGATCGGTACCAGCACACTCCTTCTCCATTCCTCAGGCATCCTCTCACCTTCCAAAATCTTGTTAAACAACCTGGATAAAAACTCCACTGCCACCTCTCCTAAACATCTCCACGCTTCTACCGGTATGTCGTCTAGTCCAACCTAGTCCAATCCTATCCACTTCCTGCTTCACAATCTCCACACCATCCAACCTTTTCTCTCTCTCATTTTCCTCGTTCATCAGCTGCTCAAAATACTCCCTCTATCTTCTCATCACACTCTCCTCACTCGTTAACAAATTTCCATATCCAGCCTTTATTGCTCTAACTTGCAGCACATCCTTCCCAGCTCGGTCCCTCTGCCTGGCCAATCAGTACAAATCCTTTTCTCCTTCCTTAGTGTCAAACTTCACATACAACTCCTCATATACCTTTTCCTTGGCTTTCACCACATCCTCTTCACCCTCATCTCCTTGTACTTCTTGTAGGCCTTGTACTGCCTACTTTTCTCATCACTCTGTCGATCCCAATTCTGTTTTGCCAAACTCTTTCTCCTTATGCTTTCCTGCAATTCCATATTCCACCACCACGTCTCTTTGTATTCCTTTCTATTTTCAGATGTCACACCAAGTACCTTTCTAGCTGTCTCTCATCACTTCAGCCCCCATCAGAAGCTCACTTCACCTTCTTCAGAATCACCCCTACACCATTTGCATCCACACCATAATGGAACAGTTTAAACCCACCTCCAATGTTCCTTGCCTTACTCCCTTTCCACCTGGTCTCCTGAACACACAACATATCTCCTCTCACCTTTACCAGTCATGAACCCAACATTTAAAGTACCGGCCCTACACTTCTCCTTTCCTGGCTGTCTCTGTAGATGTCTTCCTCCTCTCCTTTTCCTCCTTCGGCCATGATAATATATTTACTGTATTTTGACTTGAAGGAACACTGAGGATGGTTTATAATAGTGAGTAGCTTACTGAATATAGAGCAATAAAAAGAAGGATAAAGTCTCCTGAATGTTGAGTAATAGTGCTTAAAGATTAAACAATCAATAACAAATGAGAAAAAAAACAATACAGCGTCTGTGGTATCCAGTGTCAGAAAGAAAACTTTGGCGGAGGCACCAAAATATTCTTCCTATTGAAATGCATTACATAGAAATTCTTCCTCAGAGACATTAAAAAAGAGTGTCTATAAACATGAATCTATAAATTACATTTCAAGACTATATCAGGAAATGCTATGAGACTGGGCTGGAATATGTGTGCAATAATGTTTGTGATGAGTTGGCTCCCTGTCCAGGATGCCTCCTTCCTTGTGCTCGAAGTTTTCTATCTTAAACTCATTAGGCTGATGGATTTTAAACTGACTAGTTATTATTTCCAAGCCAATACTGCTTTATCTAAATCCATTAGGACCATCAAAGGGTGCTTAATTATTTTAAACTAGGCCACATTTTCAGTGTTAGTGGGATGAAACCTTAATGATGGAAAATAGAAAAAATTTACTTCTGAGCATCAGTACCATAATGCCTGTAGTAATTCTAATGACTACCAGAGGCACTGCTGAGACAGAATTTTTGTTTAGAACACAAAATATTTCACTCCTATTACTCCTTCTAAATTATTTCAAGACTGTATTAAAATAAATCCTTTTGTGGTATGCTGTGTCACCATAATATTGTGAGATATGAGCACAGGCAAATTTTTTGATGGAGCAATAATCACTTGTCTCAGTGTCTAAGCTAATCATGTTCCTGCTATTGAATAACAAAAAACTCTTGGTACATATCATTGTTCCAAGTTTGTCTCAAACAAAAGATGCAGTTGTGTTTCATAGTCCAGGGAATCTTTTCTGTACAATACATATTAAAAAAGTATTGTAAAGGCTATCTCAGCTATCCTGTGATTTCGGATTTTGGAATAAAAACACAGATCATGTGTATATTTGTCTTTTTAATGTCAATAGATGTATTGTAAACAAGAGAAAATACTTCATAAGGATAACTTAATTCAGTATTCATAATACATTTATTTTAAATATATTTATTATAAATATATTTTTGAGCAATACTGGAGGCTTTTATGTCAGGCTTATGACAAAACTTATGTGATTTACGAATTACATTGTTTAGTCTTTAAATGAGAACGTCTCTAGGTTACGTATGTAACCCTGATTCCGTCACAACCAGAAAACTACAAAAGCACAAGCAGTGGAGACGACGCTAGCTTCGGAAAGGGAAGGAAGCACTCGCAGGGATGCAGGGAGTGTGCCACCGAGATGCAGCGTCTTGTTCCCTCTGGGAACCATGGTTACATATGTAACCTAGAGACGTTCCCCTTCAGGAACTCGAGCTGTGTCAACAATGCTTTGGGAACGAGAGTACAATACCACCAGACTGACTGATCCCTGGCTACTGTGGATGGGCACAGCTAGGACAAAGAACAGAGGGCCAGGAGTGGCATTAATGTCAAAGATATAACACCTGACAAACGTGAGTGGTGTAGTCCACCCAGTAGCGTTGCAAATGTCCTGGAGAGACACTCCAGAGTTAAAGGCCTTAGAGGCCGCTTTGCTCCGGTTTGAGTGAGCTTTGACCGCGAAGAGTAGTGGAGAGACTTGAGGACTTATAAGAGGAGGAGATAGCATCCACAATCATCTGCTGAGGCTTTGCTTATCTGCAGGGAGACCCTTCTTAAATGGACCGTAGCAGACGAAAAGCTGGTCCGACTTCCTCCACAGGGCAGTTCTGTAGACGTACAGTATGTGTCCAGTGCACTTACTGGACACACCCGGTTAAACTTCTCCTGGTCAGGTGCCCTGAAAATCCAGCCTGGGGTAAAGAAGGCATTGGCCATGCCTGGGTGAACTCCAGACAGGAGAGGTTCACGGAAAGGGCTTAAAGGTCCCCAATGCTCTTTAGAGATAAGGTGGTCAGGAGAAAGACAGTCTTGACTATCAGAAGTCTCAGGGGCACCTCAGGCAAGGGCTTAAATGGAGGCTTAGACAGGGCCTCCAGAACTACAGGCAGATCCCACAAAGGCACTCTATCATGACAACCCTTTGTAACACTGTTCCTGTAGAAAGTCCAGCATTGGGCCAACTGGGCAGTTCACTGGACCTAACTGGTGGCCTTCGCACCATATAGTAAACAGGCACTATTTTGTGGCATACAACCAACTTATGGAGAGAGTTCTGGGAGAATGGTCTCTACCAACTCAGCGGAAAGACCAGAGGCTAAGAGCCTCCACAGCTCCAGCGTTTGCCTCGAAAAGAGTGTCAGCTCCCTGGTTCAGGCACCCTGGAATGTATACTGCCCTCAACTTCTCTTGGGCCCATAGGAGGATCTGTTGTGCCAGCTTGTAAAAGGAAGAGATGTAAGAGGTCCCACAGGTGTGTTGTCCGTATTGATCAGCACATGATGTCCCTTAGGTCTGAGAGGAAATGCTTTAACTCTATAAGCACGACCAGCATCTCTAGGCAGATTGATGTGCCTCAAGAGATGGGCCCTTCCCATAGACACTCATGGCCGCCACTTAACCTATGAGGAAGGAATCCGTCATTAAACGATACACAACAACTAGGAGCCCCCAACAGGGGCCCTGTGATAGGTACTTGGGTTCCCTCTACATGTCTAAAGGGTTGTAAGGCTTACTGCATGACCTTAATTGTGTGAAGTGGGTTGCCCTTCCAGGAGAATCCTCTGGTCCTGATCCACCACTGCAGGGTCTCATGTATAGGAAGCCAAGTGACATCACATTGGATGCAGCTGCCATCAGACTCAGCAGTCTTTGAAACTGCTTTACAGTGAATGATTGGCCTTTTCTCACTTACCTGACAACCATGAGGATAGACTCAACTCGAGCAAGAGATAACTGTGCTCGCATAGTGGCTGAATCCCACACACACTAGATTAGTTGGAACTCTGTACCAAGAAAAGTACACATTTCCTGGTGTTCAGTCTTAACTCGAATTTCTTCATGTGGGCGAGACGACATCTAGATGCCGGGTCGCCAAGTGCTCTGTTTGAGCTAATATTAACAATTGTTGATATAGTTAAGTATGTGAAAGTGCATGGTGAAAGTGCAAGGCCAAATGAAGGACACGATATTAGCAAGCTTCGGCCTTGAAAGCAAACCTCAGGAACTTCTTGTGTAAAATAAAGGATAGGTAAAGTGGAAATACGCATAATTCAGACCTTCATGACAAAGCAGTCTTGG
>JBCEWE010000337.1:2214864-2219864 GCA_039877035.1 Silurus lanzhouensis | reverse complement strand
AGGAGCAGCGCAGCAAAGCAGCTGTCAACACACACATGCGTGCGCACACACACACACACACACACACACACACACACGAGGAGCAAAACGCTGTAAATGGCTGTGTTCAATATGGAGCGAGAAAAACACCGACCGCCAAATCCGCGCCTACGAACATAAAACTCGCCCTCGCCGGAATAACGCAATCCTGCAGCGCTGATTCCAGACGGCGCTGTCTGGACGTGCTGAAACCGGTTCGAAGCGTTTCGGGGAACTGCAACTGGTGGTGTTTTTTTTTTTTTTTGTCTCCCCTGACTTCTTAAAATACGACCTTTACGGAGCCGAAGCGCCTTCTTACTCAGATCTCAACTAACCGCGTTCTTTTTTTACTCAATCACACACACTGATTCTCACTAAGAAGCGATCAGACCTCACAGGGACACCTACAGATCTTTAAGTGAAGCGATCAGACCTCACAGGGACACCTACAGATCTTTAAGTGAAGCGATCAGACCTCACAGGGACACCTACAGATCTTTAAGTGAAGCGATCAGACCTCACAGGGACACCTACAGATCTTTAAGTGAAGCGATCAGACCTCACAGGGACACCTACAGATCTTTAAGTGAAGCGATCAGACCTCACAGGGACACCTACAGATCTTTAAGTGAAGCGATCAGACCTCACAGGGACACCTTCAGATCTTTAAGTGATGCGATCAGACCTCACAGGGACACCTTCAGATCTTTAAGTGAAGCGATCAGACCTCACAGGGACACCTACAGATCTTTAAGTGAAGCGATCAGACCTCACAGGGACACCTACAGATCTTTAAGTGAAGCGATCAGACCTCACAGGGACACCTTCAGATCTTTAAGTGATGCGATCAGACCTCACAGGGACACCTTCAGATCTTTAAGTGAAGCGATCAGACCTCACAAGGACACCTACAGATCTTTAAGTGATGCGATCAGACCTCACAGGGACACCTTCAGATCTTTAAGTGAAGCGATCAGACCTCACAGGGACACCTACAGATCTTTAAGTGAAGCGATCAGACCTCACAGGGACACCTTCAGATCTTTAAGTGATGCGATCAGACCTCACAGGGACACCTACAGATCTTTAAGTGATGCGATCAGACCTCACAGGGACACCTACAGATCTTTAAGTGATGCGATCAGACCTCACAGGGACACCTACAGATCTTTAAGTGATGCGATCAGACCTCACAGGGACACCTACAGATCTTTAAGTGATGCGATCAGACCTCACAGGGACACATTCGGCTCTCACAGGAATAGGATCAGATCGCTGAGGGACGCATTCGGATCTTCTCACGACACACGACTAAACCAAAAAAACAACTACACATGCAGAACTGCACGACACAGTACAGTCACAACACAACACAACACAATGCAAGGACACACAACTTAAAGACAGCTAAAGAGTCAGACAACAAGTAAAAGACGACTCGAGTAACAACTGACTCGAGTCACAGACAATTTGAATAATAGACTTAAAATGTGACTCCAGTACAGATGTCTAAAGTCACAGATAACTCGGGTAACCAACTCAAAATATGACGAGTTATAAATGACTCAAAATATGACGAGTAAAATATGATTAGAGTAACAAACCACCTGACTAACAGATGACTCGAGTCACAGACAATCTGAATACTTAAACTGTGACTCGAGTAACAGATGACTCAGGTAACCAACTCAAAATATTTATTGAGTAAAAGAGAACTCAAGTAACAGACTTTAAATATGACTTAAGTAACAGGCGACTCAAAAAAAACCCCACTCAAACAAGACTCAAGTAAAAGACAAATAAAATAAAAGAACAATCGAGTTAAAGGTGTCTGGAGGAAAGAGCAACTCAAAAAAAACAAACAGTCAAATGAATAAAATATGACTTCAATAAACCACGACTTGACTCACCCAACTCAAAAGACGATAGTGAGAATCCTACTGAATTATCCCACAAGATCAAAATCTAGTGGAACATCTTCCCAGAAGAGTGGAGCTCATTATAAGATAAGAAACGGGATGAGTTTTATGGGCAGGTGTCCACAAACTTTTGGCCACATGATGTAAGCTGTTGGTGTGGGTGGGTGTGGGTGTGGGGGATTTTTGGGAAATGAGAGCGTACGGA
Organism: Silurus lanzhouensis; assembly: GCA_039877035.1. Taxonomy (NCBI): domain Eukaryota; kingdom Metazoa; phylum Chordata; class Actinopteri; order Siluriformes; family Siluridae; genus Silurus; species Silurus lanzhouensis. The sequence continues at coordinate 2,217,722 of JBCEWE010000337.1, read as the reverse complement.
AAGGATTTGGAGAAAGAGAAGCTTCCATGACGCGGACTGTATTAATCCCCGCAGCTTCACTACAAACGGCGGAATCTGACCGCATCTTGGCTGGAAGTCGGGGGAAGTTTGGATGTCCTCCACAACCCCCCCCCCCTCCTTTAAGATTGAGAAGCTGTGCAGTGGAGCGCAGAGAGAAGAGCCGTAATTTATGTTCCCGTGATCACTTTTCAAGTCGGAGCCTGTGGCGCTCACACAGGCACGTTCGGGGCAATAAACCGGGGGCTCGCGAGTGCGCGGGGTGAGACGCGCTCACAGAATCCGCTCCGCCAGGGAGACATTTCACTCCGGAGGAGAAAACAGAGCACAGAGCGAGAGAGGGAGGGAGAGAGAGAGTAATAGTGTGTGTGTGTGTGTATGTGTGTGTGTGTGTGAGAGAGCGAGAGGCCAGACTTCCTCCCTCCCCCACTTCCCTCCCTCCGCTGGGAGATTGCGTTTCAGTGCAAGAAGAGGTCACGACAGTCATGCTCTGAGCTCAAACGTGCGCGCGCACACACACACACACACACACACACACACACACACACACACACTTGGACAAGGAGCGCTCGGCTCTGCTAGTGAGAACCAGCGCCCCCTGACCTCGCGTCCACAGCACTCACCTTGAGCGCCAGACCGGGGCTGAGCTCCTCGCTGGACGGCTGCACGAGCGCCCGGAGCTCCCGCTGCCCAAGGTGTTTGGTCTTGCACTGGCGCTTGCCCTTGGGTTTCTCGGGGTCGCCGTGGCGCCGTGGCCGCGGCGAGAGGGCGGCGTCGGGAACGAGCTTTTCTGCAGACAGCACCGGGACAGCTGTGAAGGACAGGAAGGGAGGACAAGAGAGGGGGACAGATCAGGGACACGCATATCAACACCGAGCGCTCGTTAGGTAACGAGGCCAGATCGAGCCTCGTTAAGGGAAGGGAGAGCCCAAATAGTGTGTGTGTGTGTGTGTGTGTGTGTGTGTGTGTGTGGGTGTCGTGGGATTGCAGATTTGGATGATGCAGCACGATGAAACAATAACCGAGAAAACGATTGCAAGAGGAGGAAAGAGAGAGAGAGGAGGAAGGAAGGAAGGAAGGAAGGAAAGAGAGAGGGAGTAAGAAGTGAGAGCAGGCGAAAACGTGAGCGCGAGCAGAAGGCAGCTCGGCTGAAACAGAGCGAGACCTGCGCTCCACATCTGTTCCATTATTCATCACTCGCTCTCAACCCCTCACACACACACACACACACACGTTGAAAGCATGCCGAGAGCCCTACAGCGCTGGGGAAATTTCTCACACGGACGCGTCTGCAGACACGCAAGCGTGTGGGAGAGAGAGAGAGAGAGAGAGAGAGAGAGAGAGAGAGAGAGAGAGAGAGAGAGAGAGAAAGAAAGAGGGAGGGGGTGAGGGAGGAAAAACGGCTTCCCTCTGGGCAAACTGCGCAAAGCGCTTTCCTTCCAACAGGCTAATTACGTCCCCGAGACCCTCTGGGACCACACACACACACACACACACACACACACACACACACACACACACACACACACACACACACACACACAAATGAATAGCAGCTCTAGAAAAGGCAGAGCAGCGGCTTTTTTAAGTGAATCCAAAAAAACACGATCAAACAGAAGCTTTAAACCACGCCGCTCTTTCTCTCTCGCGCGCACACACACACACACACACACACACAAACACACACACACACAAACAGGAGCCTCAAGGACGACCGTTTGGAATTCTGCGTGACTTGCGCATGCGACTTGTCTCTCACACCCTGTCACAGGAGACGCAGATTAGTGTGTGTGTGTGTGTGTGTGTGAGACCGAGAGATTCAGTGTCAGGGACATCTGGGGGACATTAGCCTCCCATTAGCATGGAACTGGACACACACAAACTTGTTCTCTCTCCCTCTCACAAACACACACACACACACACTTTCTGTTTGTCGGACAGGGAAAACGCGGCAGGCAGAAAATCTTTCCACCTCACACACTCCGTGCCTGCAGACGCTTGATGAAATGCCAGAGCAGCGTCCAGCAGCCAAAACACTTGACAGGCTGATGTTTTCTCTCTCTCTCTCTCTCTCTCTCTCTCTCTCTCTCTCTCTCTCTCTCTCTCTCTCACACACACACACGTTGTTGTAATGGCATTGCCCAGACAACGCATGCCTCAGCCCAATGAGCCATGAGATTCCGCAACTGTGCAAATAGCTGCTTGTCTGAGTGCGTGCGTGTGTTTGCGTGCGTGTGTGTGTGTGTGAGAGAGGGGGGGGGGGGGTGTTGGGGGCTGGAGGGGAAGCAGCCTGCCGTCAGTCAGCAGGACTCATTAGCGCGGGCCGACGGCAGCGAGAAAATCGCTCCTCTAATCTGCCTCGTGCTCTTTATCCCTCCGTTTCCTTCCCTCGCTCCGTTACCTCTCTCTCTCCCTCCCTCCCTCTCCTTGTCTATCATTCCCTCCCTTCGGTTCTCTCGTCAGCCTCGGGGCTCCGTGTTCTTTCCGTTTGTCTCCGGACGCGGTGGAGACCAGATTGAGCTGTTTGCCCCGGAGCCGTCGCGCGCCTAATGAAAATAGTCCACGCTGTCAAACATCTCCGTGGTTTCCACCACCATCTCCTGCTTTCCGTGGATGCAAAGGATGTGGAAGGTCTCCTGCTTTAGAGCTCCAAACCATTTTCAACACGAAGGACGTGGAATGTTGATTTACCCAACCTTCATCACCTACACCAGGACCTGATCTCACACAATATCTAGTGGAACATCTACCCAGAAGTCTTACGCTCAGATGTCCACAAACCTTTGGCCATATATATATATTGTATTCTTATAGCGCTAAATTTACGTTTCTACGGATTT
>JBCEWE010000337.1:1949864-2209864 GCA_039877035.1 Silurus lanzhouensis | reverse complement strand
CACACACACACACACACACACACACACACACACACACACACACACACAAGTACACCCAATCCATGACCAGGAACGCTAAGCAAATCCAGCACACTTCACCACTAACCTTTTGCGCGACGCTAAATGCACTTGAACATCATTACATTTGCATATGGAAATAATAATCAAAAATAAAAAAAGTCAATGTCACGCCACAGGATTCATTTTCCCTCAATGCATGAAATTCTGAGTGACCACACTACGCAAAATAAATTGATCATTCCTTCGTGGTGCACAAAACACCACAAATGTTACTCATTTCACCTTTTTTGATTAGCAATTGGGAAAAAAAATGTGTGTATATATATATATATATATATGTATATTAAAGCACTAACCTCCCAGTTAGCGGCTGGCTGACTGAAATTACTGTCCTCTGCTGATAGGACTTCGATCTAAGTGATTAGAACGTGGGCTCAAAATCATTGCGGTTTCCCAGTCAACACAAAAATCATTTACATGCACAGAAACATTGAAATATGAACACAGGGCCGCAGTTTGAATCACAATGTATGCCGTTTTAGTGCCGACTAGCAAACGAGGATACTGTTGTTCGAACGCACTGTTCTGGGGACGCCCTTACAGGGTAAAACGAGCTACGAGTTGAGACGGGTGTCACGTTTTTTTTAAAGCCAAAAAATTCCACGTTCCGTCCAAAACTGAAAAGGACTCTGTTCGAGAGGGAACGTTTGTAAATAGTTTATATTAAGGCCAGAACTCAGATTCGAGGAAACCACCGCATACGGTTCTCTTTAAAAGTCCCCGGTCCTTCGTGGATAGAAGATAGTGTTCATTTAAAAAACGCCTACTGCCCATCCGTCTGCACTGTGTGCCTGTGTGTGTGTGTGTGTGTGTGTGTATACACACTAATGACTGCCAGGCAGAGCACTCGTCTCGCTGCTGCTGAAGACCTCTAATCTTCTCCATCAGAAATGAATGGGCCGGATTTTACTTAAGCTGGGAGGGCTGCCACTGCGCACACAGCAAGCCTGGGATGTGTGTGTGTTGATGTGTGTGTGAATAGGCAGGCTAGAAAACAGCGTGCGGTCACAATCTAGCTCTTCTATCGGTGACCTACACCCTCCCAGATCTTTAGGTCTTGCCTGCAGGTTAGTCCCCCGCCCAAGAATTTAATCTCCATATTACGTATGCGTTACCCCGTAACATGCGCTCCAGAAACGCAAAAGAAGCACGGCGTGTTAATTCCCCTCCCTCACCTGACTGCCTTCAATAGCCTTGCAGCGGGGTGTCGAAAAAAGCGAGAAGGACAGGGGGAGGGATGACGACGGGGGACTGGTGTGTGAATAACAGCCAGCCGTAATTACCGAGGCTTTCAATATGACTAAGCGTGACAATCTGATGCAAGAACCGCCTTGCAGAGCAACTACAGCTGTTCGAGCTAGGATTTGAAAGAACGGAAAATAATTCTACCGACGAGCCCTGTTTTTTTTTCTCTTGCTTTCTGAGAAACGAACTAAGCGCCTCGATTGGAACAAAAATGCGTCATCAGAACCTCTCAAACTTTTAACCCAAAGTACATTCAGCAAGTTTGAAAGAAGATATGCGTGTCTCGCTTACCTGTAAAGCACGCTGTTCCCGGCTCAGTTTACTGGAATCGGCATAAAGCTCTGTGGTAACGCACTTGAAGCGGTCACCCACATATCCGGACGAGTTGGCGATCCTCTTAGCCAGGCTGGACCGTTTGTTTTTAGAGCACCCATGTCCGTCTTCCTCGTCCTCAGGAGATTCCAGGTTTTCTCGTTCCTTGCCCAGATCCATATACTGCCGGATGGCATGGTGCCTATCGTGTTTAAAATTTGCAGCGTCCGATCGGACACGGTCACCGGAGGTCCTGGCACAGCGCAGGGTCTGCTCTTCCAGCATCGGAGGCAGCGGGCTGTGCTCGCTGGAACTCTCCTCGCCCTGGCTTTGCCCAGGAGACTCGGCCCGCTCCTGTGGCTCTAAAGGACTGCAGGGATCTGGCTGCCGCTCAGCCTCTGCTGGCTTGTATTCAACTGGCTGGCTAGAGCGCAGGATCTGCATGAGTTCTGGCTCCTTCACTTTGGAATTACCAGTACTCCTCATCCCCTCCCCAGTCCCGCTGCCGGCTGGCTTCGTAGGCTCTCTCTGCTTGGCAGGAGTAGTGCTGTACTTGTCTGATTCAGGACTGCCATCTGTGTCGTCTTGGACCAGGTCGATGCAGACGATGTCATCTTTGCTTGCTGTGTGAGCTTTACAGCCCAGAACTTCTGGCCCCTCGGAGTCCCTCTCGGCTATGTAGCGCGTGTCGGTGTCCGACACACTGTGTTGTTTGTACGGGGATCCCTCATGCTGCCAAGTCTTCTCCTGGGGCCTGGACCGCAGCTCAAGTCGCTCGTTGACTTTGGGGTCAAGAGGTAAGTGGGGAGACATTAGTGGGTGAACCATCTCTTGAGCATCATAGGTCACATACTCTCCATGATTAGATGTTATTCCGTAAGGAAGCCCAGGTTTGTGAGGCAAACGAGCAGAATACAAGCTGTTGCTGTTCAGCAGGACTGGATGGGGATATACTGGCCCTTTGCTGGGCAACTGCAAGTGTGGGAGCGACATGCTTTCTGGAACAGTGTATGGAAGGTATCTGTTAGCATATGCTAAGCTAGTGGGTAAGTAGGCTTCCCCTTGAGTTATATAGAGGTGAGGGGGAGGATGTCCATTTTCGATTTGGGGCTGCTGGGGTTTAAAGCCAATTTCAGGTGTATCTGATTTCTTAGGGGTCTTTAAAGGCTTTGAGGCCAACGGTTGGCTGCTACCACGATTAGAAGACTGCGCCTTCTCCGGTGGTATGGGAACAGATTTTGCCCAATCACCGTTTACCTTAGGAGACGGTGAGGCAGATGATGGACGACATGCCGAAGAAACAACAACAGGAGTAGGGTTTGATACAACGCCATTGTTGGATTCTCCAATCCTTGGACACGAAGAGCTCCTTGGTTGTGAAATGACATGTTCCAGGTTCTTATTTTTAATGACCGTGGAACCTTTGTTGTGGTTGGATTCTGAAGAGTGTGTCTGGGTTGTGCTTGGCACCACCCAGGAAGAGTGTAAAGTGCTAATAATCTCAGGCCTCTCTGGAGTTTTCGAAGAAGTGCTGACAGCAGAGGATGAGGGGGAAAGAGTCTCTTTGAGAAGCTCTCTGCTAGGAGGAAGTCCATAACGAGAGTTGGGAGAGTAGCCCAGATTTGCTAAAGCCTCCAGCTTTGGAGGAAATCCATTAGGAGGTCCTTCAAAATCCATGATCTTGGCAGATAGGTCTAATGGCTTGTCTGCTGGGTCTTTGGTAGGAGGCCCCTGCTGTACAGGTTTCTCAGTGGAGGTTTTACTGGGAGAAGAACAGGTCTTTCTCTCACTTCCTCCATTCTTGTGCTGCTCTGAGCTTCCTTCTTTAGTCTTGGTCTTCTGACTAGCCGGTCTTAATGGAGAGCGATGCTCTTGAGATATGTAGAACGGATGGGAAACTGCCGGAGATGATGAGCTTGATAATGAGGACGGACTGCGAAACACAGACTTTTGAAAGTCTGAAGTGCTGTCCACAAGAGGTGGGGGAGCACACGTGGGGTGAGAGGGTCGTGGAGTCGGACGGGGTGCTTGCAGCACCTGGGAAGGGCTTGAATCTACTGGAATACTGGCACTAGAGCTGCTGGTTATGCTAGCACTACAACTAATGCTGCTACTACTAATGGTACTATTACTGCTACTGCTGCTCAAGCTCTTGCTGGAAGGGATTCTATTAGACTTGCTACTGCTGTTATTAATATTTCCACTGCTAGAGTGTTGCCTGTCACTTTGTGCCTGGTGGTGGGACTGAGCTTGCTGATGTAAGGTTTGCTGCCCAAATGCAGAGGGCTCATGGTGAATCCTTGGCCCAATACTCTGTAAGGTTTTGTCCTGATGATGCACCAGTGGAGACAGTGCTGTAGGGGCTACTGTAGCCGTGGGAATTCTCAACGGAGGGGCAAGAGGGGATGAAATGGGAGCTGGAGGATAAGGCGGCATGTAGAACAAGCGCTCGGCACCGGCTGCACTCCCTCCTGCCCCAGGACAAAGCGACTGGTAGGCCAGGTGTTGGGGGAGGTACGGTGAAGGCTGTGACATAAACGATGCTTTGTACATACTCAGAGCAGCATACTTGCTGGAATCTAGAAAGGGATACAGTCCTGCCTCGTGGTAAGGGTTCGCCCACGGAAGGCGCAGGTAGCCTGTGCTGCTGCCACCGTTTAATCCCATGTCAGAGGGCTTGTCAACAGGTCCGACGTGCCGATCCAAGACCAAAGCTTCTACACCGGCTCTGGGTACAACCAGAGGTTTCTGAATTCCGTGCGTTGGGCTTTTATAAAGTCCAACATAGCCATTAGTGGCCTTTCTGCTGTCCAACGACACATCGGGTTTATAGAGTAATTCTGGTATCCGGTCCCCAACGTAGCCTTTTTCTGTTGGCAGGGTTCGGATCGCTGGCTGATAAACCATTCCCCCATGAACATGGAGGCTTTCCCGCATTAGATTGCTCCGATCAATGGCAAGTGCTGTGAGTGGGTTCATTCTGCAGGCTGCACTTGCATCCACCTGAAAGGAAAAGCAAAAAATAAATAAATGAAAAAGCGAGCCACAAAATCCAAAAACTCCAGCTAACTCAAGTGAATCATCTGATATGATGATAAAACAAACGCTGATTATGAGAAAATTTGTACATTTCTATAAAGTTTCATAATTGTGGTCAAATTTCATAAATCAATAACGAGGGTGAATTACACAACTCGGCTGTAAAGTCAGGTTTAAAAAAGGGTGGTGTTTTTGTTTATTAATTTTTTTGTCGTTGTTTGTTTCCCACACCGAAATCTGAACGGTGTAGCCGGCGCGACGCAGTCAAGGTAACGAGAGGGAAATTGTTCATAAAAGTCTGCTTCTCCAAGGCTTCCGTAGGGGCAGACGGGGATTTTGATGTATGCTGCAGACGATGCCCAACAGACAGCTCAGATCCGTCTTCCCATCAAGCCCCAGAGAGACCGCATCGTGCGTCTATGCCAAGAAGATGGTGGGGCTTTAAATTACACGGATTCCTTCGGCCTACATTCATAAATAAGGGGGAAAACAACGGGAGGGGAACGGGAACGTCATCCGGAGTAAGGCACAACAGGAATGCGTGCTGAAGAAAGGGATATCATCGAGGGGTGCGGTATTTTTAATGAGGCGTATGATAAATAAAACGCCTTACCATGCTTCGAATCACGACTTCCGCTGCTTGATTAGTTCACGGTGGACGTTCTAGCCAGGCACCATCCCTTGACTGACTTCCTGTCAGAGGATAAGGAAGAAAAATCTCATTTGTACCTTTATTCTATATCTTTTTTTATATTTTAGAGCAGTTTTTAAAAACATATCTGTTCATGTTCTTACACACACACACACACACACACACACACACACACACACACACACACACACACACACATATATGCAGTGCTCACATTGCTCCAGTTAAAGGTTTTTTTTTAACCAGTTTGGCAGGGGTGCTCAGTACAAAAGGAATAAAAAGGAAGGAAAGGGGGGAGAAAAAAAAAGAAAAGGAAAGAAAAGCAAACAGTCTCCTCGGTCAGGCCTCAGTCTGACTGTCTCTGCTGAAGACGCCTGCGTTTGCATGGCCCGTATCCAGGCTGCGGAGCAGGATTCAGGCCACGTGACGTTGTTATCTAGTCACAAGCGCGCTGATAAGGAATGCCGCCGTTCATTGCTCACCCTCCTCCTCCTTCTCACACACACACACACACACACACACACACACACACACACACACACACACACACACACACACACACACACACAAAATGCCCGGCGCCCGCAGATGAGGAGGAGGAGGGAATTTCATCATAGCGCCACTGAGGGAAAGATGCTATCACCCAGCCCCACCGCTTGGCAATGACATGAAAGCCGAGCTTTGTCGAGCTCGCGAGCCGCTCCTCCGTTATTGATGGCTCTACAGAGCCCTCGGATTTCAATAAGGCAGACCCAGGGCTCTTATCTGCAGATGCGGTCTCGGCCGCTGCTGCTGGAGGAGGGAGGCGGACCGCCCCCGGTCTCATCAATCAAAGCGGGCTTCGGCCCTCACACGCATGAAAAAATCCTCTCTTGCCGCCCGAGCGTGTTCGTCCCGTCCATGGCAACCCGGGTAGCAACAAGGCCCGGGCCTTTTATAAAGGCCGCGAGTGTCCCGGTGACCTGCGGTTTCCTTCAGCAAGGTGCATGACCATCGTGAAGAGCAGCCGGTTAGAATACGGCATGATTTTATTATTTATCTTTTGTATATTTCCCTTAATTTTTTAAAAGCCCTTCTCTTATTCTGGATCATTTACATCTGTGGCATTACGGCATTTAGCGGACGCCCTTATCCACAGACTTACATGTATCTTATTTATACTTTTTATACATTTGAGGGTTAAGGGCCTTGCTCAAGGTCTCAACAGTGGAAACTTGGTGCTGGTGGGATTTTAATTTCCAACCTTTTGATCAATCCAATGACTTAACCACTGAACTGATCACAATCTAGAGTAAGGAAAAAAAGTGCCTTTGTAAAAAATCCTCAGCGTAGGTTCCAGAGTTCCGGTTTGAGCTGGAACTCCATCCCTCCCCCGTGTTTCTCCATCCCTCCCCTCCTTCCGTATATCAATTAAAGTCCGACCGGCCTCGCGTTCCCCCTGCGCGCTCATTTTCCGCGATCTTAACGACCCCTGAGTGTCAGCGCGAGCACACTCTGTGTTCCGAGTTGCTTTTGGGGGGAAAAGAAGAAAAAAAATGCGGCTCAAAGGCAATCAACCGCAACCTGACGCTTCAGCAGGAGCCTCGAGGCCCCAGATCAAAAAAAGGATTAAATGACCCGTCTCCAAACAGAGACTCAAAACACAAACATGGGAATCGGACGAGCGTTCCTGTTTAACAGGCTCGGGGGTTTTGGTGCATGTGTCAACAGTTTTAACAAACTGGATTCAGGATGATCTTTGGTGCGTGTGATCTTCACGAGTCTGTGCACATCTTTATTGAATTTTTTTACTTATTGCATTTACATTAACAGCACAGTACATTTCTTTCTCGGCATATCCCAGGGTCAGGTATGATATAGCGCTGCTGGAGCACAGAGGGTTAAAGGCTTTACTCAGGGGCTCAGGAGGAGCAGCTTGGTGATACTGTGGTTCTAACCTTTGGATCAGTAACCCAGAACCTGGGTGAGCTACCACTTCCCATGAGTCTAGTTCACCTGTCAAAAAGACCCTGAGAGATGGGTAAAAAAAAAAAAGAAAGGAAGAAAAATAACTTGTATCCCACGTGCATCTACAGTGCAGAACAACCACTTCCAGATAAAGAACACTCCTTTCCCCCCCCCATTAATTCAGAAAAAAAAAACGTTTTCGCGTGTTCTTGTTTGTAAAGCTGTGTACGTGTGACTCTCGTGGGGAGAGGCCAAGGGCACGAGGAAGGCGTGTGAGCAGCTGCGGTGCTGCGTGTCGGCATCAAGACAGGCGGTATTTAAAAAAAAAAAAAAAAGAAAGTCTTGGCACGCAAAAGACCAGTGTGTGTAAAATCTGCCAGCGCTGAGGTGTGGATTTAGGCACATAAAACCTCATAAATCCTGCGGTCAAAAAAAAGAGAGCAGGAGGCGTGGCTTCTGAGACAGTTAACAAATACATGACGCAAGAACTTGATCCTGGTCGGGGTCACGGTGGATGGGGAACGGATCTCAGGAACACTGTGTGCGAGGCGCCAATGTCTGAACACGAACACACACGTACACACACACACACACCTAGGGGCGATTTTCGAATCACCGATCCACCTACCACGGAGCATGAAGTTCAGAGTTCCGCCCTCGCAGATAAAGTGAGCGCGCGGGCGGATTGCGCGTGTGGTCATTTAACGTGGCGAGAAGTGAAACCGCTGCACTGCGGTGAGCTCACAGGAAGTGCAAAGTTCGTGGCTTCTAGCGGGTTGTGTAATACGGAAAAAAAAATAATCCAACATACACAATCTTTATCACAGGGTGGTAATTAATGCTTTAAAAAAAAAAAAAAAAAAAAAAAAAGTCTCCATTTTCTGAAATCGCAAACAAATCTCAGCTCACGACTTACACCCCCCCCACCCCCCCATCACAACCAGAAAAAAGAAATTCGAAGGCAGAAAATGACAAAATAAATAATAAATAATAATAATAATTTTCACCATTGGGTAAATGAATATTCATGCTCTTATAAAGATATGATCATTTTTTTCTGCATAGCTACACGGAATCCATCTTAGCCAGCTAACACAGCGGCCATGATGGATTTCCCCCCCCCCACAAACACAAACACACACACACACACACGCACATCACACCAGCACATGATTTTAATGTCGGTCAGGTGGTACCTCCTTTTAATGAACAACTCCAGCTCCAGGGGTCCTCAAGGTCCTGAGTGTGTGTTAACGATTTCCACGTTTCCACTACACACCCACGGTCATGAACCGGCGAGAGAAACCGGGTTGATGAAAAGCAATGGATTGCAGGCAACCGAAGAAGAAAAAAAAGAAAGAGTGGAAGAAAGAAAGAGGTTATTGCCATGAAGGACAAAGCGGCCTGGATAAACGATTAGCCGGCGACGGGGGGAGGAAGGGGTGGTGGTGGTGGTGGTGGTGTGTGCGTGTGTGTGTGTGTGGGGGGGGGGGGGTGTTCAGAGTCCAGGCCGCCCGCGGGATCTTTGTCTCCGATGGAGAGCGAGAGAACATGCCAAGAACAACAGCGCACGTTCAAGATCAAACTCCGCGCGAGCCGGTGGCCAGACGAAGGGTCACTTTCAGGGCCGTGTTCGGGATTTTAAAACTCGGATCAAAACCTCGGCTTTCAGAAAGTCACGTGTTCAGAAATCCAGATGCGTCACTTCACGTCTTTGATTTGTACCACGATTTTCTTAGTGTCTGAAACATTTTGCAGATCTTCGGTCATGTGATCACACGTCCGCGATGATACAAGGACCAGTTCGGGAGTGGTGTGTGTGTGTGTGTGTGTGTGTGTGTGTGTGTGTGTACGATCAATCCTGATGGACAGCAGGGTATTCAAATGTTCATAGAAACTCATCCTCCATCTACAGAAAGACAGATAAGAACACTTCAGTTCCTCAAGCTATTAGTCTTGTCAGCTCACGCGGCAACCATTTCACAGCTCGTGAGCTTCGACAACTTCGTGGAAGAAAGACTGCACAGGATGGAGGGAGGAGGAAGAAGAAAAAAAAGGGGGGGGGTATTTATTTCAGCAATCAAAACCCAGTGTTCTTAATATTGACGTGTACAATAATAATGTTGTGCACAGAAACAGTGGATGGTGCAGGCATAGGGTGGTGTATACAGTACACACACACACACACACACACACACACACACACACACACACAGGGCGTGTTAATGTGTGCGCGTGTAGAGGATTGTGACCCCCCCCCCCTCCCCCACGTGCATTTCAAGAAACCTTGAGGCGCATGCATCATTAGAGACGTTCTTGCGTGGCATCCAAGTCTCATTTCGCAGCACTTAAGCGCGCGCTGGTCTCTGCACGGTTGCTTTAGTGTTATGAAAGGAGGCGAAAGTGCACGCGCCAGGCCGGGGCGTGTGTGCGCGTGTGCCTATATATTTATATATTTCAGTGTGAGACGCTCAGATCAGCAAGACCGCGGTTTTGATTTGAACAAGTTTATAAGAGGTGAGATCTCGGAGGTCTAGATCTATTTTTTTTCACAGGACAAGGCGATTTTTAAGAAACACACACACGCGCGCGCGCGCACGCACACACATACACACGCGCTCTCACTACTGTAACCAGACAACGTGACACTGGTGGTGCTGTAAAGGTCACGCGCAACGACGAGACTACTTACATCCTGAAAACGGCGCGGAGACACTGCGAGGGGACCGAGGACCAGAGTGACGGGAAGTTCTTTTGATTTACGGATTTGTTTGTTTGTTTATTTGTTTATTATTAAGTTTGCACAAAGCATTTGACTATTTTCCCTTTATATTTCAGCACCTCGTGCGAGATTCGACGCATAATACAAAATAAATAAATAAATAAAAATAAATAAACGCAACTTTATGGGGTCTGGAACAGTTTCTGAGAGTAAAATACAAAATAAAGTCGCGTGTGTGTGTGTGTGTGTGTGTGCGCGCGCGAGCACGGATTTTTAAGCCTGATCTATTACCAGATCGCGCAATGACCGGCTTTATGGGTACGCCGTGAGCGCGCGCTATACCAGATAACATCGCGTGCTCTGTGGCGGGTGTGTGTGTGTGTGTGTGTGTGTTTTCTTTCAGTGGTGTTCCGTCCCTCACGCTGGCTGTTGAAAAAAAGAACAGGCGCGCGCACACACATAACGAGAAGGAAGAAAAGAAAACAATGCGTAGGCGTCGCTCCGGGCGCTCCTGCTGCGGCACGGAGAGAGAGAGAGAGAGAGAGAGAGAGAGAGAGAGAGAGAGAGAGAGAGAGAGACTCGGTGAAGCGAGGCGATGAGAGACGAGACGAGACGGATCGGAGCTCTCGCGTTTCAGCGCTGCCGTCCCGAGGGGGCCGCGCGCGTCCCGGGGAAGGCTTCCATTCAAAACCCGTGACGTCTGCGGCGCGAGCCAACTCGGCTCTGAAACGCGATCCGCGGCAGCGCGAGCTGAGCTTCTCTCCCTTTTGCCCTCCATCACACCACACCACCACCGTCCCGTCCTGGAGCTACTTTATTTTTTTCCCGAGACATTTTCGCTTGGACCGCTCGCGCACACCGAAACGGCACGCGAAAAAAACAAAACAAAACAAAAAAAAAAAAAAAAAAAAAAAAATATATATATATATATATATATATATATATATATATATATATATATATAATTCTCCTCCACTCCCCCAGACAATGACGCGCTCTAATCCCGGACCCGCGTGCGCATAATCCGACGGCCACACGATCCCTTTTGACCTTTGACCCTTTTTTGTGTTTCGTTTTAAATCAGATGAACTTTACCCACTTGGACTTGTTTTTTTTTTTTTTGCACCACTGACGCAGCAAAACACGTTTCCGGTTGATGTAGATAAGTGATAACTCTTGAGCCCGGTTCTGGTTCGGGTTGTCGGCAGGCGCGAGCTTCCCCGCTGAGCCCCGCGCTATAAATAAACAAATCCGGATAGCGGAGATGAACATGAAGGGATGGGGGAGGGATGGTAGGGAAAGCGAGAGTGGCGAGGTGCGCGCTCGAGCGGGTGTGTGTGTGTGTGGGGGGGGGGGGGGGGGGTATATGTGCCTGGGGTAGGAGAAACCAAATAAACGGTCCACGGGCAGCTGATCGCGAGACCGCGTGCTCTGTTTTTCTATCTTCCCACAGCCGACAACCTGCGATTAAAGAGGCCACGATGCGCGACGTGGAGTTTCACCTTTTGTGCAACACGTCGCACGAGGGCCGCCCACACTCCAGCGCGAGGACGCAGGATTCCACCGCGATCCATTGCGTCTTTGTTTTTTTTTCTTTCTTTCTTTCTTTCTTTCTTTCTTTCTTTCTTTCTGCCTGCCTCAAGAGCCAATGAGGAGTTGGTTTTTTTGGCCTGCGGGGCGGATTATATCCGCGCTATGACGTGTTATTTACCCCAGTCACGGGCTGATTAATGGGGCAATCACCCGTTCTTGATGAATCCTGCCTTTACGGCGCGTGAAATAGAGCGGAAGGGGGCCAAGCATTTCTCATTTTCTACAATTTGTTCTCTTGGTGAGCGCGCGAGTAGCTACAGATACAATTTTCAACCCTGGTTGTAAAAAAGAATCCCTGTTATTCCTTATTTTGAGGAATTTGGTACAAACAAACACGAGCTAAAACCTCCTCCGGGACCAGGACCAACAATTTCACAGCTTCGGAATGTTTGCTGCCTATTTTTGGGGACAACCAGCTTACAGAGCTAAACTATCCTGGTGTTCCCGAGATGAGACAGCGCGTGACAATCTGACATGGTGGTTTTTCATGGTGGTGTTTCGTTCAAACGTCCACAATTTATTCTCCACACCAGAGGGTAACCAGCCCCAGACAGGACGTGTCTCTGGTCTCATGAGTTACTTTGAGCGAACCAAAGAACGTTGATCGGTTGTTCCACATGACTCAGTTACTGCTACTGGAGTGTGTGTTGTAATCACGGGGTGCTTCCCCACCACCACCACCACCACCTTCTTTATAAGAAACGAAACAAGATCATATTCTGGTGTATCGTTGGTGTGACTGAAAACCTGAACATCTCCTAAGAACCAAATGAGCGAGAAGTTTATTTTCAAGCGAACATCGTTCAGAAAAGAAATGGTACCAGGAGATCGCTGGAATAAAAACACCACACCTTTTATATTTTACACTGCAGACTTTGCTCTAAAACTAAATTGGAAAGGGCCCCACGTGGGCCCCAATGACAGCTCGGGTTAGTACTGGGACCTTTTTCGATAAAACCGAACCGTTTATTCGGTAACTGCATGGAAAAAAAAAAAAAACGACAAACCAAAATCTCGAACCTGACTGTAAGATTTATTGGGTTGTTTCAAACGAACACACCTGTAGCTCAGGGGGCGTGGCCTGGGGTGCGGCGACCCCGACACACGTCCCGTTTTCGCCGTTTGGACTGCGATGCCCAATTACTGAACTTGATGCATTTTTCGCGGATCTCGCGCACACGGGCTGTGAAGAATTTTTTGACGCGCGTGCACGTAAAACAAAAAGTAATTAGAAAAAGAAAAGAAAAGGAATAAAATCCCCGCGCGCTATAAAACGTGCCTATGTTTGTACAATGCACTTTTTGTTTTTCCGTTACGTGGGAAGAACCCGCCGAGTTTGTGAGATTACAAAATAGAAAAGAAAGAAGAAGAAAAAAAACAGCCGACGAAGGACCAAAAGGACAGGTCTGCAGAAAACATCAAATACGTCAAGAAGGAGAAAACAAACCTTGAAAATATAGAAGAGGAAAGAAAGCGCGTGCGTTATCTCGGGTTCTCACGCGGAAAAAGAACGAAACTGATTTTAATACACGCAAAAAAATAAGAAAATAAATCTGAACCCATTTCAGTTTTTATATTAAAAAAAATGTAAAAATAAAACACTAACCCGAAAAAAAACAAGCAAGGAAATGGCGGTGTGTTTGCGTGTGTGCATATTTGTGCGTGTGTGCGCGCGCGTGACCTCTAAAAGCGCTTAACTGCAAAGCCGCGAGCACAAGGTGAGTTTACCGTCTGGAAGAGAGAAAAGGGCGAGGCTTCAAATCAATAATTATAAAAAAAAAACCCCACAAAAAAGAGAAAAGGACAACTCGCTGTATGCACGCGCTGAGAGGAAACAGACCGCGTTCGAAGTTGACGTGAAAAAAAAAAAAAAAGAAAAGAAAAGAAAAAAAAAAACAGAACACGTGCGTTTCCGAGAAAGCCGACGCTTCCACGGAATCGCGGTCTGTTTTCACTTTGAATAAACGCCGAGGAAGAAAAGAAGAAGAAATCCACCAAAGTTCAGCGAAGGGGAAAGTCCTATATAAATATAAATAAAATCCTAAATGAATGACATCCCGGAAATACAGGCGTTTATGCAGGAAAAAACGCGAACTCGCGACGAGGAAACGTCTCGCGCACGTTAGTGTGAAGTGGAGTGGAGTGAAGTTCGTGCCGATCCAGTCACCGGAATGCACTCGAGCCAAGCACGGAAACACACACACACACACACACACACACACACACACACACACACGCTTACAAACAAACTTGTTTATTTTTGGGGGAGAAGCACGCGATTGCCATAAATGCCTCCCTGACTCATGTGCACGGGATGATGTTTTGCAAAGGTCTTTTAAAGCCCAAACTAGACCCAAACCCCCCCCCCCCCCCCCCACACACACACACACCACACACCACACACACACACACACACACACACGAGAGAGAACCGCTATAAATAAAAGTTCAGAACTTCTTACCGGTAATGAATGAGCAGTGTGAAATCGGTGAGCTCGAGCGCTGTTTTTTCTCTCGCTTAAACTCACAAAGGACGGAGCGCGAGCACCGTGTCGGGACCGGGGCAGAAAAAAAAGCAATATCCGAGTTGAAAGAGGAGCCGGTGGAGCTCCAGGAAGCTTCTTCAGGACCTCGGAGTGTCCGCGAATATCCGCTCAGAGGGGAACAAGGTACCGGGCGCGAAACGGGGCACGCGCATCTTCAAATCCCCTTCAGAAAAAAGCTCCGAAAGACGAATCCAGTTTCTTTGTCCGAACAGAGCGCGAGTCCATGTGGCGAAAAGGAAAAAAAAACCCACGAGCGCAGAGGAGACCGACACACTTCCCTTTGGACTCCAGCGGAAACACGGGAAAAAAATAAAACAAACTAATTGGGTCCGCTCGCGCCTCGTAGCGCCATGTCGGGGGCTCGGCGAGACACGGGAGAGCACGCCGCGCGCGACGGGTCTGTTCCCCTTCGCTCCTCACGCGCACAGAGCGGGATACGCCGGAGCCGGGGACGAACACGCCGTCTTCAAGCTCATTTAGTGTTTATCTCCTCTCCTCTCTTCCTTCCTTTCTTTCTTTTACTCTCCACAAATCCTCCGCGTCAGACGCGCGCTCTTTGTTTCTCGAGTTCACGGACGCGCGAGATCCCGGACGCGCAGCCGAGCGGCCGGAGAGGCGAGAAAACTGCTGCTCGTTTCGAGCTCGCGCGCGAGACTGGCTCCTGACTGACTCACTCGCGCGCGCACACACGCACGCACACACCCAGGCGCACACACGTACTCCCTCGCGCTCTCTCTCTCTCTCTCTCTCGCCCTACCCAGAAGGCCAGTCGGGGAGGGGGGGGGGGGACCGCAATTACCATAAAAACCTCCGCGCGACGCCCGCTAAAGGGAAAAAAGAGCGAGCGAGTGTGTGTGTGTAAGTGAGAGAGAGAGAGAGAGAGAGAGAGAGAGAGAGTGTAAACAAAATAAATCAGCAGCCTGACGGACACAGAAAACACCGCCACAACTACACCCTTTATCACAAACGAAACGCTCGCGACCCCACGATGACACGAAGTCACACCTCACACACACACACACACACGCAGCGAAAACAGCAGCTCTCAATGTAACTCACGCGCCACGATCCGAGACCCGAGTCTATCAGTAATAAAAAAAGAAAAGAAAGAAAGAAAGAAATACACGATAGAAAAAGAAAGCAAGACAGAATAAAACATGCACGATGAAGAAAGAAAAAAAGAAAGAAGAAAAAGAAAGAAAGAAAGAAAGAAAGAAAGAAAGAAAGAAAGAAAAAGAGAGAAAGATAAAAAAGAAAATACATGAAGGGGACAGAAAAACAAAAACAAACATTTTGAGGGAAAAAGAAAGAGAGAAAGGGAGATACATGATTAGGAAAAGAAAGAAAGAAAGAAAGAAAGAAAGAAAGAAAGAAAGAAGATAGAATAAAAATGGTTACGGGAATATAAAAGAATGAGAAATAATGGAGAGAACACTGTAAGGTATGAAAATGAAGGAAAGGGGCTGAGGAAGGTAAGAAAAGAGGGGAGAGGATGAGAAATGTGTATAAGAGCAATGAAAGGATCAGCGAGTATAAAAAAACCGAGATAAATTCGGTATTTATATCAGCGCGTGAGCTCCTCTGGGTCACGTGATGAGAGGCAATAACGGAGACAATAAGGTGTAAGATGTTGGACACGCGGCAGCGTTACAGAGCGCGAGGGGGATTAGAGCACCGTAAATCAGAGGCTGAGGAACAGTTCAACAGTATAAACCGGCTTGAGTTCAAAGAAAAGTCCTGCGTGCGCCGCTTTAACACTGGAGGTTTCCCGGCCCGATATTTAGGTTTTACACGCAGGATTAAAATGACACCCGCTTAAGGCCTTACTGTGTGTGTGTGTGTGTGTGTGTGTGTGTGTGTTTTCTTCCTTTACTCTTCCATTGCACCTTATTTTAATTTTGCTATCTATCTATCTATCTATCTATCTATCTATCTATCTATCTATCTATCTATCTATCTATCTATCTATCTATCTATCATTTTCCTTTATATCCGTGTATGTATATATTTTATATACTTTATATGTATATATATACTTATACTTATATGGTGTATAAGGGAGCGTAAAGTGAGGTGTATTAGGGAGCGTATAGTGTGGTGTATTAGGGGAATGTATAGTGTGGTGTATAAGGGGGGGTATAGTGTGGTGTATAAGGGGAGTGTATAGTGTGGTGTATAAGGGGAGCGTATAGTGTGGTGTATAAGGGGAGCGTATAGTGTGGTGTATAAGGGGAGCGTATAGTGTGGTGTATTAGGGGAGTGTATAGTGTGGTGTATTAGGGGAGTGTATAGTGTGGTGTATAAGGGGAGCGTATAGTGTGGTGTATAAGGGGAGCGTATAGTGTGGTGTATTAGGGGAATGTATAGTGTGGTGTATAAGGGGAGCGTATAGTGTGGTGTATTAGGGGAATGTATAGTGTGGTGTATAAGGGGAGCGTATAGTGTGGTGTATTAGGGGAATGTATAGTGTGGTGTATAAGGGGAGCGTATAGTGTGGTGTATAAAGGGAGTGTATAGTGTGGTGTATTAGGGGAGTGTATAGTGTGGTGTATAAGGGGAGCGTATAGTGTGGTGTATAAGGGGAGCGTATAGTGTGGTGTATAAGGGGAGCGTATAGTGTGGTGTATTAGGGGAATGTATAGTGTGGTGTATAAGGGGAGCGTATAGTGTGGTGTATTAGGGGAATGTATAGTGTGGTGTATAAGGGGAGCGTATAGTGTGGTGTATTAGGGGAATGTATAGTGTGGTGTATAAGGGAGCGTATAGTGTGGTGTATAAAGGGGGGGATAGTGTGGTGTATAAGGGAGCGTATAGTGTGGTGTATTAGGGGAATGTATAGTGTGGTGTATAAGGGAGCGTATAGTGTGGTGTATTAGGGGAGCGTATAGTGTGGTGTATAAAGTGGGGGTATAGTGTGGTGTATAAGGGGAGCGTATAGTGTGGTGTATAAGTGGAATGTATAGTGTGGTGTATAAGGGGAGCGTATAGTGTGGTGTATAAAGTGGGGGTATAGTGTGGTGTATAAGGGGAGCGTATAGTGTGGTGTATAAGTGGAATGTATAGTGTGGTGTATAAGGGGAGCGTATACTGTGGTGTATTAGGGGAATGTATAGTGTGGTGTATAAGGGGAGCGTATAGTGTGGTGTATTAGGGGAGTGTATAGTGTGGTGTATTAGGGGAGTGTATAGTGTGGTGTATAAGGGAGCGTATAGTGTGGTGTATTAGGGGAATGTATAGTGTGGTGTATTAGGGGAATGTATAGTGTTTTGTATAAGGGGAGCGTATAGTGTGGTGTATTAGGGGAATGTAAAGTGAGGTGTATTAGGGAGTGTATAGTGTGGTGTATAAGGGGAATGTATAGTGTGGTGTATAAGGGGGGGTATAGTGTGGTGTATAAGGGGAGTGTATAGTGTGGTGTATAAGGGGAGCGTATAGTGTGGTGTATAAGGGGAGCGTATAGTGTGGTGTATAAAGGGGGGGTATAGTGTGGTGTATAAGGGGAGCGTATAGTGTGGTGTATTAGGGGAATGTATAGTGTGGTGTATAAGGGGAGCGTATAGTGTGGTGTATTAGGGGAATGTATAGTGTGGTGTATAAGGGGAGCGTATAGTGTGGTGTATTAGGGGAATGTATAGTGTGGTGTATAAGGGGAGCGTATAGTGTGGTGTATAAAGGGGGGGTATAGTGTGGTGTATAAGGGGAGCGTATAGTGTGGTGTATAAGTGGAATGTATAGTGTGGTGTATAAGGGGAGCGTATAGTGTGGTGTATAAAGTGGGGGTATAGTGTGGTGTATAAGGGGAGCGTATAGTGTGGTGTATAAGTGGAATGTATAGTGTGGTGTATAAGGGGAGCGTATACTGTGGTGTATAAAGTGGGGGTATAGTGTGGTGTATAAGGGGAGCGTATAGTGTGGTGTATAAGTGGAATGTATAGTGTGGTGTATAAGGGGAGCGTATACTGTGGTGTATTAGGGGAATGTATAGTGTGGTGTATTAGGGGAATGTATAGTGTGGTGTATAAGGGGAGCGTATAGTGTGGTGTATAAGGGGAATGTATAGTGTGGTGTATAAGGGGAGCGTATAGTGTGGTGTATAAGGGGAGCGTATAGTGTGGTGTATTAGGGGAATGTATAGTGTGGTGTATAAGGGGAGCGTATAGTGTGGTGTATTAGGGGAATGTATAGTGTGGTGTATAAGGGGAGCGTATAGTGTGGTGTATAAGGGGAGCGTATAGTGTGGTGTATTAGGGGAATGTATAGTGTGGTGTATAAGGGGAGCGTATAGTGTGGTGTATTAGGGGAATGTATAGTGTGGTGTATAAGGGGAGCGTATAGTGTGGTGTATAAGGGGAGCGTATAGTGTGGTGTATTAGGGGAATGTATAGTGTGGTGTATAAGGGGAGCGTATAGTGTGGTGTATTAGGGGAATGTATAGTGTGGTGTATAAGGGGAGCGTATAGTGTGGTGTATTAGGGGAATGTATAGTGTGGTGTATAAGGGGAGCGTATAGTGTGGTGTATAAAGGGGGGGTATAGTGTGGTGTATAAGGGAGCGTATAGTGTGGTGTATTAGGGGAATGTATAGTGTGGTGTATAAGGGAGCGTATAGTGTGGTGTATTAGGGGAGCGTATAGTGTGGTGTATAAAGTGGGGGTATAGTGTGGTGTATAAGGGGAGCGTATAGTGTGGTGTATAAGTGGAATGTATAGTGTGGTGTATAAGGGGAGCGTATAGTGTGGTGTATAAAGTGGGGGTATAGTGTGGTGTATAAGGGGAGCGTATAGTGTGGTGTATAAGTGGAATGTATAGTGTGGTGTATAAGGGGAGCGTATACTGTGGTGTATTAGGGGAATGTATAGTGTGGTGTATTAGGGGAATGTATAGTGTGGTGTATAAGGGGAGCGTATAGTGTGGTGTATTAGGGGAATGTATAGTGTGGTGTATAAGGGGAGCGTATAGTGTGGTGTATAAGGGGAGCGTATAGTGTGGTGTATTAGGGGAATGTATAGTGTGGTGTATAAGGGGAGCGTATAGTGTGGTGTATTAGGGGAATGTATAGTGTGGTGTATAAGGGGAGCGTATAGTGTGGTGTATAAGGGGAGCGTATAGTGTGGTGTATTAGGGGAATGTATAGTGTGGTGTATAAGGGGAGCGTATAGTGTGGTGTATTAGGCAATGTATATTTTGGTGTATAAGGGAGCGTATAGTGTGGTGTATAAGGGGAGCGTATAGTGTGGTGTATTAGGGGAATGTATAGTGTGGTGTATAAGGGGAGCGTATAGTGTGGTGTATTAGGGGAATGTATAGTGTGGTGTATTAGGGAGCGTATAGTGTGGTGTATTAGGGGAATGTATAGTGTGGTGTATTAGGGGAATGTATAGTGTGGTGTATAAGGGGAGCGTATAGTGTGGTGTATTAGGGGAATGTATAGTGTGGTGTATAAGGGGAGCGTATAGTGTGGTGTATAAGGGGAGCATATAGTGTGGTGTATTAGGGGAATGTATAGTGTGGTGTATAAGGGGAGCGTATAGTGTGGTGTATTAGGGGAATGTATAGTGTGGTGTATTAGGGAGCGTATAGTGTGGTGTATTAGGGGAATGTATAGTGTGGTGTATTAGGGGAATGTATAGTGTGGTGTATAAGGGGAGCGTATAGTGTGGTGTATTAGGGGAATGTATAGTGTGGTGTATTAGGGGAATGTATAGTGTGGTGTATAAGGGGAGTGTGGTGTATAAGGGGAGCGTATAGTGTGGTGTATAAGGGGAGCGTATAGTGTGGTGTATAAGGGGAGCGTATAGTGTGGTGTATTAGGGGAATGTATAGTGTGGTGTATAAGGGAGTGTATAGTGTGGTGTATTAGGGGAATGTATAGTGTGGTGTATAAGGGGAATGTATAGTGTGGTGTATAAGGGGAGCGTATAGTGTGGTGTATAAGGGGAGCGTATAGTGTGGTGTATTAGGGAAATGTATAGTGTGGTGTATAAGGGGAGCGTATAGTGTGGTGTATTAGGGGAATGTATAGTGTGGTGTATAAGGGAGCGTATAGTGTGGTGTATTAGGGGAATGTATAGTGTGGTGTATTAGGGGAATGTATAGTGTGGTGTATAAGGGGAGCGTATAGTGTGGTGTATTAGGGGAGTGTATAGTGTGGTGTATAAGGGAGCGTATAGTGTGGTGTATTAGGGGAGTGTATAGTGTGGTGTATTAGGGGAATGTATAGTGTGGTGTATAAGGGGAATGTATAGTGTGGTGTATAAGGGGAATGTATAGTGTGGTGTATAAGGGGAATGTATAGTGTGGTGTATTAGGGGAGTGTATAGTGTGGTGTATAAGGGGAATGTATAGTGTGGTGTATAAGGGGAATGTATAGTGTGGTGTATAAGGGGAATGTATAGTGTGGTGTATTAGGGGAGTGTATAGTGTGGTGTATTAGGGGAATGTATAGTGTGGTGTATAAGGGGAATGTATAGTGTGGTGTATAAGGGGAATGTATAGTGTGGTGTATTAGGGGAATGTATAGTGTGGTGTATTAGGGGAGCGTATAGTGTGGTGTATAAGGGGAATGTATAGTGTGGTGTATAAGGGGAATGTATAGTGTGGTGTATTAGGGGAATGTATAGTGTGGTGTATTAGGGGAATGTATAGTGTGGTGTATAAGGGGAATGTATAGTGTGGTGTATAAGGGGAATGTATAGTGTGGTGTATTAGGGGAGTGTATAGTGTGGTGTATAAGGGGAATGTATAGTGTGGTGTATAAGGGGAATGTATAGTGTGGTGTATAAGGGGAATGTATAGTGTGGTGTATAAGGGGAGTGTATAGTGTGGTGTATTAGGGGAATGTATAGTGTGGTGTATAAGGGGAATGTATAGTGTGGTGTATTAGGGGAATGTATAGTGTGGTGTATAAGGGGAGCGTATAGTGTGGTGTATTAGGGGAGCGTATAGTGTGGTGTATTAGGGGAGTGTATAGTGTGGTGTATAAGGGGAGCGTATAGTGTGGTGTATTAGGGGAGTGTATAGTGTGGTGTATTAGGGGAGTGTATAGTGTGGTGTATAAGGGGAGCGTATAGTGTGGTGTATAAGGGAGCGTATAGTGTGGTGTATTAGGGGAATGTATAGTGTGGTGTATAAGGGAGCGTATAGTGTGGTGTATTAGGGGAATGTATAGTGTGGTGTATAAGGGAGCGTATAGTGTGGTGTATTAGGGGAGCGTATAGTGTGGTGTATTAGGGGAATGTATAGTGTGGTGTATAAGGGGAGCGTATAGTGTGGTGTATTAGGGGAGTGTATAGTGTGGTGTATTAGGGGAGTGTATAGTGTGGTGTATAAGGGGAGCGTATAGTGTGGTGTATAAGGGAGCGTATAGTGTGGTGTATTAGGGGAATGTATAGTGTGGTGTATAAGGGAGCGTATAGTGTGGTGTATAAAGGAGTGTGACGAGGGAAGAGCATAGTGGAATGAATAAGGGAATGTACAGTAAAGGGGTGTACATCAGCCTTCTTTATGTTCCTCTTAAAATGCTGAGTTTGTACTTCACACCCACACACACACACACACACACACACACACACACACACACACACACACACACACACACACACACACCCATATGCCTCATATTTTATAATGAATTTTAGCACTCGAAGGCCAAATGAAGGGGAGCTGAGGGCAAGACGTTGTGCCCCTCTGGTTGTTTTTAAAGGGAAAGCCTTGCACATGCAGCTCCACCAGAAAAGGTATTTACATGTAGGAAAAAAAAAAAGAATTCTGAAAAGATGGAGCGTGTACGTGTACGTGTGCGTGTACGTGTGCGTGTGCGTGTGCATGTACACTAAAACAAGATAACAAGCTAAATCATCAGAGAAAATACAGGAACACAAAAACAGCCATAGTTTAAAGTCAGAAGATGTGGAGCTCTGGGCCTCTCGGGCCCAGGTTTACCAAAGAGAACATCAGAGAACACAAACACACTTCTACTGGTGTCTTCTTTTATCAATTTCTTCATTTTTTGTCTTTTTGTGTTACCTTTAACTACAACAGTTAGCTAATTTACATAATTCATAAATTAATGATTAATGATCTTGTCCGGACAGTAAAAAGCTGACGGCTATTATTTATGTCCAAATTTTCAGTTTCCACGATATGCATCATCATCATCATCATCATCCACACGCGCGTGCACAACCAATCCACATCTCCACGTTTTATTTCTAGCACCAATTCTGGAGCTTGGAACACACTTCCATTCAAAATGCAACCGTGTGTGTGTGTGTGTGTGTGCGTGCGCGCGCTGATTTGCTACTTATTCCGATCTCCCCTCGCGCGCCCTCGTTCCCCCTCCCTCCTTCCATCTCCCCATTGTGCTGCTCTGTGATTCCCGCTGAGAAAAAGAAGACGAAAAAAGGCGGAGGGAAGAAAGATGTAAAGAAGAAAGAAAGAAAGAAAGAAAGAGAGAGAAAGAAAGAGAGAGAGAGAGAGAGAGAGAGAGAGAGAGAGAGAGAGAGAGAGAAAGAAAGAAAGAAACCCAATGAGGTTGGGTCGGGGCGAGGGGGGCTTGAGGGAGGTGGTTACTTGAATGCAACAGCCCGGTCTTTGCTTTAATGTGCATGCGCTCGCGCTCACCACGAAAACCGTCCCTGGCTAGCGCGAGCGAAAACAAAAACAAAAACAACAACGACTGGCTTGGGAACTTGGGTCGCGTCCCAAATTGCTCCATTACTGCCCTAGTGGTCGCAGGCTTTACTCAGGAGGGATGGAGGAGGGGGTTAATGAGTTGTGCATAATTAATTTAGATGAGAAAATAACGTGGACTGGCACGTGCACGCGCAAACTCACACACACAAATACAAGGGTACCAAACAATATTTTTTCCCCTATACCTTATGAAGTACCATTGGTACCTTTAGTAGCCACTTTAGCTTGGGAAGGTGCATCGGTGGTCCTTAAGGTCCAGTTCTGCACCATCAATTATAATTATCAATTATAAATGTTTCTTTTATAATAAATAAATTATACATAAATACATTTACAAAAAGATGAATTTCAGAAAAACCTGATTTTTGTGAATTTCTGTATTTTATATTTAAGAGTGTATTTAAAAGTGACTCAAGATCTCTTTTTTATTTCTTTATTTTCAGGGCATGCGTACAAAATATTCTGTTCAATAAAAAATAAAAAAATAAAAAGATTACTGCACGTCAGTGTTCAAAAACCTGATCAGCAAAATGACTTACATTTTCACTTATTACTAAAAGAAGAACGGATTAGGTGAAGAGAGAAAAAAAGAATCTGGGTCGTAAAAGCGAAAGAAAACTTTGTAGCACATGAGACTGTGGAGAAATGACTGAAGATCGAAACCAAATAGCACCTAAATAAAAGAAGTTAAAAACCCTACACCGACGGCGCTGTATGTCCCAAAATATCGGAAAAAACGAACGTTCTCACCATATTCGTCCTCCAAACTTGCACAAAATTGGAGGCACAAGATTGTACTTTGGAATTTTGCCTTCACTGGCACTTGGAGACCCAAACCCTGTGCAGAAAGCCAGCTCCATTAAGATCTGCTTTAAATGGATCGGAAGTGTGTGGAAGATCTCCTGCTATAGAGCTCAAACCCTTATTGAACAATGAATGTGAACGCTGACGGCACCCGAGGCCTCCTCAGTACCTGACTTCACCAACACCCTTGTGGCTGAAGGAATCTCCACAAAATCTAGTGGTACAACATCTCAGGAGAATGGAGCTCAATATAACAGCAAATGAGGAATGGAGTTTTTGAGGTGTCTGAAAACCAGTGTTCACAGGGTGTATGAGATGTTAGAAGTTCATATGGTTTAAGTATCAGTAGATAGAGGTTTGAGAAGGTTTTTAGTTATCAGTAACTGATTAGCAGCGCTTCCCCGATGCTGTATGATGACTAACAGACATTATGACTAATCGATAGAGAGCGAGAAACAGAAAGAAGAAAAAAAAACAGATCTTGTGGTGAAGTGCTGTCTGAAAACCCTGACTCTAATGACTAATGCTTCCTTTTTTCCCCCCACGCCGAGCATTACGGGCAATTCCCTCGATGACTATTCCTTTTAAATGTTCCTTCGAGCAAAGCTACGTTCAAGATCACCCCACCCTCCTCCTTTCCACCTGCCCGTTCACACTCTTCCACCACATTAGAATGAAGTTCTGTAATGACGAGTAGGGAAGGAGTCTCCAGTTTCAGCAAAAATATCTTTAGACTTCAGGACAGCAGTTCTACTGCTTATGACGAATGCCACCATGGTGATGGTCTCCATTTTTCGAACTAAACTCGTGTTTCCATCTAATAAAAAACATCCTGGAGGAGATGAAGGAGATCGATGTGGGCGTGGCCAGGCGAAGGCGACTACCCGGCGTCGTCGTGGGATTAAAACGAGGCCCTTTGAAATCTTTCCGACAGGATCTTAATTAAGAACTGTTCTGGGATGTAAAGAAAACTTCATTATCCCAATTCAAGCC
This sequence comes from Silurus lanzhouensis, assembly GCA_039877035.1. Taxonomy (NCBI): domain Eukaryota; kingdom Metazoa; phylum Chordata; class Actinopteri; order Siluriformes; family Siluridae; genus Silurus; species Silurus lanzhouensis. The sequence continues at coordinate 2,185,237 of JBCEWE010000337.1, read as the reverse complement.
TAGAATCCTGATTGTAAATCTGATGAACCATTTCATTCCAGTTGAAATATTTGGTCTAGTGGAAAAACTGGGTCAAATTGAGGAACCAACTTATAAAATATATTCATCCTGGTTCTTGATACTCTCCATGGAAAAGGGCTTCTTCCAGGGTTCTTTATAGGATTATTGAATAATCGCATCTTCCCTGCGTTCTGGAAAGCTTTCCAATCGGGTAACACTGCTGTAGCGTGCTGCACAGAGGTGGGTTTCCCTGAACGTTCGGTGGTCCTGAATGTTCTCCGGGTGTAGGAGCACTCTGAAGCATCTCAACACTCTAAAACTGCTGCACTTTTACAATCCACGAGCCTGAGTGTAATTCCATTACGAACCCTTCTCATAGTTCACGCGGCATGTAATGACATTTTTTATTAAACGGAAAAGGCCATGTCTAATTCACTGCCATTCAGGAAGCCTCGCTGTTTTCCCTTCTTCTTTCTTTCTTTCTTTCTTTCTTTTTGTTTTGTCAACAAAAGTCTACGGAGTCTTCGCTCGAAAGAGGAAACGTTCTTGTGCGGATATTTTCCACGTCGTCGTGTACGGTACTATAGGAAACTCGTTAGACTATGATGGAAAAGTTTGGGGCTTCATTTGAACTAGGAGACCCAAACCTGTGTACAAAGCCTGCTCCATGAAGATCTGCTTTCAATGGGATGGAGTGGAAGATCTTCTGCTAGAGAGCTCCCATTTAAGATCAATTAGAACGTCGACTGCACCTCAGACCTCCTCACTTCACATACATCACCTGACTTTACTACCACCCTCGTGGCGAATGAACCTCCACAAAATCTAGTGGAACATCTTCCCGCTTTCTTAAACAGCGTCCTTTCTTTTTTTGGTTTCCTTCAAAACAAAAAACTTGAAGACATGAATGTTAAACAAACATGTCCTGAGAGAAAACATCACAAATTTTGTATCTTTCGTTTTAGCAGAATATTTAAAAATCGTCTTCTGTACACGTCTGGGCATCATTTCTATGGACATATCTGGTTTCAAACATTCGTGCTGATGTGAACGCTACACTCCTGTATGAGCTGCTCTTATAGAACACTATTTACACCTTCTGACCAATCAGAATCCGATCCAACACATTACACTCCTTCCTGAATCCTAACCAGAACTCGGGTGTGGTTGCGAAAGCCCTGGGATTAGACCTCACACCCTTTAGGTAAACTCATAAACCAGGTACCATTCATCATCCTGTGTGCAGGAACATCTCAGAATTGTGCAATCTCAGATTTACAAAAAAAAGTTTTGAAAAATGAGAAACATGCTTGTAGCTTCAGATATTAGCAGCAAAAATCGAACACACTCGGTTTCAACGATATGCAATACAATTCAATACAATTTATTCTAGTTAATTAAATTGATTTCTAGCAACAACAACAACAAAAAAGAGATAGAAAAGAGAACGACTCCAAAAAAAAAAGAAAGAAACCACCGCGAATTCGCAACGCCGATCGAAAACATAGTAATGTAGCAAGAGCTCCTCCATGTGGCCAAGAGAAGAACTGCAGGACAAAATTATTATTATTACAGGACCTCATGAATTGATGTAATTTCTTGTCAAACCTGTAATTTCCTGATTTCTGACATTATCACATTTATAGAAAAAGTATTTTTCAGAGAATATACATTTTTTTACCACACTTCCTGAACAATGAGAATCGCGCATGTCCAGATTAACATTATAGGCATGATGGTTCTCTAATTATAGAAATCTTGATTGAAAAAAGTCTTACTCTTAAAATATGTTTCATTATTTCATGTTGTTCTTTTCTGCGTTTGATTGTCGTTATCTGTAACTTTGAGAAAAAAGCTGTAAGCCACGCCCACTTTACAACCTGCACTATATTAGGAAGAGATTCAATTAAAAATATTCAACAAAAATACATTGAGAGAAATAAATAAAAATAGCCCCAAGTCTGGACACCTCCAGACTATTTTCTGATAAATGCATAACGTTAAATTAATTACATTTAAAAAAATTTACATATAAAATTAAATTCTCTTTTCCAACCTTTACACAAGCTTCGTTAAAACACATTTCATGCTCAAATCTTTTATAAAAAACGAAATTTCTCATGTTCAGCAAGTGAAAACATGGTTTAACATTTACACGGTTATGTGAATGTACAGTATTATAAAAAATAAAAAGATTTCAGGTGTATATTTGGTCATTAAGAGAAATTTGGACACTTTTAATGACTTAGTAATATTTTAAAGGGAAAGACCCCAGAAATAGAGAAAAGTCCTGTTCAGTACCCTGTACTTTCTAATGTACATGAGTTCAAGGCAGGACTTTTGAATTAATTTAATCCTCAAATAACTAATAACTCCTAGAAAAGTGACAGATAATGTTTATTATTTAAAACCATGTCAGATGTTTTGAACTGTTCCGGAATGTGCAGTAGATATTTACCAAACACGTGTGTAGGGTGAACACTGACCTCCGCTTCTGATTCGCAGCTGTTTAAAGTGTTTAAACTTCAGAATGACTCTCCTGGAGATCCACAGGCACCAATATTCCCTTTACACAGTCAGAAGATGTTATTATTAATATTATTCCTCTTTTTTTCTTTCCAAACAGAAATCCCCGGCATTATAACTCCAGGTTAATACACAAACGCGTCCACTAGGGGGCGACGCAGCTAAACTCTCCGTTGTCACGTGTCTGCTGTACGTCATCACGCACGACGTGCAGTAAAACGGTCAGCTGATCATCGGTGAGGGAGGAAGTGTCAGGTCGCGGATCTCGGGATTCTTCACGGACGATGAACAGCGCAGCGCTTTTCGTCACGTTTGCCGCTTTGGCAGGTAAAAGCGCGGAGTTTTCCATTTTCTTTTTTTTTGTCTGAAAAGTGATTTATATTAAGAGATCAGCGTGTGAACGTCGGAATCAGTCCAGGCTAGCATAGGATGCTAATCCAACAGCCGGCTGAAGGGTTAAATCCCAAACAGCTGCACGTTCCCTGTACACGTGCACTTCCTGGTGTATATCCGGGTTCTAGAAATAATGTTTAATATTATTAATAACCTGTGAAGTGCACTACATAGTGAACGGGTTATTCAGGATTCGGCCGCTTTTTCACTCAGATTGAAAGATTTACAATGGAAATAATCATTGTTCACGTTTTTTATTCAGCGCGAATGCTTTAAAAGATGTTCATTTATAAGAAAAAACAATTAATAAACACAAACGCATTGTTATAGAGGAGTTTAACGGCTTTGTATAGTCACGTGATTGCACTGGTCACGTGACCGCGCCTTCAGTCTCCAGCTGATCACGTGCTTTTTTTTTTTTTTTTTTACTGTATTTGGACTTCCGGGTTTTGATCTGATTTATTGGGTTGAATTAAAACTTGTGATTTAATGAGAATATAAGAAGTAAGAAGACAGAAACATGTGCGGAAATGAGATATGATGCACCTGATCTGTGTGTTATTACTCTGTAAAAGTAAAACTGTTGTTGTTATTATTATTATTATTATTATTATTATTATTATTATTATTATTCTCAGCAGGTGTTTTGGGGGACCAGATGACGGTGCTGCGGAGCCCCCAGTATGTGAACTTCAGATCAGGGAAATGGCCGCTTGCTGGAGAGAAGATCCCGGACCTGGTGGCGCTCACCATGGGCTTCTCGATCCGCCAGGTATTTATTCTCATACACCTTGTGCTTATCAAAGTGGAACAAAATCAAAATCTAAAGTGATTTATTTCACTCAGATAGATAGTTACACAATCTGCTCACTTCTGGTTTTGATTTCGACACTTCCTGTATGTTGAAGGATCTCTCAACATGATTTGTGTGAGTATGTGATATTTGATGGAGTCTCTTCTCTGTGCAGGATCTGGAATGGCCCGGTTTGGCAGTAGGTTCTCTGTTCCAGCGTCCGCGCGCCAACGCCTTGATCACGGTCCGGGGCATCGACAGTTTGGATCTCCCCTCTAATATCTCCTCGTACCCCCTGGAAAATGTGAGCGCTTCAACCTCTTTTCACAAGTCTTCTCGTTTCCATTCGTCAACTTCCTCTGCACTTCTTTTTTTTATTTATTTCTTTTTTTAAATGTTGCACAGTTTTGGAATTGTACTTCCTTTATTTTGTAGTCATGCGACTCTAACGTGGTTTCCTGACGTTTTTTATTCTGCTGATTCATTACCACCTCCCCTCTGCAGGCGGTGCCCTTCACCCTGGACAGCGTTGCGAACTCCATCCACACCCTGTTTGCTGAGAGCACTCCGGTGGTCCTGCAGCTCGCCCCCAGCGAGGAGGTACACACTCCTCACCTCACACTCTGTTTAGTGGAAAGGGAATATAATAATAAAGAAGAAAGGCTGGAAATCTTTCGAGCGCACACACACACACACACACACACACACACACACACACACACACACACGTTTATACAGAGGTCTAAATAAATAACACGTTTCTGCCCCTGCGTGTTTTTCCAGAAGGAGCGCAGGGTTACCGCGGGTTTAAAGCGGTTGTCATGGGAACAGGGACCGTGCTCTGAAATTTTTAGTTGGTATGCAGCTGGGGTGTAAATTTCTGAGTCCAGTCGACCCTTAACCTCTGGGTTACAGATTCCGGGGTTCGACCCTGCGTCCTGTCGCTGATTAGACACTTGGGATCTTTATTTAAATGTGTGTGTGTGCGTGTGTGTGTGTGTGTGTGTGTGTAGAGGCTGTACATGATGGGCATGGCCAACACGGTGTTTGAGGATTTGCCCGTCACTCTGCAGCAGATCCGCACTCGTCTGTCACAGGAGGGTTCGGTCCTGCCTTCACTCCCACTCAACTCACTGAGCCGTAACAATGAGGTCACACACACACACACACACACACACACACACACACACACACACACAGAGCTAATTATTAATATTACTATTTATATATATATGTATGTAATAAAACATGTTCTTGTTCTTCATGTCCAGGCTGATCTGCTCTTCCTGTCCGAGATACAAGTCCTACATGATATTTCTGCTCTGGTACGTCAACATCAGACACTCGAAACTAATGCACACACATTTTTACATTTCCATCCCTCCATCCCTCCCTCTCTCTTCTTCAATCTCCAACAAACTCCATCTATGATTCTCTCTTTCAATCTGTCTCACTTCCCCCTCCATATCTGTCTCTCTTAATCTCTCCACTCCTTTTTTTTCTTTCTATCTCTTTTTTAATCCTCTTTATTGCCCCCTCCCTCTTTCTCTCACTTTCTCTCCTTCCCTTCATCTTCTTCTCTAAACCTTTCACCTTTTTTTGCTTTCTCGCTTTGTCGCTTTTTTTTTCTCTCTCACTCTTTGTGGTTTTTCTCTCTCTTGTTTTTGTCTCATCTCTCGTCTATGTTTCTTGTGTCTTTCTTTCTCACACACCCCCCCTCCCTTGTTTTCTTTGACCGTCTGTGTCTCCTCTGCCCCCCCCTCCCCTCTGTCTAGCTGATGAGACACAGGCACTTGGCTAAAGACCAGGCTCCTGATCTGTTCAGTCTGGAGCTGGCCGGTATGGAGGAGCTCTCCCGCCGCTACGGCTCAGACTCCCCTCAGTTCCAGGACGGCCGTGAGATTCTGGTAGCTGCGCTGCAGAAGGTACAAAAAAAAGAAGAAAAGAAAAACCCACAACACACGTTTTCAGCTTTCAGATCCTTCTGCTTGCGGTTAAACAGGAGGGGAACACGCTTCCTCAACCTGCACTGGTACCACGGCGCGTTCACCACAAACACCTTTTTCAAAAACCAGTTCGTATGTAGTAATTATCCGCGTAATTCCGACTAGGAAATTAATGCTATTTAACGGTCATTATATTAAACAATTGTGGAAAAGTATGGAATTTGATTTGAGTGATGTCCAGGTGCATGTTTATTGATACTTAGCTTGGAAAAATAATGTATTGTTGATGTCGTGAAAAAGGTCTTAAACCCGGTTCAGTTTTGTAGTTTCTTGGTGAATTGCACATGAATAAAGAAGGGACCCTGTTCAAACCCTCCTTCTCGTCTCCGTCGTGTCTCCCAGTTCGCAGAGGACGTCTTCGGCGTGTACAGCAGCAACGCGGTGGTGGAGGTGGTGACGGTGAAAACGTTCGAGACGCCGCTCATCAGGAAGTCACGCTCCATCCTGCAGGCTAAACAGGTAAGCGTGTCGAACACGTCGGTGTATTTAGCGCCATCGTGTTGGAAACGTGCAGAAGAGAAAAACGCACCAGGGTGAAGAGGCGAAGGTTTTTATATCATACGTTTGTACCTTTTTGTTTATTCTGTCCTTCGTTCTCTGTAAACCGCAGGACGTCCCACAGAGTCGCACTTTCTCTGCTGAGATATTTATCCTGATCCTGCGCACACACACACACACACACGTAGATATACATATTTTAGCACTGCACAACATAAAATTTAAACGCTTCTGAAAATAATACGCATAACTGCATAAATAGGGTTTTTTCGGCACCTACGAAAAAAGTTCTTAGCAGCATCTCTCTAAACGCTCTTAAATCGTTGCCCTTAATCGCTAAGCGGTTGCCTGTACAAACCGGGAACTTGTGGTTCAGTGCACCAGATAAGAAATCTTTGGCACCACGATGCCTGAGGAGCAAAACCTCTAGCGATCCAGTGGAATTCATTGTTTGCCCGCGATGCCGTATAACAGAAGCAGAACAAAACAACCTGTATAATGCGTGTTTGAAGGTTTAGAAGACTGCTGATAACCACTATGGGGTCCTGTGTAACCTTTCTGGAAACCTGCTTTTTTTTTTTTTTGTGGTTTACGATGCCGAACCCGACCCCGTACGCCGGCCCTGGAGCGTCTCCAAGGAGGTTAAAGAACATAAGGTGCGCTAATACTTTTAGAATCATCAAAGTGCAAATCTGAACAAATTTTCACAAGATGACGGAAAGCGCACGCCACTACAATACTGTGTTGACCAATCGAGAGCCTGTACGGAGTTAGAGCTCCGCCCACAGACCTCAGAATTCATAGTGGAATTACAGCATGCAGTGCGTGCGGTTGGGAAATTTATTCAGTCGTGTTGCACAAATAGGCGAGCTGCAGAAACCAGCAAACAACCCCCCACCCAGGAAGTGGCTAGCCGGCTATAAATAGAAGTGTCTGGCCAGAGCATGCTTACCCACAGCCAGCAGTTTACATGATGCAAATGAGTCAAGGGCACTCTTTCTGTTTTTCTTTGTCTCCTACACATAAAAAAACCCACACCAAAGCCTGACCTCGTTTTACTTTTAAAACAGAAACTCGCAATGGCACACGAGATCCTGTGAAGCGTTTCGAGACGATCTTTTTTTTTTTTTCTTTTTTTTTTTTTTGTCATGTGCTTCCCAAAGTAGCTCCATAAAGCAAAAAAATAAATAAATCAACCATGTATTAAGCGCTTTTTCTCCCCCCCCCAGAGTAACCCAGGAAACCCCTACAACCTGGCCTACAAGTACAACTTCGATTACGCCGTGGTGTTCAACATCGTGCTGTGGCTCATGATCGTGTTGGCTCTTGCCGTCATCGTCATCTCCTACAACCTGTGGAACATGGACCCGGGCTACGACAGCATCATCTACAGGATGACCAATCAGAAGATCCGCATGGACTAAACCGTGCGTTGTGCCGCAGTGCGGGTGCTGTGTGTCGTCGTTATGTGTGTGTGTGTTTGTGTGGGTGTACAGGTTTCTCATTTCCATACATCGAGTATTTTGTGTGTGTACAGAGATAAAAATGTCATTTTGTGAATATAGGATGAAGAATATTTATTGATCTTTGGCGAGGAAAAAAAAAGATTACATCTATGTATACAGTAAACGATAGACGGATGAACATGTGTTTAGCTTCCATTAATTGCACGCCCGTTTCTATTGGAGTGAAGGTTCTGCTGTAGAATTGTGCTCATGTGAGGTACTGTGTTTGTGATCCACCTCATTCCCTCATTCATCTGTATTTATTGTCTTTTTGTTTAATTCCTGATACACTGGACCATAATATCTGGCGTGGGGTAAAAAAAGTGGGCTGATTTGACCAGAATTGCATGCGTTGAATTAAAAACTTCATCACTCTTCCACATTGCCATGAAACGTTGTTTTCTGTCCATCTGAAACTCAATAAAACCGTTTAGGAGACGAATTAAGACTCGGCTGCTTATTGTGAAAAAGGGAACTCGGGTGTCACAAGATGACAAAACTTTTCACCTAGACATCACGTCTACGCAGGTGACCTTTGTCTTTTTAGAAAAAATATGAATTCTGAGACTGCATGCTCGATAAACAGATACAACACACAGTCTATTTGGGTGCTTTTTGTGGTTGTGCCATGTGACTCGAGCGTCTGCACGGGCACCAAGCAGCAGCATGTAAGGAAAGTCTACTTTTTTTCAGGGTTCAGCGCATGTTCACGACCGACTTGATTTAAACACACACACACACACGTCTGAATCCAGGATTACGAAATAAATTTGATCACGATTGCCGTGAGGAGGATTTCGGGGCGTGCTGAAGCCGCAAAAATCACACTTAGCAAAGTTTTTACTTGCCACTTCCTTTTAGGCAAGTGTGCCTTCTTGACTTTCTTATCCAGAGCTAAAGGTGCAAAACCACAAACGAGAAAAAAAGAACAAGGTTGTTGAGCATGTTGCACAAACAGATTTTTTTTTTTTTTTGCATCTGTATTACTTATTTACCGCAGTTGGTAAACGTCCTTATGCAGAGTGATTTATGATATTCTCATTTAGACACCTGAGCAGGGGAGGGTCAGGGGCCTTGCTCAAGGGCCCAACAGTTGGATCTGGGTGATGCTGGGATTTGAATTTACAAGTGTCTGATTTTACCCACTGAGCTAGCACGTCTCCATATGATCTATTACTTACGTCTAGTCAAAGGAGGTGGTAGCTCAGTGGTTAAGGCATTGGGTTTTGGATCAGAAGATCACAGGTTCAAATCCCACCACCACCAAGCTCCAAAAGCCCTAAAACCCTCCCCTGCTCAGTTGTAAGTCGCTCTGGATAAGGGCGTCTGCCAAATGCCGCAAATGTAAATGTAAAGTGTGAGGGGGCGGGGCTTTGGAAAGCAAAATAAACTAACCGATTACTGACTTCGCCTCTTTTCTCGCATTAAACCATACCAAATAGTGGAACAAACAAGGTTCCAAGATTGCTGCCCTTTTAACTTTCCTGTTTTTGCTCAATAAATATTCCACTGTCTCAGATGTTTATTTATAAGGAAGAGCTAGACGTGATGACCGGGAGACTAAATGAGGTGGAAACGTGAGAGGAACCAGAATTCATAGTGAACCAATTATCATCTGGACGAGTTTCATCCGTACAACCATCAGAAACCAGAATGTTTTTTTTGTTTGATTATTTTTAAGTGAAAGGTAAATTGAGACAATGAGCTTTTATTTGTAAGATTTGTAAGTAGAATAGAGCAATATTAGTAGAACTTTAGATTATTGTAAGCGTTTTCAAATCAGAATGGAGCTCCTGCACTCAGAGTCCAACAAGGAGCGTCGTGTCAAAATGCCCTGATGTTCTTCCCTTCACACGAGTCATAATAAAATATACAAATGCTTGCTACAGATCAGTCGACGTACACACACTTATGTGTCGTAAACGTTTACATTTAAACACTCATTGTAGTCCGCTGGCATGCAGCAGCAGTCTGTGGTTTTCTCGTCAAGTTGTCGGTAAGGAAGTGACACGATATTCAACTTCCTGAACTTCCAACTCTGTCTGAACTGAAATGCAGTGTAATTGTACAGTTTACATTCTGAACAGTTTCTAAGTGCATTATGGGAAATCTCTCAGGACGAGCCAGACGACACGCGACACCACAAAAAAAACGTTACAATACGTTAAGCAAAATGGTCGATGTTCGTAATAGTGAACAGTAAAAACAATCTAAATAAGATACATTTAGTTTCTTTTGGATTAATTTTGATCAGTTTGTTCTATTGGATCAAATCGTCTGAAATTTTTCTTAATACATTTATTTACATTTACTTCCGTTAAACGAATCGTCTTTTACATAGCAGAAGAAATAAAGCTTCTACAAGATACATTTTATAAAGTTCATATGTTGTGTGGAGTCAGTCGGGGATCTCCGGGGATCACTTGGGGATCATTCAGGGATTACTTGGGGATCACTCGGGGATATCTGGGGATCACTCGGAGATCATTCAGGGATTACTTGGGGATCACTCGGGGATATCTGGGGATCACTCGGAGATCATTCGGGGATTACTTGGGGATAACTCGGGGATATCTAGGGATCACTTGGAGATCACTTGGGGATCACTCGGGGATCTCTCGGGATTCACTGGTTCGGGAGGTGCAGGAGAGCGTACGTGCTGTTGAGGTTCTTGGTCTTGGCGTGTTCTTTATTCGAGACGAACTTCACCTGCGAGTACTGAAAGAATGACGTGATTAATCTTTAATCACATTAATAAACACTTAACTTGGTAACTCATGGGTTTAGGGTGCAGAATGTGGTGGTGCAGAAAAAAAAAAAAACAACGCAGTGGTTAATGTGTGAAAATGAAGCATGGTGGTTGATGGCAACATGTTGAACACACACTTGTTAACAGAAGCCTGCATTTTCACACTGCGCTGAAGAACAGAACTGAGCTGTTATTGTACAGGTTACCACAGTGTTTTATATGCACCACAACTCATTTAAAAAAAATTTAAATATAATGTTAAACCATTATGTTTATATCCTCAGTAACGTCCTGAGACATGCAACTGCTTTACTTTGCAGTTTAATACTAAACTATACTTAAACGGATCTACAGTGATTCATGTGCATCATGTGTACATATTACTTTTATTGGAATTATTATTATTATTATTATTATTATTATTATTATTATTACTGCACATTTTATCCACTAGAAAAGTAGAACTTTTACATTCATTGTGTGAATGTAATAAGCCTCAATTCATTACATAAACGAACCTTAATTACTAACGATCATCCCACTTAAATAATTGAGGTCATTACATAAAGATATAATGTGTGTTTCAGGTGCATGAGGTGATTTCACAGCAGAGCGGTTTTCAAAACACCAGTTTTAACACGTTTTTTTTTTCTCTCACACACACACACACACACACACACACACACACAAACACACACACAAGTTAACACGTCTGCTACAGCGCACGTTGCACCACGCAGTTTTCACACATGGAACTTTCCCCTGCAAAAGGCACCGTGTCTCATCTACAGGTCTCCAATCACTCAATCATTGTACTTCATCACTTCATCTCAATAATCAGGAAAATCAGAGTGTTTGAAATATAACGCTAATGAAAAGGAAGGCAGCCTACCACGAGCTCGGCGCTGTTCTGATCCGACTGTACGCCTGGATCTGAAGGCTGCTCTCGGGTTTTCAGAGGCCTTCGACAGCGACGGCCCACAAAAACTATAGTGTAAAAACAGAATGAACCCAAAGACCACCGGGAATTCTTTTAGTGGTCGTTGCATCATAATACCGATTCAACATAAATATATAACTGATATAAAACTTCTAATGAAAATTATATTCATTGTAGTTTTTTAAATAAAGATTAAATCTAGTAAATTCACACAGACAATAGAAAGACAGTTTAAGGAAGTTAGGCGTGTCTAACAGCAATTTATTTTATTTAATATATAAACTGCATTGTACTGTACACTAGTGTGAACAAATATTAGGTGCACACACACACATGGTTTAGTCCGGACAGTAACTGTTATAACTACATACATTTATCACAAGCAGGTCATTAAAAAAAAAGATCAGTTTAGCATTTACAGAATTAGCATGTGATCTCATTATAGTCAAGAGACGGAGCTGAAGTTATTAGAGATGTTTACATTAAATGATTGTATTTTTACAGGTGTGCAGGACTATACTTCATTACTGCTTATTACAATAAATAGCAAATAAACTCACCTGTAACTGTAATGATCAGAGTGCAGTTTATTATTACTGATAAGATGAGAAACGGCAAAAGGGTCAATCCATTCTCTTCACTCTGCTGATGGTCAGGTTTACTCGTCTGATTTTTTAAACCCGAAGCTAAAAATAACAGAATATTTACACTTCATTGTTAAAGAAATACTTTAAAAACCTTAGTTGTTAATCTGTTTTATATCACACAGGGTTCGAGATCTTGAGCCTCAAGATTTATGTTTTTATATTTCATTTGTAAACAGTTTTTTACACCGTACAATAAAATACTTACTGTGTAAATTCTCCACGCAGCCTATGACATAAATTATAAAGGACACAAGGAAAAAAACATAAATTACAAATTTACCAAGTCAGGTGCAGAATTTGCTTTGACATATTAGATAAACTTTTCCATTTACAAGAACAGCCAAACAGGTTCATATAATCATAATATATATATTGTGATACACAATAACTATTGTCACAATAATAATGATAATTTGCTAATAATTTCATTATAATTATTAAAATCCCAGACTCCACATTGAGACTCACTGATCTAAACAAATAATCCATTTAAAACTATAAAATAATAAACACAATGTTCTTGCCAAATGTGGCCAAAAACATTTAGATATTGAACTTATATAAAGTATAATAAATAAATTTACCAGCTGCATGATTCTGGGTGTAAAGTCTGATTCCACGGCTGATGTTAGGAGGTGTACTACACTGAATACAATAATACACTCCTAATTCATTAGTACTGATATTGTGTATAAATAAACTGCTGTTGTATTGCAGTGAGAAAGTCTTGCTGAAGGTCCGGTTACTGTAATGTGGCACCAGAATTTTACTTGAGTAAGAGCGTAAAACATACACTGGAGGTTCTGACGGCTTCATCAGGAACCAGAGCACATCTTTTACAGCCACTTCACACTGTAAAGTCACATTTTGTCCCAAATCCACCAACTTCTCTGTGAAATTTACATCAGCTCCACAGCACATAAGAAGATCTAACAAAAAACAAAAACAACAAACACGCAGTAGTTTAGAATCCAATCATCTGTTTAATGAGATCATATAGTGTAAGTTAAAATAGTGATTAATAGTAGCAATTTTACTCACAGAACAAAAGAGCAGTCTTCATGCTGTAGCTGGAACACGGTTCAGCAGCACTCTGAGATCGTTGTGCTTCAGTCAGGAAACATTTCAGTTGTGTTTTAGATTGAGGAGAGCGGAAGTTCTCTGACCACAACTGTTTTTTTTTTTTTTTATTCTTTTCTCTTTAAGTGGTGAAAAGCAGCATCTTATGCAATCACAGCATTCAAGTGCAAATTTAAGAGAAAAATACAAACATCTCATCACTTACCTTTTATAAAACGATGCAGTTGAAGGCTCAATACTGATAATAAATATTTTCCATTTCAGATTTTTCTTTTTTTTTATATTGTCAAACAGGTCTGAATTATTACTGTCACCTGTGTCCTACTTTATCATGTATATTTAAATATTTTAATTAAGTATTTTTTAGCTTTCTTGCCTAATGATTATCTTTCCTAGGCCTGCCCTTTATGTCTGATGTAACTTCCTCTGCTCTATGGCCTTATTTTTTGTGAGTTTTAATTTTTAGAAGGCCTACAGAATCATATAAAATTTATCTACAATCAAGGCTCTATTTTTATTTATTTATTTATTTATTTATTTTTTACACACTCCTCCCCCAGGTTAGGTCCAAATTAATTTACATGGAGTTGATAAGGACCTCTGTTCCTCTAAGTTTCTTGTTTTAAATATTTTCGACCACTAGGGGGACACTAGTTTACTTTTAGAGATTGCTTCTTCTTCTTCTTTCGGCTTCTCCCATTAGGGGGCGACAAAGCGGATCATCCGTCTCCACACCCCCTGTCCTCTACATCTGCCTCTTTCACACCAACTACCTGCATGTCTTCCCTCACCACATCCATAAACCTCCTCCTTGGTCTTTCTCTTTTCCTCCTTCCTGGTGTCTCCATCCTCAGCATTCTCCTACTGATATACCCCATGTCCCTCCTCTGCACATGTCCAAACTATCTCAATCTCTCCTCTCTCACCTTGTCTCCAAAACGTCCTACATGCGCTGTCCCTCTAATAAACTCATTTCTAATCCTGTCCATCGTCGTCACTCCCAACGAAAACCTTAACATCTTCAGCTCTGCTACCTCCAGCTCCACCTCCTGTCTTTTACTCAATGCCACTGTCTCTAAACCATACAACATCTCAGGTCTCACCACTGTCCTTTTTTATTTATTTATGTAAAATAAAAATAATTTGAAAAAAATACAAAATAAAAAACGAAAAAAAAAACTATTTCAGTCCTCCTGATGTTCTCTGGTATACTTTCCTGAAGAACAAATCTTTCCCAATATTCCCTGATTATCAATCAACCAGGCAAAAAGTCTTTGCAAGACGTGTTGAAAGTTGTACTGTGTGCATAGAAGCACATTCAGTGACTCAACGGACAAGTGATTCCTTTCCTTTGTCCACTGGCTTTGCATCAGTAAAAAAAAACTCTCTCGACATTTGCATTGTGAGACGCAATAGCAAACAAAAACTGTGCAATCCTCAATAGCTCTGAATGAAAATGTATGCTTTAGAACATTTTAAAATATTTTCTTCTTGTCTACTTACAGATGACTGAAATCTCCAACACTGTTACACATTTCTGTGAATTTCTGTGAATCAAAGCTTTTTGCATCACCAATTGGCACATCAACATATGAATAACATCACCATATTCACAGCACTCCTTCAGGTTCTCAGTGCGCACAGTGTAGATGTGAAAATATTTATATATTTTGAAGATGATGATCTCAATATCGACATCTAGTGTGTCTGCCCCGTAATGAACACAATAGTTCAAGACGTGTGCTGGGCAGCCCACACCGACTAATGACTTCTGCAATGACCTCCAAGTTGCGAAAACTTTCTTTCCTTTTTCATTACGTCGGATTCCCCCGAACATTGTATTGCAGTTGTCGCCTGTAAACGCAATACATTTAAAAATAAAATAAAAATATAAAAATTTTTTCCAGTGTTTCTTTGATGTATTGCACGATCTTATCAGCTGACTCATTTTTGGTGTTTTTAACCTTGATTAACTTACTTTGTATGCCACAATTCTTACTTCAAGTGAGGTTTGTCACTTGAAAATTAAATGGAAAATAAACATTTAACAAAATAATCCACCATATCAACATCACATTTGTTTTGAAATCTGTTTATTCAAAAAACTGACCAATCAAAATGCAGACTGGAACTGTTATAATGTTTAAGTATTAAGTATTTATTTTTTCCTTTTTTTGGCAGTGACCCATTTTACCTAATTTATTTATTAAAAACCACAAGAAAAAAAAAAAATCTGAAATTTTGCCTAAATTTCTATCAATGCATTTACAAGCACAACACTTATATACTGAAGAAAATGTGGCATGCAGTCCCCCCGGGGGTGTCATCCTCTTCATGAACAGAAATGTGACCAGGAATGAGCTGATAAACCTGGCAAGAAAAGAAAAAAAAAAAGAAAGAAAAAAAGGGGAGGATGTCAGTAGTTTCCAGGGGATTTCGAAAAAAACCAGACATAAAAAGACAAAAGGTAGAAGTGTTTAAAGGAAGTTTGCGAATGCTGCTTCGACAATGTCAATGGAAATACTGCATTTATTGTCTGTAGGTAATAGTAGTAACGGTAAAAAAAAATCCATATCCAAAGAAGGAACATAAGCTAACGAAATTTCACAGTTCGGTTTGTGTGCATTCTTTCTGTTAACATTCTGCAACATTAGCAGGGAAACTCCTGAGCAAGACAGAATTAATTTTGACAGATAATTGTTTGTACAAGATATTTAATCAGAAATATTACTTGATGTAATTTCCTAAGATAACAGGAAGTTTCGTTTCAGTCTGGTTTTATCCTAAATTCCATGTGGATAACACTCCACTAGATGGCAAACAGCTGGTGCAAGTCCTTCAATACGCAGACGTGAACTGATCTTCATCCAGCATCTGCAGGCCAGATGGAATCAGGTTTAACCAGACAGAGCCTCGAGAAAACTTCCACAGTGATCATTTTTAAAAAGTATATGCAATGATGCCATGTCCAATCTAGACTGAGATGCTGAACAAAGCCTTGCTGTAAACACTTCTTATGTTTTCATGTTTCCCAGGAAAACCAGTTGGCATCAAAAACACTTGACTAATGGAACCTCAAATACTAAATCACATGAACAAGAAAAAAATATGAGTAAACTGCTAGACAGGTTCACCTTGTTTTGTGTCAACAGACAGGCAGTAAGGCTCATGGTAATGGTGCTTGAAAAACATTAGAAACTATTGCAAATTCTTCCGGACAAAAATTCGGCACGTAAATCATCTAGCAGTTTTTGCCCCAGCACCACAAATGATACCTCATATCGCGAGGTCTGGACATGGAAGGTGTGCTAAAACTTTTCTAACGATTTGCCTCAGCCGTTTTCAAACACATGACCAAAAAGGGCAATTTTTTTTCAGATAAAAAACGAATGGGGAATAAACCTCGTGCCACAGCGCGGCCCTCGATGGTCCAATATGCACATATGGCATTTTCACTTGTAGGGGGGATGGAGTGGGTCGCAACCATATGCCCCTCGAACCCTGGACCAGCTCAGAATTCTGGAAATTCCACGACATTTCAGCCACTGTAGAAAATTTATGGGGAAAAGCCCACAGACCCCAGACATGCCATACATCAAACCAAACATCCCAGTGGGGGGGGAACTGCATAACAGGAGATGCTATAACCTCACACTCTAAAGGGGGAAGGGGGTAGGGAGTTGCACTGTGAGTAATATAGTGACGTTACATGGTGTCACTTCAAGCCACGCCCCCACAATTAACCCAAATTGTAAAAAAAAAAATAAGGTGCTCAGAAATGCCGTGTGATATGTCAAAACACTCGGCACAGTGGGGGGAGTTGAACCTCGACTGAACCGACGCACACCGTGCAAACCTTTTAGCACTACTGCATTGCTAAACTCACTCTGACACAGACGTGCGACACCTCAAACTGTTTGGCACGGTCTGGGGAATCTCCGGTGAGCAGGAACATGCAAAACCACGAAACGAAAAAAGTCCAGCTACACGGGCATGTGACACGTCTAAACACTCGGCACAGCGAGGAGAGTCGGACCCGATGTCCAGTTTTGAACTGTAATGCACCACTCACATTTTATGTGCCTATTCGATGCAGACCATTTAATTTAAACAGAAATTTACCACTGTGAGGATAGCCGGAGTCTAAATTTCCCCCAGTGCAAATGCTAAAGTGGAGCTCTGTGTATGGGGCAATTGGGGAATTGCAAAACTCACACTCTGACATTTTTTTTTTTAGCATCGCTGGAGTTAGGGCTACCTAAATTCCATCAGCAAGTGGACTTTGCAGTGATGTGGACAAATTGATGGAGCATAAACACTGATGACATTTATTATCAACCTCCAGCCTGATGTTCATCACCCTATTAGAAACTCTCTTCACCTCCACTACACTCTTACTGTACTCTTCCCTCAGAATCCCCCTACACCATTTCTCTTTTAATTCACACCATGATAGAACAGTTTAAACACCTCCAATATTTCTGGCCTTACTCCTTTTCCACTTGGTCTCCTTAACACACAACATATCTACCTTTCTCCTCTCCATCATATCAGATCCCTCTCTCCCTTTACCAGTCATAGTACCAACATTTAAAGTACCAACAAAAAACCTCCACTCTCCTTCACATTTCCTTTTCCTGGTGTCTCTGTAGAAGTCTTCGTCCTATCTTTCTCCTCCTTTGGCCAGTTGCCTAACAGTTGCCCAGTTTTCACCAGTACCCTGTGGAAGCACACGTTTTACGCTGGATGCCCTTCATACCAAAACCCTCCCATTTATCCAGGGTTGAGACCGGCACTAAGAGTGCACTGGCTTGTGCAACGATAATGGCTACGTTTTGCAGTACAAAATATCATTAGAAGATTAGAAGAATCTGGAGAAATATGTATGCAACAGACAAGGGAGGCAAGCTGTTCTACTGTCAGATGAATCGAAATTTAAAATTCTTCTTAAAAACCATGGATGCTATGCCCTTCACAGTACAAGGGACATTCTGACTTTCCAGCGTTTAGTAAAAAAAAGTGAATCTCTGATGGTATGGCAGTGCATTAGTGCCTAAGGAATGGACAGCTTTCCCATTTGGAAATATTAATGCTGAATGGTATATACAGGTTTCAGAGCATCATATGCTTCCATGTAGACAATTTCTTTTCAGAGAAGGCCTTACAAAATCCAGGAAGACAATGCTAAACCATATACTAAATCTATTACAACTGCATGGCTTCATAGTAGAAGAGTCTGGGTATTCAACTTGTCTGGCTACAGTACCGACCAGAAACCATTTAAAAACATGTGGTGCATCATGAAGCAAATAATATGACAAAGAAGACCCAGAAGTGTTAAGCAGCAACAATCCTGTATCACACACAAATAAGACAACATTCTTCTCCTAAAAGTTAAATACTGTTGTTAAAAGAGGAGAGGATGCTACACAGTGATGTACACAATTTTCTTTTGTGATGTGTTGCAGTCATCACATTTAAAATGACCTTATTTCTTACTTAAAATTGTAAATTTCTTCAGATTAAATATTTAATGTTTTCTATGTTGTATTGTGAATAAAATGTGAGTTTGTGAGATTTGCAAATCTTTGCATCATTTTGCACTTTTTCCAACATTTTAGAAAAGGGGGTTGTATAGAAAAGGGGATTTTCCATGGAAACCTTTGCATAAAAGCGGCCATGTTGATTTGACGTCACCATACAAGCCATGAGGGGGTATGTATTCGGTGGGTTTTTACTGGTTGTAGGTGGAAAATTAAAAGTTGCAGATTCCATAAATTGTATTTTACTTAATAGTAGAGTTGCAGTCGCAGCAGTTTTACTCAAATAAATAAATTAAGTAAAATAAATAAATACAATAAAAATCTAAAACTCTTTGGGACAGTGGTCGCTTGTGACGTGTACAGAGTGTTTCCTTTTCCGGTGTTCAGTGGGACGTGAGCTTTTGTGTACTGTTTCTGTGTAAATCAATTTATTTATTTATTTATTTTTGATAAGAAACGGCGGTGGTGGTTGCTTTTGTCGTACGCAATGAATAAGAGGTAAATTTTGGACTAAAACAGTACCAGTTTAAGATTTTATTCTGAATAAAGAGCTGTGTTTAGTTGCAGGGCTTGTTAGGGTAATTCCCTCTCCGACAAACAGGGTGTGTGCTAACATGAGTTAGCTAATCTCTAGCTCTGCTAGCTAAAATCTATTATATTACTCTTGTTACTACTGTTAACTACTTTTCTAAATCTTTTTTTATATGTCGGAAACGAGCTTCTATATAATACAATAAGTTTAAATAAGATTAAAAACAGTACCAGTGTAAGATTTAATTCTGAATAAAGAGCTGTGTTTAGTTGCAGGGCTTGTTATGGTAATTCCCTCTCCGACAAACAGGGTGTAGCGGAGTAGAAGCTAGCTAATCGCCTAGCCTAGCTATGTTAGCTAAACTCTTATATTCAAATTTTGTCACACACACAATTCATACAGAGTACGACATGCAGTGAACATTTAAACATGAAAATAGAAATAGAATATAAGGATACAAAATATATAGAAAATAAATAAAAAAAAGTATAAAGTAAATCACATACACATGAATTACAGAAAGGGATGGATGTGTATAGCAGATATTGACAGAGTACAGACTAAAATAATTTAATGTGTTTTGTCCTTAAGATATCCATGTGCAGAATAGTGTGGTATAAAGTGACTGTGCAAATCCAGAGTTGAAGTAGCAGTCCAAAAATAAGGTGGCATATAAAGAGTGCAAAAAAAAAGTTGAAGGAGCTCGGTGCAGATGGTACGTTCAGCTAAACGCACCACCCTCTGGAGAGCTCGTCTGGCCTGCATGGTGATCTTTCCCGACCAGGAAGTGATGCTACCAGTCATAACGCTCTCAATGTTGCAAGTATAACAAGTCCTTAGCACCTAAGAGGGTAGTTTATAGTCCATTAGTCGTCTCAGAAGGTACAGGTGCTGCCGGGGGATTATTTCAGTAATCCCCCCATTTATCGTGGTGATTACGTACCAAAACCGCCCGAAATAAACAAAAAAAAAACCCCAATAAACTGAGGCCACCCCAAAATGTTAAAAAATGTTTAAGCCATAAATGATCCTCTCACACACTTTAACTTTTAAATATTTGCAAGAATATAGTGAGATGAATTTTGTGTAAATTGATAGAAAATACTGTATCATTTATAGTGAGCACATGTTCTGTACAGTACACAGTGTTGAAGTAGCGTAGTTTCTCTGCTTATTCATTGGTTGAAGTGTGATATGTCATACTTCAAAAAAGAGGCAGAGTTAAAGATCTCTGTACTGTAAAGTATTAACATTTTACTTAATTTTATAAATAATAATTCTATTTTTATTAATAAATTTCATTATTTCAACATAAAACTCCATAAAAACAATTCCCTATACGTTTTTTGGTCTATCGTGCCATCCAGTGTTGGGCAAAGTTACTTTTAAAAGTAATGCATTACAATATTGAGTTACTCCCCAAAAAAGTAACTAATTACGTTACTTAGCATAACTTTTTTTAGTTACTTTTTATGGAAAGTAATGCGTTATATTACTTTTGGCGTTACTTGTATCTCTTTCATGCCTTACAGGTGTAACAGGTGTAATATAGATAATTGCCATTAAGAAATGTTATATTAGAGCAAAAGACATTTCTTAAACATTTATAATGTTTAATAACTTCTTAGAGAACAATAAGATGATTGACTAAATTTTGACCACAAGGCTGAACACTTTCCAGTCGCACTTCTGTACACTGCTTTGCAATCTGCCTTCACCGTCAGGAATGTAACTATCGTTCGTGTATATAAGGTTGAGGGTGTGGGCTGCACACCGGTGATGTGGAGGGAGAACATACATTTCGCTGTCATCTCATAAAACATCGTGCAATTCCGTAAATATGACCTCGTCCTCGTCTACATCATTCTCTGCTTCATCATCAGCTTGAAACATTCTGAACGCTTTTACAAAATTTGTGCTTTTATCAGTGACCGTGGCAGTTTATCTTCCCACAAAATCTCCACTGTGATGACATCATACATGTGGCTCCCACGGAAAACTTTTATTCTGAGCAGTCCATAGAGCTGCAGTGGTGGAAACATATTCTTTAATATGTTTTTAATATTTTCTTTAGTTCCGTCTCCATTCTATCAGCGAGAGACCGGGAAAATTAGCCAAACTACGTTACGTGGCAAATGCAATTCAGCGATTAACCACGGGCGTGAGATTCCAACTGCGGTACAGCGTCAGATCACTGTACATTTGTGTTGGTACTACAGTTTAAGAATTTAAATTGGAGAAACCAGACTAAGTAGCTAAAGCAGATTTCCCTCCATTATCCAAAACACATTAGTTTTCCCACCTGAAGAACTGAATCTATTTATACCTCTACTATTCATCTAATATACTCTATTATGCTCTATTATACCTCTAATAAACAGTTTTCCTTTTGTGAATTTATTTTTCTCTTATTTATTACAGATGTTTTTTACACTTTATCTTCCTGCTGCTGATGATCAAAGGTGAGCGTTTAATGCACCACAATAATCAGATGTGTGTGTTATATGGAAAAATTTGAAAAAAATAAATGAACATGGGTTTTATACACAGACGATTCAACAACAAACCCAGGATTCATTCACAACAGCAAGCAGCTAATTCACATTGTACATTTCTCACTTCAGTACAAAGGTTCGGTTCCCAAAGAGAAACGTGTAACCCATGTTTTTCTTTAATTCAGTCATATACAATCTCTTATTAATACTGTATGTGTAGAGACGCTGCAAAGAAGAATAAAGTTGGGAAAGGAAGAAGCAGAGATCATTGGTCAGTGAACATGACTTGTAAGAAATATTTACGGTTCAGCTACTACCGCTTCTGATCGGAATGCTGGATAGACCACGCCCAATAGCACAACAATAGGGTTTGTCAGTGAAGATAGTTACACTCCCACAACGAGCAAACTAGAAGCAACATTTGTCTTTATATTATTGAAATTTTATATGTTCTTTTTTCTTTTAGTGTCTGTCCCTCTGAGTGTCGAAGGCTTTAAAGGAGACACAGTGATCTTACCATGTTTAATAAAACAGAAGCCAGTCACTGTGTTTTGGCGATTTGAAAAAACCAGGACCCTGTGTGACATTAATAATGGTAAAGCAGATTTTGATGAGCAGGATTCAGTCTTTAAAAACAGAGTGGGAATTTTTTCATCAGAAATTCCACTGGGAAATTTCTCCATCAAGCTGAGCAGAGTGAGCAACACTGATGAAGGACTGTACACCTGCAGTGCCCCCACCGAAGATTATAAACAGGAAGTACAACTGAAGGTGAAAGGTGTGTATGGCAGTTTCATCGTAAGCATGAATTTTGTCACATCAGGGTTTAATCTTTTTTAACAATTATTCATCATTTATAATTATCTAATCAAATCTCAAAAATGTGTCTGTTTGCCTTAAATCACTTTTTATATAAATTAAAACAAACTAATATATAAAAAGAAAAAACTTGCCATATGATTTTGAAATATTTCGTGTTGTCTGTCAGAAGTTAATTTTCCAAGTAAATGATTTTAAGCAGCAGTTTTTGTCCAAAGTCAGGTTTTTAGATGAATCTGCACAACTTCTGCTCTGGAGAGTAAAGCAGCACTTTATGTAGCGCCACATTGCTGAGAAAACATGTAGAGAATCTTATGTATGATTTATGTTTGTGTAGAAGCCTCAAGGAGCTTCTCCTGCACTGGAAGCTCCTGACGCCAAGTCAAAATCCTTGTGTGTGTGTGTGTGTGTGTGTGTGTGTGTGTGTGTGTGTGTGTGTGTGTGTGTGTGTGTGTGTGTGTGTGTGTAAGTGTGTAAGCATACCTGGTAATAAAGCTATTTCTGATTCTACATCAACAG
This sequence comes from Silurus lanzhouensis, assembly GCA_039877035.1. Classification (NCBI taxonomy): domain Eukaryota; kingdom Metazoa; phylum Chordata; class Actinopteri; order Siluriformes; family Siluridae; genus Silurus; species Silurus lanzhouensis. The sequence continues at coordinate 2,162,192 of JBCEWE010000337.1, read as the reverse complement.
AGAAACCAGGAAATGGACAAAATAAGTCACAAGTGGACGGCATGATAATGTTCCTGCTAGGATGTGTTCTGCTCTACAGCTTCAGCTTCTGAAGAAACCCCTCAGCACAGCGTGTGCACCAACATCAGCTATTGGTATCACAGGGATTCCCTCTACAGGTTTCTGTTACATGTGTTTGTATAATTGTGTGTAAGATTTGCGTTCCTGGTGGTATTAATAAAGCAGTGTACTAAGTCAGATATCAATACTATTACTAAACCTGATCAGATATGCAGAAGATCATTGTGGTTTTTGTGCTGCAGCAGTTTTACTTCCTAACACATTACCGCATTTATGTTGGTGTGAACGAGTCAACATCAATCGATTTTCTAACCACTGGCTGAGTTTCCATATCGGTTTCTCCTCCTGTCCACCATGAACATGAATCTGAGGCCACAGTGAGCACAGTTTTATCCAAACTGTACAGATCAGAAGCCATCTCCCCTCTGTTCTCACACAGAACTTCTGCTTCCTGATATCTTCAAATCTCATAACTACTCCACAGTTTCTCCCGAACCCTCTTATTGCTCATCTACACTGAACTTAGTGACATATTGCACTATAACCTCCATTACCAAGAGCTTCAACAATGTTAAGCCGATCTGCTTAAATATCCAAAAAATCAGTTGATGAAAATCTCCAGTAGTAAACATACACATGGGTCCATAAATATTCAGACAGGTTTAGTGTATTTTCAGCCTTTCAATCAAAGTAAACTTGCAGTTTAATTTAAATCATGAATGAGCTTTTCAGCGTTTCAACATTTCACCAAATCAGATGAACGGTGTAGGAACTACAGCACGTTATATCAGAGCTCTAGTTCTCCTTTTTTTAAAAGTAAATGAATGAAATATCAATCAAAAGTAAAACTGCCAGGAGTCGGGTTTCTTCATTGGAGATGATCTACCAGGTCTTACCTTTAGTTGTATTAGTAGGGTTCAGGTCATGTGATCTGGATGCTCGTTGCCTTGCAAGACTTTTTGTGTTGATTTCCAAGTATGTTTTAGGTTAATGTTCTGTCCAACCAGTTTTGATGCATTCCGAATAAAAAAGCTGAATGTGAGCAGAAATCATCATCTTTCAATACAAGGCAGTACTGGTTCTACTGGGAGTACTGGTTCCACTGAACAGACTTGTAGTAAGCGTACACACCCGCACTGTCAGATTGAAGACGTTTCGTAATAGAAAAATCATACTTCCTTCTTTCAACTGTTCTCTTCAAACCATTCTGGTAAAAGCTGATTGTTGCCTCATCTGACTCAAAAATGTTCCTCCAGAACTGTCCAGTTGTGTCACGTGATTAATCTCTAATCCGGACTTCTAGTTATTCTAGTTCTACTTTCTTATCGATGGTTTCCATGTTGTTGTAAACCCTCTGTATTTGCTCCAGTAAAAGCTACTCGTGATTGTTGACTTTGACTCAGATATTCCTACTTCCTGGAGGAGGTTCTTCACATGTAGCCACACCAATAAACAGCTGAAACGTTCCAGTTACTTTTGGTTTCTTTAAAAGCGTGAGATCATTAAAAAAGCTTTCATTTCTACAACCTTCACCTGGTGTGGATGTTAAAGACCCTTTGATTATAAAAGTGAAAATCTGCACTTAATTTCATCATTGTTTAATTTCAGTGTGGTGAACAGCTGCACCACCACCACATCTGGAAAATCTGAATATTTATGGACCCAAGCAAAGTAAAGTTTAGACAGAAGTACAGATTTTAACAATCTGAAGCATCCTTATGTACAGTTTTGTAATAACGATTCTTGTAATGATTTTATTTTAATTTTATTATTTGTGGTTGAACATTTCACTGAAAATGTACTGAATTTTTGTCCATTTATCTGCACACAAAATTCCATAACGATACAGAAAAATATTTTTGTACAGTTCTGTACTCATTAGCATAAGTTTTCACACCCCGGTATGTTGTACTGTTTAGAAGCATTTTACCAACTTCATGGTGTTTCTCTGCAGCCTCTAAACACCTGAATTAGTTCTTTTCTCCCATTCTTCCTGGCAGGTTTTCATCCAAACTCAGTTTGTACTGCTTTTATACAAGTATCTATTGTTGTTATGGATTATTGTGTGTAGATAAATAGCTGGAAAAAACCTTATTTGAATTGAATGTGAATTGGACGATTTGTGCAGAAACAGAACTCGTGGGCATCTTTTCCAAACCCACAGTGTTACTGGATCTTTCACCTGAATTCTTCTGCTTATTATTGTTTATTTATTCTGCATTGTGTGCATTTGTATGAATATGTATTTTATTTACAAAGTGTTTGATTTGGTTATGAAAAGCTGGATTTACAAAAGTTCTGTTGAATGATAAACTTCACGCTTGTAAAATTCACGTGTTCAGTGTTTACACCTGATGAACCTCATTACTCTGATCATTTTACATCAAAATACTTATTAAAGGCTTAATTAATAAAACCAGACTTAAAGGTGGAGCACTTTTGTTTTCTCCACTGCTTTCAAGTTAAAGCACAAGAAAATTCACTATGGAGAAGTGTGTAACCTGGACACAGTGTCTTTGTTTTGCATGTGGTATGTCCATGGAGAAAAGCTGAAACTATTTCCCGTTTCACCAAGTTCTAACTCAGAGATATTGTAGGTAATATTTGCCAATATGCAATAATGACATTATGTTCCTGTATAAAAGGTGAAATTATTTTTCATGGTTTTAGTTTTCAGATGGTTTTCTAATAATGTTACTCAGTTATGAAGTTGACGTGTTGAAAGCAGAATAAAATGGGCAAGTGTAAGAATCTGCTTCTTTGGCACGGTCCAAATTGTTCTATCTAGAAGACTTGGTCAGAGCATGTCTTACTGGGTTTATCACGGTATGTAGAAGTTAGCACTGTTGATTGAAAAATTGGATCATTAGTGACTTTGAAACTCGTTCATCAAAATTAGTCATTTAGTTTATTTTGTATCTTTGATCAGAAAGAAAATAAAATGTTTTAATAAGCTGATCCCCTCTGTTGGATTGACTGAGCATTGATGAGAATCTGCCGAACAGAAAAAACGTCCTGGTGAATGTAAGCGAAGTCGTGCAAAACATGTGTTTGATGTTTTATCAGTTTTATAGCTGAATGATCCTGTTAATGATGAAAATGTGCACTTTCTCTAAGCAACAAATCTGCAACTCTGTTTGTACTTCAAAAGCAAAATTACACTATTACTATTTTTTCCCACTAAAAATAGTTTCTTCCACTTCACAATGTCACTCTCAGGCCACTGATACACAATGTTCCAGGTCCACAATCGCCAATAAAACAATAAACCCTCATGTGAATGTCAACTTTACCTTCTGAATGCACCACATGCAAACATAGAGGAAGTTTTCTTTCCTTTCTGATGTGGTCTACTTGTGGGAAGGATCACATGCTGGTGACAAAGGTTGCTCTTTTCACTTCCAGAGATCAGTCATTTCACTTTAACTCACAAACATCATCCCAATGAGCGCAGTAGAGAACAGTGAGAACGAATGTCATTAGTAAAGCAAGAAACTGAATAAACATAATTCAACACATCTCCTTTCACTGTAGTCACAACTGCACTGCCCACATACATCATCTCTAGTAGAAGCATCGATATTTACCTTGTTAAATTACCTCCTTTTTTGGATTCTTTAAAGGCTAAAATCTGATTGGATGGAAACTCTAATGGAAACAGACACTACAAGGCAGCACACCCAAGAAAAAAAGCGTTGAAAAGAGAATAAACTACTGTGTATATATTAATGGACACAAATCTATTAAAATCTAAATCAGTGATTCTAATAAGATATTCTGAATCTAAAATGTTTGCCAAAATGCCGTTAGATCAATTTTGGTGCATTTTAGTATTTTAGTGAAACAAATGCTCAGTGCAGACTTTTCAAAGGGGCTCTTACATACCTGCCAATCACTGGAGCATGAAACAGGAATAAACTTCATCTCATACATAAACATATCAGTGTTTAATAAACATCGTAAAGAAACGACAAGCGTGGATTTAATTCGAGGTCTGTTTATCTACACTTTGGAACAAGATGACCTGCGCTGATTTTAGAAAAGTGTATTAAATGCTATTTATAATGACCGACTAAAATAATACACAGATACAAGAGCACAGTTTATTTGTGTAGTTCAGAACATTTATATCCATATAATCAGACACCTGCACTTTCCCTGCGTTTTTACCACTAGACCTCTAGGGGCACACAACTGAATGTTGTAGAACCCTGTTCCAGCATTACAATGCCCAAGGTCAGCTCACTGAAAATCTGCTTTCCATGGGTTGGATGATCTTGAGTGGCCTCACCTCACTGACATCACTATCTGACTTTACTCACAGCCTTGTGGCTGAATGAATCTCCACAAAATCTCCACAAAACCTAGTGGAACATCTTCCCAGAAAAATTGAGCTTCTTATAGGAGCAAATGGAGACTCAATGTGGAACAGGATGTTCATAAAGAAGCACATACCAACCTTATGCTCAGGTGTCCACCAACTTTTACCCATATAAAGTGTGTATATCACTTTTTTTTTTAGATATAATGTTAATACAAATGCTGGAATTCAACTGAAATTGAGGCTCCTACCTGAACTGAGCTTTGGGATGGATTTTTATTTCTGTTTTCCCTCAGAATTGACTGCATGCTCGTCTCCACTCCAATAAAAGTTCATTGAAGGTCTATTTTCCTCATAAAAGTCTCATTTTCATAGAAAAAGGAACTAGTATGTGTTCAAACAAACACATTCTTCTCAAAATGACGGCGTGTGAATCAGCTGTTCGTGTTAGCAAACGCGCTTTTCTTGACAAACCGGCTTTCTGAGGTAAAGGGGGCGGGGTTACACTTTCTGACAGACACCTGACATATGTACTGCTAGACAGCGCCCCCTAGAGGTTAATCTAGCGTAACCTGGTAAATCCAGAGGATTCGATTTAAATGAACTTTCCCTTTTGCATTAATAATTAACGAATAAAATCAATCGTTTTGCATTTCTAAATAAGAAATAAACTAATCAATTAATAATTTTGCATTTGTAATTAAGGAATAATACAATAAATAACTCACTTTGCGTTTCTAACTAAATATTAACATCTCAGGAAATTGTTTGTGATTTGTGAATAAACACCTGGAAAATAATTTATTAACACGGGAATGTGCAGGAGTTAAAAACTATACTGCACGCAGCCAGTAGAGGGCATCATTGACATTCTAGTTTTATGTGAAACCAATATCACGACGTATATCTCGTGCACGTGAACCCTTGTTAAAAAAAACACACCACAGAGGTCAAAGTTCAATATAAAAGCAGAAAGTAGAAGTTTCATCCCAAACATTCATCTAATAAACACAAATATATATTCCTAAATCTCTTCTATTTTACATCTGTATACAGTTCTGAGAAAAGACGCTGTCATGGATTGTAGTGTAGTTCAAAAAGGACACAGGGATAAAAATCTCAAAATAACAGTCCATGACTTGAGTCTAATGTGAGTTATGCATTTTTGCAGCACAAAAAAATCTTCTGTTATAAAGTTATTTATGATAATGAGAGAAATTACAGACACAGATTCAGAATTCAGACAGTGAACGCATGCATTGAACAACTTTTGATTCAATTGCATATCGTTTTCAGCTGGTTATCTTTCTTGTGAGTGTGTGTGTTTATTTTCCGCCCATCGATCAATCAAGCAATCAGGGCAGTAGTTTCCAGTAGTTTTTCATTTAAATTTGTTATGATATGATTTTAAAATTTAGTTAAGTACAATACTTCAAACAAAATATACTTAAGTGCACAACAAAACAATTCAGAATCAATAACAGTAATGCAAAAGTACAGCAACAGTAAATGTAATTTGCTACTTTCCACCACTGGAAATTACATGTGGTGTGAAATCAAACCAATAATAGAAAAACCAAACAGTGTCAATTTCACTATGAGTCAGATGAATAGGTGTGAAAGTGCTCGCAGGCTCACACATATGAAGGTCTTTTTTTTATTATTTAACTTTCTGTGTTTGAGGACCCCGATTATAATCTCATACCAGCTTTGCAGACTGGAAAACAATGGCTGCAGTGTTTAAACAGTGTAATATCCAACCCAGACTTTACCTTCCTGACCACAAGAGTGTTCTTTCCCCTGAAATGGTTTATTATAATCATTTCCTCTTCAGCTAATATCTAATAAGCTCCCTGACCTGTTTTACCTTGTTAGATATTTTGCTCTGGTTTGATAGCTCTCTGACTGCTGGTATTTCTAACTCTGATTTGATTCTGATCAATATTTGGATTTGCTTCTAATTGGCCTCCTAGCCTGTAATATTCCCAAGTATTTAGCATCCAATCTTTCGCACTTCAATCCTACAAAATAAGGATGGAAAGAATTCCTAGAGCGTGATGGTAACAATGTATGTATGTATGTATGTAAGAGGTGGAGTCAAAAAGTTTCGAGACGAGCTCTATTTACAAAGAAGTGCTTGATTTATCTACATTTACACACTACCACCTTCAAAATAGTCCCCTTGCACAGCAACACATCGCTTCCAGCATTCCTGCCACTTCTGCAATGTGTTCTGGAAGTATTCTTTACGAAGCGTGTCCAGCACCAGATCTCCGTAATGGTGTCGAAACAGTGACCTTTGAGCTGAAACTTTATCTTTGGGGAAGGGGGGCGAAATCCACGGGAGCCAAATCTGGTGAGTAGAGTTGGTGTAGAAGTGAAATCATGTGGATTTTGCTCTGACCACAATCGACACTCGACCTGATCCTCGTCATCTTCCAGTAATGTTTTGCCGCTCAAAACACCCTGAACGACTCGTTATCGCATCGCTATATGTCACACGTATGTCATGTTAAACATCTCTGTGGCAGATTGGACTTGTTCCACGCAGAATTTCACATTTGCTCTTTGTTCTAACTTGCTGCATATGATAAAATCACAGACGTGGTAATGCACGTAGTCAGAATGCACCAGTTATCACCATTAGTCTCGAAACATTTTTAAACCACCTCATACGTAGGGCTTGCATTAAGTTTGCTTGACTAGACTGTTTACCAAGTCTTCTGAACCAGTGAAACTAGGATTTTAGCTCGTGTGGCCTTACAGAAGCAGTGAGAAAAGACTTTTCATGTTCAAAGGTCTGAAGACTGCTGCTCACCACTGTGGAGAAATTTTGTAACCATAATGGAAGCCATTTCAGCCAACATGTTTTTTTTTTGCGGTTTTCATCATAGTGGTGCACATACACCAAACTGCCTTTTATATGTGCGAGCTTAAACAGCAAGGCTCAGCGGCAACCTCACATTACCTGGCTTGAGTGTGTCTATGTTGTCATAGCTCTAGTGGAAGGTTCTCTTTAGGGTCTGGGGCAGTAACTTGATTCGCTGACATCCTGAAATCCTCTTAAATTGATTGGAGCACGTTTTTAAAGCTGATTTAGTTTGTGGAAAATTTCAAGCAGCTTATAAGAGATAAGAAACCCACATCGCAATACTGTACGAGATTTAATAAATAAATACACAAGTGAGAATAATAATGAGTATTATTAAATGAATATTTTCCCATAACCTTCTCTACATGGCCACTGCAGATGGACTTTTTGAACGCAACTGTATTTGTACTTGCATTTTGATGTAATATGCCAATTAAATGCACTAAATTTTAATGGTTTAGTTTTCACAGATATTCTTGTGTGCAATTGCAGCAAAAGAAAATGAAAATTCTTCTGGAAAGGAAACAAATGACTTTATGATTTATTATTATTATTTGGCAGTTATCAGAAACCCCCAAAATAGGAAGTAGCTAGTTGGCTGTAAAAAGGAGCGTACGCTCACACAAACAAGCCAAGCATGCTTATGTTTCTAGTCCTTTTGTCTTCTAAAATTGTTTGTCTGAAACCCACAAAAAAGCTCATTTATCCTGTATTATATTAAGACCCCAGCACTCGCATCCATTTAGAGACTGGTTCACCACATGCTGTTTTTTAATACAAGATGCTTCTTCAATGTGGTCAGCACACTCACGTGAGAACTTTTGCTCACAGCTCTTTGGTTTAAAAACACTTGTTTTGTTGTTGCAGTAAGCTCCACTCAGCCTTCAGAGCTTTGAGATGAGAACTTGTAAATAAACACACGGTTTTAATATTCTGAACAATAAAATAGTAATCGAGTAAATAATAAAACCTAAAGTTTTACTTAACCCTCGCAGTGTAACCCAGGAAGTACAATTTTATTTACCCCATCATGTCCAACATTATAGTTTAACCGGAACATTTAATCGAAAACCTGAAAGATGTTTTCCTCCTTTCAATCATGTGATGGATTAAAAAAAACTTTTGTCAATATGAAGTTTATGTATTACCAAATGCAGATTTCATGCAGTCACATGTGCGTGTTTTTAGTTAAAAACAAAAAAAGGAACTTGCATGGTGAACAGCATGGTCATAGTCCCAAACCCACATCACACTTTTACATACTTATGCTATTTATTTGTGTAAATTAAGCACAGAGTGCAAAACTTTCCAACTGGTCATCACTTCTTAGTTTTTTTGTACATTAGCAAAAATTGAGAATCGCCATAAAAAAATTTTTGCACTGGTGTCTTACTGACTCAAAACTGTGAACAAACAAGCATCACAGCTGAGACACACTCTCACACACTCTCACACACACACCGCCTGGTCCTGCTGGACAGCTTGTGGTTGAATCACATGTTACTGTTTTTCTATGAGCATCAGGAAGCTGTGTGTTTAAAACGTCTACATTCTGATGATATTAAAAACAGCAATAAAATACACAACAAATGGCAGAAAATGATTTAGATTAGGCCTTAGTAGCAAAGCACTTCCTGCCACTTCCTGTAAGGCTGAAGTGCCTTCATGTCATATTTTTATTCAATGCTCAAGGTGCGAAACCACAGATGAGAAAAAAAAAACATTGAGCACATTGCATAACCTGAATGCATAAAATCGTTAACGGTTATTAGGAAAAAGTCCAAATTAATCTTTTATTTTTTAATTATTTGAGCTCAACTTTCTTATTGAAGCGTTAGAACTGCAGTACCGAATACGACCACAAGGCGGCGAGTCTCATGTGATTATATGTGATGTGCTGCTGGAGAAAGTCGCGGTCACTGTATTATTTATTAATGATTTTTTATAACAAAATAAACTGCGTTTCTCTACACTGCAGTACATATCGAGCAATAAAGAGTTTTATTTTATTTTTACAGACACGTGACACAACTACAGTAACACAAACGTTAGTACTATTAATAACCACATTCAGAGAGGACCAGTGCGATACAAACATCCGGAAAAAACCGTGAAGACAAGAGTCGTGTCCTGAATCACTGACTCGTTCACTTATTCACTATTCACTACATAGTGCACGAAAAGTGAGTTGAATTTATGGGAAGAAGGGGATGGAAAGAAGTGAGCGAATTCGGACACTGACATAAAAATTCCGCGTCAGAGAGGAGAGACTGTCGCGGACAATATACGTCATCAATCCTGTATTAACATATTCCGTGCCTCGTAAAACCTTTATGATATATATATTGATTTATATATTTAAAATGTATAATTTAATACACACACACACACACACACACACACACACACACACACACACACATATATATATATATATATATATATATATATATATATATTTTTTTTTTTCTAATGTAAACAAATATACATAAATGTATATTTTATAAAAGCTATATACAAATATCAAAAACCACAGTCACGTTTTTTTATTTATTAAAAATAGTTTAAAATCAACAACAATAGACGGGTATAAGAACATGGATTATGTTCACAGTAATTATAATCACTTCTGTCAGACAAGCTGCTTCATTTCGTTTCACACGTTCTTCATTAAACAAAAAGTTACACACCGATTTATAAAGTTGTTACGCCGAAAAAATGCGTAAAATAGATGTGAAAAAATGCTCTGTAAAGGAGCCCCCCCACCCCCCACCCCCCATGACAAGTGTACAAAATAATTAACTAGATACCACTTATGACCGCAAGAGGGCACAAAAAACTTCTTTTTAAATATATTAATATTAATCCAGTGGTTCTTACCCTTTTTTTCTGTCATTCCCCACTATAGAGGGGGCGGGTTTTCAAGCCCCATCTGTCCTCCATCAACCCCCCAAAATGGTAATGAAATACTTCAAGTTGACAAATGTTTAATTTATAGAAATTTTAAGCTCTAAATCAATAATATAGAAAATAAAGGTGTAATTGTGTTTTTACTTTGCTTTTTTGTCACTTTGCAATCTGTGCAAAAAAAGAGCAAATGCATTGAGAAAGAATGATGAACAAATAAAGAACAAAAAGTCGTGTCATATATTAAAAAGTGTACAAAAAGTGAGTTAAAAAAGGCACGAATTGACGGTTATAAAATAACGAACAATACCCTATACTCAATATAATCAACCTCAGCTGCATGGTGACAATATTGCAGTATGTGTGGTGGTGATGGTGTGTGTGTGTATGTGTGTGTGTGTGTGTGTGTGTGTGTGTGTGTGTGCGTGCGTGCGTGCGTGTGTGTGTATGTTAGGCCTCATGAGAAAGCTGAGTAAAGATTACCAGGGTGAAGATGCTGTGGTCCTGCACTTGTGTGGAGTAATTCTGCAGAAAAGCACAGAAGACATCAGGATGTGGGAGGAGTTTAAAGAGGAAGAAATGAGTGTTTGGTTACTAAATCAGGGACAGAAGTGTAAATGAATCTGTGATCCATTGAGCTGCTCTTCCTTACAGTTCGGAGGTTGGAACTTTGGGAAATTTGATTTTCCACAGCGGCTCCCGATCCAGACTGAAACATCATTAACGCATCTGATATCAGTCTTCTAGCAGTGTGGAGTTTTTCTGTTCAGCTCAGAAAGTTATTAAACCTCATTTATCTACAATATATTCTTACTGTTTATTATGTAATTATACTTAAATATCATTTTTATATCATTTATCTAAAACAACAAAAAAAGTGATATCTGGCACTTGGAACTTAAAACAGACATTTTTGTTTGTTTTTATTTGTTTGCTTGTTTAAATATCAATAGTTTAAAGGTCTAACAAAATTTATTACTCATAAAATGAGAAACATTCAGAAACACAACTTTTTATTTATTGTAAGTACAGTGATATAAGTATTTATTATTTATAATATAATCATCATTACAGGAATAAAATACATTACTTAAAGTTGGCAGTATAATATTTATATCATTTATATACAATACATCAGTATCAGCAATTATAACAATAATACAATAGTGTTTAAATTATTATTATTATTATTATTATTATTATTACTATATATTAATTGTAATAAAGTACACACTTGATCCTAAAACATTTTTAAATCTGATTATTGATTATTTTCTACACTGATATTAATATTAATAATATTGAACTATTCAGATTATTTTGATGAAAAAACATTTCTTTTTATTTTTAAAGGTATTTTTATTTTTATTGAGTTCATTAAAAGAAAGTTCAGTTAAAAAGCTTTACCTATGACAGAAAAGATCACAAGACAGATCATTATTCCTGATACGATCGCGACTTTCCTCCAAAGTTCATCTTCACCAGCTGTCTGATTCTGCTGCTGTCTAATGTCACCCATCTGATTGTCTGGAAATGATTAGATGAAGATTAGACTGTTTTTATTTATTTTAAAAATACAAATTAATAATATGCTGAAATGTATATACAAATAAACTCACCAGCTGAATGATTCCGGATGTAAAGTCTGATTCTACGGCTGATGTTAGGAGGTGAAACAGATGGAGTTTGACTACAATAATACACTCCTAATTCATTAGTACTGATATTGTGTATAAATAAACTGCCGTTGTGTTGCAGTGAGAAAGTCTCGTTGGAGGTCTGGTTGCTGTATACTGCCCTCAGGGACCTGCTCGAGAAAGAGCGTAATATATACACTGGAGGTTCTGACGGCTTCATCAGGAACCAGTACACATCTTTTACATCTACTTCACACTGTAGAGTCACATTTTGTCCCAAATTTACCAACTTCTCTGTGAAACTGTCTGTAGCACCACAGCACACAAGTAGATCTAACAAAAAGAAAACACATACACAACCATGCACTTTTTTGTAAAAAATAAAGTCAATAACATGTAAACACCTTACTGATGTAAGTGCACTCACAGAAGTAAAGCTGTATGGTCTTCATCATGATCTTCATGATGATCTTCACAGCGGTGCCTCTGAAGGCTCTACAGACACTCACTCAGGAAACATCAGATGAGTGAAACTGTTGTCTGACATCAACTGTGTGGTTTTTCAACACTTTATGTATGTTTCCTCCAGACACGTCCCTGTGACACGTCTAAAGCAACACCTCTGAGCACCACGCAGGATGTTTTATCTTCTTTATGGGAACATTATTTAAAGTTATAAACGTTGTATTATATTACTACCACAGGTACCTGGGTTCATAGGGTGCTAATTAGAAACATGATGGAAAGGGGTCACTGGAGGTCGTCTGTGTGAGGGAGTTTTGCAACAACAACAAAAACCCCACAATTTGCTTGCATTTCATATCCCCAAGGAAAAAATGCAGAGAAATGCGGGGAAAACGCAGGGTTATTTTATGAGGTAAATATTGATGCATCTTTATGAGATGATGCATGCGGGTGGTGCAGCTGTGGCTACTGTGGAAGGAGACATGTTAAATTGTGTTGAACAAATCTTTTGTGCCTTTATCTAACTACAGCACATTATTTTATATATAATAAAAATGAAATTATACCTGTTTTGGAATCAGAACTGCTGTTTGTTCTACTGCATTAAAAGTTAAGAATTTAAAAAAGAGAAGAAGGAGGGATAAAAGCAGGAGGAAACATTTTGTTTGCTTTGTGCTGCTTTGCTCATCTCATTTATTTAAGGTTGAAGCTTTTATTCAGGTGTTTATTTTGAATTATAGAATAAGTTCAGTTCACATATGAAACATACAACTAATTTTAACTGTAATATAATGTATAATCGTTAACGGTTATTAGGAAAAAGTCCAAATTAATCTTTTATTTTTTAATTATTTGAGCTCAACTTTCTTATTGAAGCGTTAGAACTGCAGTACCGAATACGACCACAAGGCGGCGAGTCTCATGTGATTATATGTGATGTGCTGCAGGAGAAAGTCGCGGTCACTGTATTATTTATTAATGGTTTTTTATAACAAAATAAACTGCGTTTCTCTACACTGCAGTACATATCGAGCAATAAAGAGTTTTATTTTATTTTTACAGACACGTGACACAACTACAGTAACACAAACGTTAGTACTATTAATAACCACATTCAGAGAGGACCAGTGCGATACAAACATCCGGAAAAAACCGTGAAGACAAGAGTCGTGTCCTGAATCACTGATTCGTTCACTTATTCACTATTCACTACATAGTGCACGAAAAGTGAGTTGAGTTTATGGGAAGAAGGGGATGGAAAGAAGTGAGCGAATTCGGACACTGACGTAAAAACCCCGCGTCAGAGAGGAGAGACTGTCGCGGACAATATACGTCATCAATCCTGTTTTAACATATTCCGTGCCTCGTAAAACCTTTATGATATATATTTATCTATATATATATATATATATATATAACCCAGCCATTAGGGAGGCACAAGCCAGTGCATTCTTAGTGCCGGTCCCAAGCCCGGGTAAATGGGGAGGGTTGCGTTAGGAAGGGCATCCAGCGTAAAACATGTGCCAAATCAAATATGCGGATCACAAATGAGAATTTCATACCGGATCGGTCGAGGCCCGGGTTAACAACGACCGCCACAGGTATCGTTAGCCGACAGGGTACCGGTGGAAATTGGGCTACTGTTGGCCGAAGGAGGAAAAGGAGAGGAGGAAGACGTCTACAGAGACGGCAGGGAAAGGAGCAGTGTAGGAGAGTGGAGGTTCGGGTTGGTACTTTAAATGTTGGTACTATGACGGGTAAAGGGAGAGAAGTAGCTGATATGATGGAGAGGAGAAAGGTAGATATGCTGTGTGTTCAGGAGACCAAGTGGAAAGGGAGTAAGGCCAGGAACATTGGAGGTGGATTTAAACTGTTTTATCATGGTGTGGATGGAAAGAGAAATGGTGTAGGGTGATTCTGAAGGAAGAGTACAGTAAGAGTGTAGTGGAGGTGAAGAGAGTTTCTGATAGGGTGATGATTGTGAAGGTGGAAGTTGAAGGGATGATGATAAATGTCATCAGTGCCTATGCTCCACAAGTTGGCTGTGAGATGGAGGAGAAGGAAAGATTCTGGAGTGAATTAGATGAAGTGGTAGATGGTGTACCTAGGAAAGAACGGTTGGTGATTGGGCGGACTTTAATGGCATGTAGGTGAAGGGAACAGAGGTGACGAGGAGGTGATGGGTAGGTATGGTTTTAAGGAGAGGAATGGGAAGGGCAGATGGTGGTAGATTTTGCTAAAAGGATGGAAATGGCAGTGGTGAACACTTATTTTAAGAAGAAGGAGGATCATAGGGTGACGTATAAGAGTGGAGGAAGGTGCACACAGGTGGACTATGTGCTATGCAGGAGATGCAACCTGAAGGAGATTGGCGACTGTAAGGTGTTGGCAGGGGACAGTGTAGCTAGACAGCATAGGATGGTGGTCTGTAGGATGGTTCTGGAGGCGAAGAAGAAGAGGAGGAGAGTGAGGACTGAAAGAAGAATAAGATGGTGGAAACTGAAGGAGGAAGAGTGTAGTGTGCGGTTCAGGGAAGAGGTCAAAGAGAGGCTCAGTGGTGTTAAGGAGGTGTTGGATGATTGGGCAACTACTGCAGGAGTGATGAGGGAGGCAGCTAGAAAAGTACTTGGTGTGACATCTGGAAATAGAATGGAAGACAAGGAGACATGGTGGTGGAATGAGGAAGTGCAGGAGAGCATAAGGAGAAAGAGGTTGGCAAAACAGAAGTGGGATAGTCAGAGTGATGAGAAAAGTAGGCAGGAGTACAAGGAGATGCGGCAGCAGGTTAAGAGGAATGTGGCGAAAGCCAAGGAAAAGGCATATGAGGAGCTGTATGAGAGGTTGGACACTAAGGAAGGAGAAAAGGATTTGTACGACTGGCCAGGCAGAGGGACCGAGCTGGAAAGGATGTACTGCAAGTTAGAGCAGTAAAGGATGGAGAGGGAAATGTGTTGACTAGTGAGGAGAGTGTGTTGAGAAGGTGGAGGGAGTATTTTGAGCAGCTGATGAATGAGGAAAATCAGAGAGAGAGAAGGTTGGATGATGTGGAGTTGGTGAAGCAGGATGTAGATAGGATTAGTAAGGAGGAAGTGAGAGCAGCGATTAAGAGGATGAAGAGTGGAAAGTCGGTTGGACCAGATGACATACCGGTAGAAGCGTGGAGATGTTTAGGAGAGATGGCAGTGGAGTTTTTGACCAGATTGTTTAACAGGATTTTGGAAGGTGAGAAGATGCCTGAGGAATGGAGAAGAAGTGTGCTGGTACCGATCTTTAAGCATAAAGGAGATGTGCAGACCTGCAGTAACTACAGGGGTATTAAGTTGATCAGTCACACCATGAAGCTATGGGAAAGAGTAGTGGAAGCCAGGCTGAGAGAAGAGGTGACCATCTGTGAGCAACAGTATGGTTTCATGCCGAGGAAGAGCACCACAGATGCCTTATTTGCTTTGAGAATGTTGATAGAGAAGTATAGAGAAGGACAGAAGGAATTGCATTGTGTATTTGTGGATTTAGAGAAGGCGTACGACAGGGTGCCAAGAGAGGAGTTGTGGTATTGTATGAGGAAGTCAGGTGTGTCAGAGAAGTATGTGAGGGTGGTGCAGGACATGTATGAGGACAGTGTGACGGCAGTGAAGTGTGCAGTAGGTACGACAGACTGGTTTAGAGTGAAGGTTGGACTGCATCAAGGATCGGCCCTGAGCCCTTTCCTGTTTGCAGTGGTGATGGACAGGTTGACGGACGAGGTCAGACAGGAGTCTCCCTGGACTATGATGTTTGCGGATGATATTGTGATTTGTTGTGAGAGTAGGGAGCAGGTTGAGAAGAGCCTGGAGAGGTGGAGATATGCGCTGGAGAGAAGGGGAATGAAACTCAGTAGGAGTAAGACAGAATACATGTGTGTGAATGAGAGGGAGGGCAGTGGAGTGGTGCGGTTGCAGGGAGAAGAGCTTCAGAAGGTGGAGGAATTCAGGTACCTGGGTCAACAGTGCAAAGTAATGGAGAGTGTGTTAGAGAAGTGAAGAAAAGAGTGCAGGCAGGGTGGAGTGGGTGGAGAAGAGTGACAGGAGTGATTTGTGATAGAAGAGTATCTGCAAAATTGAAAGGAAAAGTTTATAGGACTGTGGTGAGACCTGCGATGTTGTATGGTTTAGAGACAGTGGCATTGAGTAAAAGACAGGAGGTGGAGCTGGAGGTAGCAGAGCTGAAGATGTTGAGGTTTTCGTTGGGAGTGACGAGGATGGATAAGATTAGAAATGAGTTTATTAGAGGGACAGCGCATGTAGGATGTTTTGGTGACAAGGTGAGGGAGGCGAGATTGAGATGGTTTGGACATGTGCAGAGGAGGGACATGAGTTATATTGGTAGAAGAATGCTAAGGATGGAGCCACCAGGGAGGAGGAAAGAGGAAGGCCAAGAAGGAGGTTCATGGATGTGGTGAGGGAAGACATGCAGGTAGTTGGTGTAAAAGAGGCAGATGTAGAGGACAGGGTGGTATGGAGACGGATGATCCGCTGTGGCGACCCCTAATGGGAGCAGCCGAAAGAAGAAGAAGAAGATATATATATATATAAAATTTATAATTTTATATTTATAACTTAAAATGTATAATTTATTACACACACACACACACACACACACACACACACACACACATATATATATCAAATCAAATATATATATATATATATATATATATATATATATATATATATATATATATATATATATATATATATATTTTTTTTTTTTTTTTTTTTTTTTTTAATGTAAACAAATAGACATAAATGTATACATTATGTTCACAGTACTTATAATCATTTCTGTCAGAAAAGCTGCTTCATTTCGTTTCACACTGTCTTCATTAAACAAAAAGTTTAAATCCCCCCCCCCCCCCCCCCCCCCGAAATGACAAGTGTAGAAAATAATGAACGAGATACCACTTATGACCGCAAGAGAACACACGAAACCTCTTTTTTTTAAATATATTAATATTAATCCAGTGGTTCTTCCACTTTTTTCTGTCATTCCCCACTTTACAGGGGGTGGGTTTTCAAGCCCCACCTGTCCTCCATCAACCCCCCAAAATGGTAATGAAATACGTCTGAATACTAACCGCATTCTAAATTGAATTGAATTAAATTGAACTGAATTGTGTCTAGCAGTACATCAGAATCAGAACCAGAAAGAGCGTTATTGCCAAGTATGTTTGAACTTACAAGGAATTTGTTATGGTGGTTATAGAAAACAACAAAAACAATCCCAGGTTCCTTTTCAGTACTGTAGCTAAACTAACTACAAATCAGGGCTCTGAAAATTGTGTTCCATCACAGTTTAGTAGTGAGGACTTTATGATTTTCTTCACTGAAAAAATAGATAACATTAGAAAAACAATTGTGGCAGTTCAACCTCTGACACCATCTCCTGAGACAGTGTTACCTTCAACTCCACAACTCCACTGTTTTACATGTACAGGACAGGAAGAGCTGTATAATGTTATTGCCAAAGCTAAATCGACAACATGTCAGTTAGATCCAATTCCTACTAAATTACTGAAGGAAGTGTTATATACAACTGGTGAACCTCTTTTAAATATTATTAACTCCTCACTATCTTTAGGTCACGTCCCTAAATCCCTCAAGTTAGCAGTTATTAAGCCCCTCATTAAAAAACCTAATCTGGATCCAAACATGTTATCAAATTACAGACCAATTTCAAATCTCCCATTTATGTCTAAGATTTTAGAAAAGATTGTCGCTGCCCAGTTATGTTCCTACCTGCAAGAGAACAATATCTTTGAAGAATTTCAGTCAGGTTTTAGGCCCCATCATAGCACAGAAACTGCTCTAGTTAAAATAACTAATGACCTGTTTTTAGCTTCAGACCAAGGCTTCATTTCTCTGTTGGTTTTACTAGATCTTAGTGCTGCATTCGACACTATAGACCATGATCTCCTCCTAGATCGATTACAAAATTACATCGGCATTCAGGGACAGGCATTAAGCTGGTTTAAATCCTACCTGTCCGATCGTTACCATTTCGTAGATTTAAATGGAGAGCTATCCAGGCTAATGCAAGTAAATTATGGCGTGCCGCAAGGTTCAGTTCTAGGACCCCTGCTGTTCACAATATACATGCTTCCGTTAGGAAATATTATTAGAAGGCATGGAATTAGCTTCCATTGTTATGCTGATGATACTCAGCTATATATTTCATCTAAACCAGGTGATACAGCTCAATTAACCCGGATAACTGAGTGTGTTAAGGAAATAAGAGATTGGATGACCCATAACTTTCTACTTTTAAATTCCGATAAGACTGAGATTTTGCTCATCGGACCAAAAACTAGTATACAGAAGCTCCAGCATCTCAACCTGCATTTAGACGGATGCTCTGTAACCACTAGTTCAACGGTAAAAGACCTGGGAGTTATTTTAGACAGCGACTTGTCTTTCAAAAATCATATCAATCAAGTTACTAAAACAGCCTTCTTTCACCTTAGAAATATTTCTAAGCTAAGAAATATGTTGTCCATATCCGATGCAGAGAAGCTCGTCCATGCGTTCATGACCTCCAGAATAGACTACTGTAATGCGTTACTAGGTGGATGTCCTGCATCATTAATAAACAAGCTTCAGTTAGTCCAGAATGCAGCAGCCAGAGTTCTTACAAGGTCAAGAAAATATTATCACATAACCCCGATCTTATCGTCCCTACATTGGCTTCCTGTTAAGTTTCGAATAGACTACAAACTATTACTTCTCACTTATAAAGCACTAAATGGTTTGGCTCCCATGTATCTATCCAGTCTTTTAACTCGCTACAATCCGCCACGCTCCCTGAGATCTCAAAACTCTGGGCTTCTAGTAGTTCCTAGAATAGCAAAGTCCACTAAAGGTGGGAGATCATTTTCACATTTAGCTCCTAAACTCTGGAATAGTCTTCCTGACGGTGTTCGGGGCTCAGACACACTCACCCAGTTTAAGTGTAGATTAAAAACATATCTTTTTAGCAAAGCCTACACATAACACACATCACATCATAACCTTGTGCTCCAGAACATCTGATCACATGCACATTATCAACTTGTGCTGTTAATATCATGAACAGCAGCTACGCTAATTCCTCTCCACTGCTTCTCTTTCTCTCCCCATCCCGAGACACCCTGAGGTTTGGCCAGCTCCAGTCACCTCCCACCTCGTGATGATTACGGACCTTTGAAGAAGTAGATGCCGAACTCACAAACATCCCGAACCATCTAGAGACGTACCAGTGCCATTTGGATCCCGCTACATGTGTGGAGTTTGACATTGGACCTCCTGGAGTGTTAAAGGCTCTGGCATGGAGAAGCTGATGCTGGATCTGTGGTGATCACAAATGCTGAGCTCATAAAACTCGGAGCTACTAACCATATAGACTGTATAAGACTGCAGAAAGAACATCACTTATAATCTTATACTCCAGTAATCATGTTAGTTCTCACTCTCCAGTGTTCTGTACTGTTGAAAGATTTATGATCAAACTCTTGATGTCACCCAAAATGAGGATGGGTTTCCCTTTTGAGTCTGGTTCCTCTCAAGGTTTCTTCCTCATAACATCTAAGGGAGTTTTTCCTTGCCACAGTCGCCACGGCTTGCTCATCAGGGACAAATTCACACCATTCACCATCACTGTTGATTTGTGTAAAGCTGCTTTGAGACAATGTCTGTTGTGAAAAGCGCTATACAAATAAACTTGACTTGACTTGACTTGACGTGACAGAAGCTTCCAGTTGCACATGAGAAAAAAAAAAGTATAAAGTTATTTCACATTTCACATTCACATGTATTAGTGCACAAAAAAGTACAGAATCAGATTAATAGAAGTGGTAATGCATGTATGTTTAATTATATTGCACGATGAGCAGAGTGTTTAAGTGTTCATAAAGTAGACTGCATGGGGGAAGAAACTTTTCCTATGCTGCTGTCTTAATACTTGGTGCTCTGTAGACGGCAAAAGTAAGAAAAATATGGTTTAGATGCGAGGAATCCAGGGTGATTTTTTTGGGACCTTTTTCTCACTCTGGATGTGTACAGTTCCTGTAGTGTGGGCAGGGGATCCTCAATAATCCTTTCAGCCATTCAAACCGTCCTCTGTAGTCTTCTGATGTCTAAATGTGTAGCTGAGCCCAAACCAGACAGTTATTGAAGTGCACAGGACACAGGATAGACTCCATGATGGCTATGTAGAACTGTTTAAGTAGCTCCTGTGGCAGGTTGAACTTCCTTAGTTGGCTTGAACCTGAATGATTCCACTGCTGCCGCAGTGCTGTTCATGATGGTGAGTGGGGGGAGTGCAGTGGAGTTTCTCCTGTTTCGCCAGTGCTAATGGTACGGCTAGATGGGTCAGGTGTCCGTCAGAAAGTTTGACCCTGCCCTCTTTTACCTCAGAAACTCAAGCTTGACATCAGAATGTCGGTTTGTCTAGAAAAGTGTGTTTGCTAACATAACATTATTGTGGTGGTTTTATTGTGTAATCGTTGCTCACCAAATTAACTGTTGAGAGAATTAAATTTAGTAACATATATGATTTTAAAATGTAGTTAACTACAATACTTCCTACAAAACATAATTAAGTACACAACAAAACTACTCAATTACAGTACATGTAAATGTAATTTGTTACTTTCCACCACTGGAAATTACATGTGGTGTGAAACCAAACCAAATAATAGAAAAACCAAAAGGTGTCACTTTCACTATGAGTCAGATGAATAGGTGTGAAATTGCTTGCAGACTCACACATATAAAGGTCTTTTTTAATTATTTAACTTCCTGTGTATGAGGACCCCGATTATAATCTCATACCAGTTTTGCAGACTGGAAAACAATGGCTGCAGTGTTTAAACAGTGTTCCAGTGTAATATTCAACTGACTTTATTTTTATTTTTTAAAAGCCCAATC
Organism: Silurus lanzhouensis; assembly: GCA_039877035.1. Classification (NCBI taxonomy): domain Eukaryota; kingdom Metazoa; phylum Chordata; class Actinopteri; order Siluriformes; family Siluridae; genus Silurus; species Silurus lanzhouensis. The sequence goes on along the minus strand of JBCEWE010000337.1, from coordinate 2,140,991 downwards.
TTTATAAGCTAAATAACCACAAGAGTGTACTTTCCCCTGAAATGGTTTATTAATCATTTCCTCTTCAGCTAATATCTAATAAGCTCCCTGAGTCCTTGACCTGTTTTACCTTGTTAGATATTTTGCTCTGGTTTGATACCTCTCTGACTGCTGGTATTTCTAACTCTGATCTGATTCTGACATATATTTGGATTTGCTTTGGATTTTCTTCTAATTGGTCTCTTAGTATGTAATATTCACATACACGTAGCACCAATCCTTCACCCTTTAATCCTACATTCTAAGGATGCAAAGTATTGAGCAATGTATGTATGTATGTATGTATGTATGTAAGAGGTGGAATAAAAAAGTTTCAAAATTAGCTCTGTTTACAAAAAAGTGCTTGATTTATCTACGTTTACACATTACCACCTTCAAAATAGTCCCCTTGCACAGCAACACATCGCTTCCAGCATTCCTGCCACTTCTGCAATGTGTCCTGGAAGTCTTCTTTACAAAGCAAGTCAAGCACCAGATCTCCGTAATGGTGTCGAAACAGTGACCTTTGAGCTGAAACTTTATCTCCGGCAGGGAGGCGAAATCCACGGGAGCGAAATCTGGCGAGCAGAGTTGGTGTGGAAGTGAAATCATGTGGATTGTTTTCTAACAATCATCGACATTGTTGAGCTCGTTAAAGGTCTTCCTGATCTCTCGTCATCTTCCAGTAATGTTTTGGCGCTTAAAACACCTCGATCGACTCGTTGTCGCATCGCCGTATGTCACACGTATGTCACACGTATGTCACGTTAAACTCTTTGTTCTAACTTGCTGCATATGATAAAATCACAGACGTGGTAACGCACGCGGTCAGAATGCACCAGTTATCGCCATTAGTCTCGAAACATTTTGATACCACCTCATACTTAGGGCCTGCATTAAGTTTGCTTGACTAGACTGTTTACCAAGTCTTCTGAACCAGTGAAACTAGGTTTTTAGCTTGTGTGGTCTTACAGGAGCGGTGAGTAAAGACTTTTCATGTCTGTCTGAAAGGTCTGAAAACTGCTGCTCACCACTGAGGGGGAATTTGTAACCATTATATAAGCAATTTTAGCCAACATGTTTTTTGTGGTTTTATCATAGTGGGGTGCATATGCCAAACTGCTTTCACTGCTATGCTAAACAGCAAGAACTCAGAACTTCTCATACCTTCTATCACAGGTACAAAAGTGACTTTCATGGGAAGCTGAGCAGATAAAGTGCCATTTGAGAAACTTTAGCATTTCACAGGAGCAACGAAAATAGGAAGTGGCTGTTTAGCTGTAAATAGTGTACGCTCAGAGCAAAGCTAAGCCACAGTGAGCGGTCATCACACACAAACAAGCCAAGCATGATATATTTCTGGGCTTTTCGTCTTCTACAAATATAAACACTCATTTTCTGTAAGACCTCAGCGCTCGCATCCATTTAGAGACCGGTTTACCACGTGCTGTTTTTAAATACAGATGCTTCTCCGATACGTGGTCACACTCGTTTTTTTTTTTATTGCAATAAGCTCTGCGCTCATAATTATAAGCCCCCTTTTTGAAAATCTCTGTCATAAAGCACACTGTTTCTATGTGGTAAATCTGAAGGGTGTTTTATTGAAAAAAAGGCACACAGTAACCTGGAAAGCCCCAACAGTCTGGCCTACAAGTACAACTTTGATTACTTACCCCACTGTTCAGCAAACATTTTTTTGACTTGAATTCTCCATTGTCCTTGTACATTTACCCTGAAAGACGTTTATCTCCATCTATCATATGATAGCTCATAACTGTTTTAGTGTGAAAATGTGACTGGTTCTGTGCAAAGTTCATGTATTGCCACATAAAGTCATATGTACTGTAATATGAAAAAAGGAACTTGGGTGGTTATGGATAGCATGACTATAGTACCAAACCCACATTACCTTTTACACACCGCTGTGTTTTTTTTTGTTTTTTGTTTTTTTAATTAAGCATAGATGGTGAAACTTTTCAACCAGTCATCACTTCTTAGGCATTTGTGTTTTGTCCATTATAAAATGTTTTTTTAATTCTCAGAAACTGTTATCTTGCTTCATTATGTGTTTTTAGTGAATGTTGGCAGAAACAAATAAAGTGTCAAAGCTATGACCTACACACCCTGTCACTTTGGACACTGTGGTTGAATCACATAATTGCCAAGCTTTTCATGAGCATCAGGAAACCGCATGATCAAACATCTGCTTTCTGTGTCACAATGAGAACAAAAACCTTTAACATTTATACATAAATAAAAGTAAATATGAGAAAATTATAATTTTTTTTTGCAAAAAATAAAAAGGGGTTGCTAGATGGCTTTTTGCCACAAATCAAACTATTTTTGCCACTTCCTCAAAGGCTTGCGTGCCTTCATTTTAAAAGTGTACATATCGCTGGGAGAGCGCAAAAACCACACACATACAAGAAAAAGATTGTCTCGGAAAAAGCATGCTGCACAAACTGAATGTGTGATTTCTATTTTTTTTACAGCTGTGACCACCTTTTGTATAAAAAGCAATATGCTGAATGCTGTAGCTATTTTGCAAAATGCTAACACAGTTTGTTGTCATTCTTTTATCAGTTTTCTGCTCCCTCTTGGTTGGCAGAAGCAGCCCTTAAGGTTTCACTTAAATATTAAAGTAACCAAATGACTGGCCTTTTTTCATCATAGAAAAAAAAATCCAAATTGTATAAAATAGACGCTTATATGAAGCTTCAATTCTTCACCTGCACAGGTTGTACAAAATGTCCATTTACATGACACATTTTAGATGCACATTAAAATTTTACTCTTGTACACTAATGAGGAAATTTCATTGTGCCTTGAAACATGGCAATAAACATGTGTTACATGAGTATTTCATATTTAGGGAACATTCAGGCTAAAGATATTATAAAACACTTTATTTCATTGCAATATCACACTTGTAAACTAGCTAATTATTTGGTTTTAAAGCAAAACATTATGAATTCTTTATGAGAAACTCTCAGCCAGCGAGAGGTCAAACAATTTTTTTTCCTTCTGCATTTGAAATGTTTTTTTTTAAATAGCTGATGTTTATTTAAGAAAACACTGATTCAACCACTTTTTTTTTGTTCCGTTTTAAACATGACGTATTTCAGTCCATTGATTTACATCAGTATTAACAACAGTGGTTTGATTCTTTCAGATCTATTTTTTACTTTACTATAAAATACCAGACAGCACCTAGAAAGGCACTTTAGCTTATAAAGATTGGGCTTTTGAAAAAAAAAAAAAAAAATCTAAATAAATTGAGATGAATCATTAGTGAACGATCCATCACAAATCTTTAAGGATATGATAGAACACTATATGAGTTCTATGTTTGGGGTTTGAAGCTACAGTACAGCTGTGTGAGGTCATATGGCTGTGCAGGATCACTCAGGGGTCAGTCAGGATGGCGGCCTTGCAGGCTGCAGCAGAGCATATGTGCTTGAGAGCATATTCATCCCGATGCTTCTGTCTGGCGGGCTGTTCAGCACAACGTCATACTGTAAAAATAACGTGATTAATGCTGCTGCCGTATTAATAGACCCAACTGTAACACATCCACTCATCGGTTTAAAATCCAACACAGTGATGCGATAAAAATGATTCCATTGTGCAATTATGAACATGATTTGATTACAGATGTTAACCCTTTTTTCCTACACATCTTTGTCAAACATTCTGTAGAACATGATGGGACTTTCCGTCTTTACATGTAGCAGACACTTTGACCACATTACAACACAAAACAAGTCATTTAATTAATGTTGTCTTGTGTGGGCTTGTATGTGTGCGTGCGTGCGTGTGTGTTCACAGCTATATATATATATATATATATATATATATATATATATATATATATATATATATATATATATATATATATAGAAGAAGAACATATTTGGCAAGTTTTACAAGAGGCATAATAAAGTATTTCAGAATATTTGAAGAAACAAACGGTCTGGATGTTGAGAGAGTGTCAAGCTGTTGTTCATGTTAAGGGAGGATTTTAATGAAAATATAGTGGAACAACTGAACAATTCTATTTTTTTATCCAAAAGAAAATACCATTAAAGGATTTAAAAACTATACAAGACTAATGAATATATATAAAATAAATATATTTACACACCTACACTTACACATGCACACCCATATATATATATTTATATATAGCAAAATATATATAAGTTCGCTTACTATATGGATGTTGTTTTCCTGTTGACTCTGCTGGATACCAGGATCTGGAGGTCGCGCTTGATGATTTGTAGATCTTTTGCGGCAAAGACGAACTGTTTAAGCGTTAAAGATGAAATGCTAGATGTAAGTAAGTTTTGCAGCTGAGGATCAGATAGATAAATAGATACTGTATAGTCTGTATTGTCTTGTATAGTCTAAGCTAAATGTACAGTGTTATTATTTATGTCTGTACTTTTAAGATTCACCAACAGCTGGAACAACTGTATTAACACACTTGGCCAATAAATGTGTAACAATAAACATGTATATAAGTGAAAATTCTAATATGAAATAAATATTTCAGCATACAAAATATTAAATATGTCTATTATATGTAAATTCTGTAATATAATAGCAGTTACTAGAGTAAAAATGTTCAATACATTCCTGTACTAAAATCCTGTGAATTCGGTAAACTTAGGTAAGGTTGTACAGTTGACACCACAAATGCTGTCAAAACTACATGCTGAGAAAAAAACTAAATGGAGGAGCAGGAGCCGATCATTATATACAGTATTGGGGGGTGATTGCACCATGGGCATAATGTTATTAAATGCACTGAACAAAAAATCTAATTCACTCAAAAAAGAAAACTCAAAAAAGTATATATATATAAGGGCTGTCGATCTATTCAAATATTTAATTGTGATTAATCGTATGATAGTCATGAATTAAAAATTGTGATTAATCTCAACTTAATCGCACATTTTTCTCTGTTCTAAATGTAGCTCAAATCAATACTTTTTAAGTTTTTAATGCTATCAGATTTTTGCAGGTGTGTGTGTGTAGATAAGTGAAAATTAAAATATAAGAAAAATATGTCAGTATACAAAATATGAAATATGTGTATTCTATGTATATTCTGTAATATAATAGCAGTTGCTGGAGTAAAATTGACATTACATTCCTGTACTAAAATCCTTTAAATTGTATCATATTTGATCATATTTGCACTCACTGGTTACCACAACAAGGACGAGACAATTCAGGATTCCGAGTGTTATGAAGAGACTTCGCCAGAAATTGACTCCACATTTATCTGATTCATTTATCTGTGTCTGGTTCTGGTGGTGAGTTTCTTTACTTGTAGAATTATCTGGAAAAGATATGAAATGCCTGAGTAATGTAGTTAAAGTTAATGTGATGTTTAAGGTAAACTTGTGTTATAAGATAAATAAATTTAGAAGTAAACAACAACAACAACAGTGTCAAAGAAGAGTCTAAAATCTAAATGTTTTCTCTCAGTAAACTCACCAGCTGTGTGATTCCGGATGTAAAGTTTGATTCTACGGCTGATGTTAGGAGGTGAAACAGATGCAGTTCCACTACAATAATACACTCCTAATTCATTAGTACTGATATTGTGTATAAATAAACTGCCGTTGTGTTGCAGTGAGAAAGTCTCGTTGGAGGTCTGGTTGCTGTATACTGCCCTCAGGGACCTGCTCGAGAAAGAGCGTAATATATACACTGGAGGTTCTGACGGCTTCATCAGGAACCAGTACACATCTTTTACATTTACTTCACACTGTAGAGTCACATTTTGTCCCAAATTTACCAACTTCTCTGTGAAACTGTCTGTAGCACCACAGCACACAACCAGACCTAATTCAGGACAGAACACATACAGAGACACAACAAAAGGTTTGGATCAGCCAACATGTCATTCAATCAGAAATCAAACAAATTATGATTATGAAACTATGGAAAGAATGCATGCTTGAAAGTGTGAAGCTACTCACAGAAATGAAGTTGTACTATCCTCATGCCGAACGCTGCACGCCGTACTTGAGCTCTGAGCACTCTGAGGCCAGCCTGCCTCAGACAGGAAATAATTCAGCTGAGCTTCAGAGGCTACAGCATACGGAAGTCTTAACTAATCTTTCTCTAACCACAAAGCACATGTTCTCTTATGATTTTTTGCGCGCACACACACACCCCAAAACATCAACCGCATCATCGCTGACCTTTCGAAAAAATCACTTGCGATAAAGTTGTGTGACACAATTTGAACTTTAGTGTCCATTAAAAACACTGAATTCTGGAAGTAAAAGTGTATATGTTTGTGCTAACAGGCAGCAGAATAGGTTAGCGGTTCCTACTTGCCTTATTAAAACAGTGAAATTCGAACATCAATATCAATTCATGACCCGAGGATGCCATTTCCACGGTACTACATTCTGCTCTGACCCACCTGGACAACCCCTACACTTATGCCAGGATGTTGTTTGTTGAATTTAGCTCCGCTTTAAACACTGTTAGCCCCTCCAAGCTAATCTTGAAGCTGAAAACAGCTTGACATCAGCACACATCTCTGCAACTGGACCTTGGACTTCCTCAAAAACAGACCACAGTCTGTCCGGCTGGACTCTCACTCTCAGCACTGGTGTTCCTCATGGACGACGAAAGAGATTATTGTGGATTATAGACGAGCCGTCAATCACGCTCACGCTCCCATTCACATTAACGGGACTGATGTTGAGCGTGGACGCAGCTTTAAGTTCCTTGGAATCGACATATTTGAGAATCTCACCTGGCCTCTGAACTCTTCTATCCCGATCAGGAAAGCACAACACCACCTGTTTTTTTCTGAGGAGACTTAAAAAAATCCAGTCTGTGCTACATGATACTGGAGACCATCCTCACTAACTGCATCTTAGTGTGGTACAGCAGCTGCACTGCTTCAGACTGAAAGCCCTTTAAAGGGTGATGAAAACTGCCCAACAAATCATCAACACTCAGCTTCCCACCTTGGAGAACATTTACAGTAAACACTTTCTGCAAAGGGTAAGGGGCATCATCAGAGATCCCTCTTACCCCAACCATGGACTATTCACCCTTCTCCCATCAGGCTATATCATATATGGACCTCATACACTATTTATTAATTGTTATTTATTGTAAATACGCACTTATGCACTTCTGGTTAGATGCTAACTGCATTTCATTGGCTATGTACATGTACCTTGCACAATGACAATAAAGTTGAATCTAATCTAATCTAATCTAATCTAATCTAAAAGAGGTGTAATTGTGAAATTCCAACAACATATCGTGGTCGGGATTTGAACGAACAACTTACAAATAACTTTTAATTTGTGCAAATAACACAGCTTGTAGTTTTCTTCAGAAATTAAACAAACAAAAAAGATCCCCTAGTGGTGGCCAAGTGTAATGGAAGTAATAAAACAAACAAATAAAAAATAAAAAAAGAATTTTAAATGGACTTTAATAATAATTGTATAAAAAATAATGAGAAAATATTCACGAGATTATTGTGCACTACAAACTGTACACAAAAACACAATACACACTGTAAACAAAACACACTCAACACACTAACACAGTATACACAATAACACACTCTATACACTAACACACTTAACACACTGTACACAATACACACTATACACACTAACACACTTACACTGTACAAATTAACACAGAATACACACTGTACACCCTAACACTGTATACACACTGTAAACAATAACACACTCTACACACTAACACAGTATACACACTCTACACACTAACACAGTATACACACTGTACACAATAACACACTGTACACACTGACACACTGTACACAATAACACACTCCACAAACTATACACACGAACACAGTATACACACTAACACACTACACACTCGACACACTGTACACAATAACACACTGAACACACTGTACACAATAACACACTCCACAAACTATACACACTAACACAGTATACACACTAACACACTACACACTCGACACACTGTACACAATAACACACTGAACACACTGACACACTGTACACAATAACACACTCCACAAACTATACACACGAACACAGTATACACACTAACACACTACACACTCGACACACTGTACACAATAACACACTGAACACACTGTACACAATAACACACTCCACAAACTATACACACTAACACAGTATACACACTAACACACTACACACTCGACACACTGTACACAATAACACACTGAACACACTGTACACAATAACACACTCCACAAACTATACACACTAACACAGTATACACACTAACACACTACACACTCGACACACTGTACACAATAACACACTGAACACACTGACACACTGTACACAATAACACACTCCACAAACTATACACACGAACACAGTATACACACTAACACACTACACACTCGACACACTGTACACAATAACACACTGAACACACTGACACACTGTACACAATAACACACTCCACAAACTATACACACTAACACAGTATACACACTAACACACTACACACTGACACACTGTACACAATAACACACTCCACAAACTATACACACTAACACAGTATACACACTAACACACTACACACTCGACACACTGTACACAATAACACACTGAACACACTGACACACTGTACACAATAACACACTCCACAAACTATACACACGAACACAGTATACACACTAACACACTACACACTCGACACACTGTACACAATAACACACTGAACACACTGTACACAATAACACACTCCACAAACTATACACACTAACACAGTATACACACTAACACACTACACACTCGACACACTGTACACAATAACACACTGAACACACTGTACACAATAACACACTCCACAAACTATACACACTAACACAGTATACACACTAACACACTACACACTCGACACACTGTACACAATAACACACTCTACACACTAACACAGTATACACACTGTACACAATAACACACTGTACACACTGACACACTGTACACAATAACACACTCCACAAACTATACACACGAACACAGTATACACACTAACACACTACACACTCGACACACTGTACACAATAACACACTCTACACACTAACACAGTATACACACTGTACACAATAACACACTGTACACACTGACACACTGTACACAATAACACACTCCACAAACTATACACACTAACACAGTATACACACTAACACACTAACACAGTATACACACTGTACACAATAACACACTGTACACACTGACACACTGTACACAATAACACACTCCACAAACTATACACACTAACACAGTATACACACTAACACACTAACACAGTATACACACTGTACACAATAACACACTGTACACACTGACACACTGTACACAATAACACACTCCACAAACTATACACACGAACACAGTATACACACTAACACACTACACACTCGACACACTGTACACAATAACACACTGAACACACTGTACACAATAACACACTCCACAAACTATACACACTAACACAGTATACACACTAACACACTACACACTCGACACACTGTACACAATAACACACTGAACACACTGACACACTGTACACAATAACACACTCCACAAACTATATACACGAACACAGTATACACACTAACACACTACACACTCGAAACACTGTACACAATAACACACTGAACACACTGACACACTGTACACAATAACACACTCCACAAACTATACACACTAACACAGTATACACACTAACACACTGACACACTGTACACAATAACACACTCCACAAACTATACACACTAACACAGTATACACACTAACACACTACACACTCGACACACTGTACACAATACCACACTCTACACACTAACACAGTATAAACACTGTACACAATAACACACTCTACACACTAACACAGTATACACACTGTACACAATAACACACTGTACACACTGACACACTGTACACAATAACACACTCCACAAACTATACACACGAACACAGTATACACACTAACACACTACACACTCGACACACTGTACACAATAACACACTGACACACTGTACACAATAACACACTCCACAAACTATGCACACTAACACAGTATACACACTAACACACTACACACTGACACACTGTACACAATAACACACTCCACAAACTATACACACTAACACAGTATACACACTAACACACTACACACTCGACACACTGTACACAATAACACACTGACACACTGTACACAATAACACACTCCACAAACTATACACACTAACACAGTATACACACTAACACACTACACACTGACACACTGTACACAATAACACACTCCACAAACTATACACACTAACACAGTATACACACTCGACACACTGTACACAATAACACACTCTACACACTAACACAGTATACACACTGTACACAATAACACACTGTACACACTGACACACTGTACACAATAACACACTCCACAAACTATACACACGAACACAGTATACACACTAACACACTACACACTCGACACACTGTACACAATAACACACTGACACACTGTACACAATAACACACTCCACAAACTATACACACTAACACTGTATACACACTAACACACTACACACTGACACACTGTACACAATAACACACTCCACAAACTATACACACTAACACAATATACACACTAACACACTACACACTCGACACACTGTACACAATAACACACTCCACAAACTATACACACTAACACAGTATACACACTAACACACTACACACTCAACACACTGTACACAATAACAAAGAATACACACTACACATTAACACACTATACACAGAATACACACTGTACACACTCACAGGCCATACCCACTTTTTCTATGATGAAATAAACCCCTCAGTAACATGAGAATAAAGTATTGATTTCTCACATTCATTTCCTGTAAATATAATAAATAAATTCACCAGCTGAATGATTCTGGGTGTAAAGTCTGAATCCACGGCTGATGTCAGGAGGTGAACCAGACCGAATATATTAATACACTCCTAATGTGTACCGATTAGTACCGATATTGAGTATAAATAAATTGCTTCCTTACTAAGAGCGTAATATAAACACTGGAGGTTCTAACGGTTTCTTCAGGAACCACATGTCTTACAGCTACTTCACACAAGTAGATCTTGAAGAAAAATAAAATGAAAACAGAGACTTGTGGTGATTCGCTGTTCATTAAGAAATAATCCACAAATCTGTCCATTCAGGAATGTAATTATTAAATAAGATCAGTGATGTAGTTAAAGGAAATCAAGTCACAGAAGAAAACATGGAGAATCGTCATGATGAGACTTGATCTCTTCTCACTGTTTCAGACATGAATACATCTAGAGCTACAGGTGTAAGAGGAAGTGACAGTTCAACTTGCTCTGACCACAACTGTTTTGTACTTTTCATGAAATCACTTGATGGTTGCAGAGAAACATCTCATCTCCACAGACCACTGAGGTGAGATTTAAGGCCACAAGGGCCTGATGACTTGCCTGCCGTTTCCGTAGCAGTTTTGTTACAGGGTCCAGTTGCTAGCCTCCTCCTTTCGCAGCCGGGCTTGGGACCATCCATGGCAGAGTACTTTATCCCCATTCCAACAACTGAGCAGCCATGGGGTTCAAGGGCCTTGCTCAAGGGCCAAAGAGTGGTATGGACTTGAACTCACAACCCCAGGATTCAAAGTCCAATGCCTTAAACACTAGGCTACCACCTCCCCCAGTGAATTATTTAGTGCTAGGTTCAGAGGCCAGGCAAAATTTAAATCAGTTTAATGAGCAAAAACACATGAAAAATACACACTGTTATACACACTGCATCTCCTACACAACATTTAAACACAATATATCTTCCACACCACCAGGGCCTTCAAAGCCTTCAGAATCACTGACTAAATATGAAGCACTGAATATATTTTTTTCAATGAATATGTATTTAATTATTCCCAAAAGTTTATTCTATTCATTTCATAGTGTTTCTCTCTGCTTCAATGAATGTCTGTTAACGTTGGAAAATCTATCCAATCAGATTCAAGTCGTAATTTTACATGTCAGAGGAATCCTCTGTAAGGCCTTCAGAGTCGGCACCTGCAGCTTTTGTAGCAGAAACTTTATGTTTCTTTAAACATTCAGACTGCCATTTGCTTACTCTGAGGCCTTCGAGAACAGTTCAAAACAGTGACACAGTAACAGTTTGTGTTAAATGTTGACCTTTGATGAATGAGGTCATCAGCACATTCTGTCTGTAGCCAAGGATCCAGCCCTGAGTTTATTGCTCCATGTTACCCCCTAGTGGAAGAACAGACACTCACACTCATTAAAAAAAACAAAGACGTTTAATTTTTGCAGTCCACAAACACCAGAAAAGTCAATGCTGTGTTTTCTACACACACTCCTGTGCTCCTTTTTTTAAATCCGGGTCTCTGTTCACAGACTAGAGGAGGAGAGGGATTTGCATGTTGTATGATGTACAGATGAAGACAATAAGACAGTGAGACAGGTCCAGGTATGAAAGTGGGCCTTTGCTTGAAGGAACACACTTCATTCAGTCCACATTGGATTCCCAATAATATTACGGCCTGGTGTTAAATATCTCCCAAGACAACAGGGGAAAATGTACAGTAAAGCTCCAGCCTTTTACACCAATCTAAAACATTGCAGCAGATCAAAAAGGAAGTAGAGAAATGGAAGGAACCTGAACAAAAGTTTGCTCAAGGAGTGAAAAATTCCTGTGAGAGTTTTACTGCAGAAGATCACACAGTCTGAGAACAACAGCAAGTGAAAGTTGGAGCTGTGCAGTGTAGAAGTGTGTGAAATGTATTAGCGTGCAGACTTTAACCGCAATCATCTAGCACAATGTGTGTGGGAAAAACATTGACTTTTGTGTGTGTGTGTGTGTGTGTGTGTGTGTGTGTGGTTGTGTGTTACACTGCAGGTTCAAACTGAATAAACTGCACCACAGTGTAGCTACATTTATCACCTACTCTTAGAAACCGACCCAGTAAAAGAGCACAAACATTAGAGAAGTGAATAACACAACACACACTAACACACACAAACACAATATACACACTAAGATACTATAGACACTGTTCACAATGTACACACTAACTCTCTATACACTCTGTAAGACACCCTGTAAGACACTATACACACTTAACACTGTAACACACTACACACACTGTACACAGTAACACACCACACACACACTGAAAGAAAATTCTTTTAGCCCACTCAGCTCAAAATAGGGCTTACATGTCTGTATTAACCATGTTTTACACTTCAAGCACGAGCTAAAACAACACCAATGCCAGATTTATCATTAAACACTGCAAAAACCAAAAGGACAAAACTGGATGTCAAAGGGTTAAAAGATTGCAGAACAGCTCCCCTAGTGGTGGTCAATCTTTATGACATGCTGTTTGAAATGAATCCACAAAGTGAACTGAAAAGAACACACACAGTGTCTCCTGCACAACAGACGGACAAACATTAAATCTTCTACCAATGGCAAGACATCAGGTCCAGTAAGGCCTTCTCTGCTGGCCTAAACTCTAATAGAATCAATGACTTTATGTTTTAATGAATACGTATTAAATTATTCCCAATAGCTTTTCTCTTTGTTGCTCTGCTTCCAGTAGTGTGTGTTTATGTTAGAGTTTCTATCCAATCAGATTTCAGCCATTACCTGTTGTCAGGGTAGAATAAATCTACATTGAGGCCTTCAGAATCAACAGTGCAGGTGAGATCAAAATAAATGAGATTGGAGTTGTCGCTGTAACCAATCAGATTTTGAGTTGTTTAATCTGCTCAGACCAGAACCTTTCTTTCTTTCCCTCTTCATGAAAAGTCATTTTTAGGTCACTCAAATTAAAAATGGAATCACATGTTCATATTTTATTTTTAAGTTTTTACTTATTAACTATGATCTAAGACAACTTTTATAATTACTAATTTACTACTACTGTATTTCTATTTAAGTAAACACCGCACAAGTCTACAGAAACTGACACAAATTGTTGATGAAGGGTTAAAAGTTCAACAGAACTGCACTAGGGGAACTGCAGAACAGCTCCCCTCGTGGACAAAAAAGGTTTTAAACCTAAATAAGAACCTGACCAAACTACGACAAATGCACAACAGGGGGCAGCACTGAGCAACCACAGGAACGACCTCCCTGGAATTTTTTTTTATTGCACAATGATTTTATGTGGCATATAAATTGCTATATTAAAAAATATTTGCTATATATATTTTATCATTTTAAATGTGAAATCTGAATGCTTGTAAGGGTTAAATACTTTCTTCTGCTGTATTTTGGCCATTTTATTTGGACTTATGTTTAAACCCACATGCTGGCTTCACTTAAAACAGCACATTTGCTTGATTTGCAAGTATCCCCATTACCTCATAGGCATGCACATTATATGCACAATCTGAAAACAGCTTGAGTTGTCAAATTAGTAAGTGATTTAAGTGATGACTTATGTAAGTGATACTTTATCATTCTACTGTGAAAGATGTTTAACTTCATTCTTGAAAAAAAACAGGATGTGGTTAACGGGTTCTTCACATTATAAAAGAACAGAGCGGCTTCAGCAATAACATCAAGGATGAGCAACAAAACAGTAAGTTTTTGACACTAATGTTTTATTTGTAATTGAATACTTGCAGGCCAGTTTATTATCCAGAGATCACAGAAATAAGAGAAGGTTCTGTAGGTGAAAATCAAGCAAACTCTATTTCTGTATTGTTCGAAACTAAAAATTCGTAATGTTTCCTTTCACAAAAACTGTCGAACCAAATAATTATGAAACTTGGAATCTGAGTTTGAGGAATCCGAAAATGAGGAATCTGAGCTTGAGGAATTTGAGTTTGTTTTCTTATGAAAGGAAAAATGTATAGCAGATTCTGTATTCAGTGGAAATGCACTGCGCAGTTGCTGCAGCTTGTGCTGATAAAAGTTTTGCATTCATACTGCCATTGCTCATGTTTATTGATCAGGATATACTGATGTTTATTCATTTATTCATGTTACTAACCTACTACTTTTAAAATAAACTGAATAGGATTTAAAGCTGATTTTGGGAATCATTTGATTAATCGGACTTCACTTTCCATTGCTCTTCGATTTTGTTTGCTAAAATAGAGGAAGTAAAAGAGACGAGGCATGTGATCGTCTTTAACGTTCAGGTTAAAGCCTTTTTCAATAAGGTATAAATATAAAAAGGTTACACATACACTGTGTGGCAAAAGTATTCTCCAGTCACACATGCTTCTTCACCAAGCTGTATATATAAATATATATATATATACTTCTTATACGGTTTGGAAAAGAACCACATATACAGTGCCCTCCACAATTATTGGCACCCCTGTTTAAGATGTGGTCGTGGACTTCTAAAAATTCTCCTTTTTTTTAAAACAACATAGAACCCAAATGCAAAAAAAGAGAAAAATCCAACCATTCATTTAAGTACATTACTTTGGTGGTAAAAAAAATCATACATTTAGAAAAAAAAAAAAACTTGAAATCATGTGTCCCACAATTATTGGCACCCCTAACAATTTCTCTGAAAAATTTAATTGTTTTTTTTTTTTAAATATATTTTTCTGTAGTTGCTAAGGTTGGTCAGGGTATCTAGGGACTTTTAATTAGTAATTCATGATTTCCTGTTTCCCTGGGGTATAAATATGACGTGACACAGAGGCCTAATTCTCTTACCCATTTGTCAACATGGCAAAGACAAGAGAACACACTATTCAAGTAAGGCAGATGTGTGTCGACCTTCATAACTCAGGCAATGGCTACAAGAAAATAGCCACTCGCCTTAACTTGCCGGTATCTACAGTCAGAGGAATCATTAAGAAGTTTAAAACAACTGGAACAGTGACAAACAAGGCTGGAAGAGGTCCCAAGTTTATCTTGCCACAACGCACAGTGAGGAGGATGGTAAGAGAAGTAAAAAAATTTCCCAAACTCACCGTCACAGAATTGCATCAAAGAGTGGCATCTTGGGGTCACAGAGTCTCCAAAACAACCATCAGACGCTCTCTACATGCCAACAAGCTGTTTGGGAGGCATGCAAGGAAAAAGCCTTTTCTCACTAACACTCACAAACGTAAACGTCTGGAGTTTGCTAAGCGGTACTGGGACTTCAACTGGGATCGTGTGCTTTGGTCAGATGAGACTAAGATTGAGCTTTTTGGCAACAAACACTCTAAGTGGGTCTGGCGTAAAACAAAAGATGAGTATGCCGAAAAGCACCTCATGCCCACCGTGAAGTATGGTGGAGGATCTGTGATGCTGTGGGCCTGTTTCTCTTCCAAAGGCCCTGGGAACCTTGTTAGGGTGCATGGCATTATGAACGCTTTGAAGTACCAGGATATTTTAAATAAAAACCTGATGGCCTCTGCCAGAAAGCTGAAGATAGGTCGTCATTGGGTCTTTCAGCAGGATAATGATCCAAAACATGTGGCAAAATCTACACAAAAGTGGTTCAGCAGTCACAAACTCAAGGTTCTCCCATGGCCATCTCAGTCCCCAGACCTCAACCCAATCGAAAACCTGTGGGGCGAGCTAAAGAGAAGAGTGCATAAGAGAGGACCCAGGACACTGGATGATCTAGAAAGATTGTGCAAAGAAGAATGGTCAAAAATCCCTCTCTCTGTGTTCTCCAATCTTGTGAAATGTTATAGGAGGAGATTAAGTGCTGTCTTGTTGGCAAAAGGAGGTTGTACAAAGTATTAACATCAGGGGTGCCAATAATTGT
This sequence comes from Silurus lanzhouensis, assembly GCA_039877035.1. NCBI lineage: Eukaryota > Metazoa > Chordata > Actinopteri > Siluriformes > Siluridae > Silurus > Silurus lanzhouensis. The sequence continues at coordinate 2,124,155 of JBCEWE010000337.1, read as the reverse complement.
GGCACACATGATTTCAAGTTTTTTTTCTCTTCAAAATGTGTGATTTTTTTTACCACCAAAGTAATGTACTTAAATAAAAGGTTGGATTTTTCTCTTTTTTTGCATTTGGGTTCTATGTTGTTTTAAAAAAAAGGAGAATTTTTAGAAATCCACGACCACATCTTAAACAGGGGTGCCAATAATTGTGGAGGGCACTGTAGCAGAAAAGGTCAGGTGACCCAATACTTTTGGAAATATAGTGTGTGTGTATATATATATATATATATATATATATATATATATATATATATATATATATATATACACATACATACATACATACACACACAGGTAGTTGTCGACTTACAACCTATGCAACTTACCACCATTCGACTTTACGACCACAATCGCTAGCCGCGGCATATGACAGTGCGTACCAGCTTCCGGCATCATTTTACAGTACTGTACATATACCCTACTCTACTTACGACCAAATCGTGTCCCAACTGTGGTACCTGTATGTATGTATGTATGTATGTATATATATATATATATATATATATATATATATATATATATATATATATATATATATATATATATATATAAAAAAAATGATTATCCATGTTTGTTGATTTATGAGCATTATAAAGCATTATAACCTTATTCACACCATTTTATATCATTTTAATTTAAACGCATAAATAAACATACACAAAGGGATAAACATTGGGTCAAACAGATGAAATATTGACTACTCATATACATATTAAAGTCATAACCAGAAATAAATTGTAATATAAAATGAAATAAATAAGACAGTGGCAACATCAGTAATATATACTAATAATACTATTTTTTAAATATAATGACAGAAATAACTTAAAGACTTATTACAGCTTTAATATGATCTTTCAACAAACAAAAATCCTGAAAAAAAAAAGAGATTTAATAAATATGGTGACTTATTATGAATTATGGCTTCACACATCTATACTTTAGAATTTTCGATCCCAGACTTCTTTGCAAAAATTTAAAAATTCCTTTAAAATGTGTTAAAATCTTCTGCGTATGGCTCTTTTTAGGTGATTGAAGTCTGGGCTTTGGCTGGGAAATTCAGGGACTTTATCCTTTTCTGAAGGCTTGTAATTGTTAATTTTGATGTGTGATTTGGTGATTGTTGTGTTGAAATATGAAATGCCTCATTTCCATCTTTTTGAAAGGGAAGCAACAGAAATGTATGAGCCACAATATCTAATTTTCCTCTCTATCTTGACAAGTACCCCTGACCCAGCTAAAGAGAACCATGCTTCTTTGTCAGTATGGCGTTCCTTGGATGATGATTAATGTGAACATCCCAAAAAATCAAAATAAAAATCTAAGCAGAGGTCATTATGAAAGACTTATGGTATTAGTGCGTTGTAGGTTTTTTAATTTTAAATATCCCCGAATATAATATATTTTTTCAGGATTTCGGTTTGCTGTAGGTTCACTTTGAAGTCTGACATACATGTTGTTTTTTTTCTTTATATTTTAAAAACCTGCAATTTCCTAAAGGTGTGAAGACTTCGTAAACCCACATTAGATATTTTAAAACTATGTAAGCACTTATGCCCTAACTGCATAGAACTTAGAACTAGTGTTGCATGACGGCACGATCTTTCCACACGTTTCACTTCCTGTCTTCTTTAGAGAGTGAATCCGAATAAGAGAACGCAGACGAGCTGAAACACTGCTACCCAGTCTGTGCTTGTCGTTATGCCGCTGTTACGGCCACTTCCTGTTAAAAGGGTTGAGGATGTCAGTAAACAACATCGTGTGGTCTTTTTTTAGTTCCCTCCTTTATGCCCACTAAACTAGCAAGACAAAAGCTAACTAAGTCAGGACAAGTGTGAGAAAAAAATGTAGTTATAGAATCGAAGAATTCAATGTGAACATACAGTCATCTAAATACAAACAAATCGCCAGCTTTCGTTTCTTTCTATTTAGAAGCTATTTATTGCCCTCCAGATGTCCCTCTGTGAGCAGTTTCAAATCAATTACACTAATATAAGCCTTTAGAGCAAATCTACTACCAGAATTCCTTTTCTAGAAAGCAAATCTGGAAATAATGCTATGAAATAAGAGTTAAGGTTAAAAAAAACACTCACACTCACCTTTAAGCCTCAGTTCTACATGGACAGTTTTGGAGTTTGGGATTTCGCAACTGTAAATTCCTGCATCACTGTGGATCACATCACTCAGTCTGATGCTGTAATTCCCTTCTGTGAACTTTGATGGAAAACCTTTGACTCTGCCCCTGAACACAGCATCTTGGTCATAAAAATCCTCTTTACCTTCGATGATGTCATACACTGTCTTAGTGGTATTGTGTCGCCAGAATACGTCCTTTTCATAGCCACCAGCTGAACACGGTAAAATCACAGAGTCTCCTTGAACAGCATCAATTGTGATGCTCTGCAATGACACTGTGATGACAAAAAAAAAACACACACAATTGTGGGTACAAAAAACAAGTGAAATAGTCCTTCTCAGCATATTCAGTATTGAAATGTAAGGGCGGATAAGTGCTTACCTTCATGAATTAGAAGAATCACAAGGGCAAACCACAAATTACATCTGTGAAAAAACGGAGAGGTGAAATGTTAGGACATGTTTTTTAGAATGTAAACGCCATAGAATCTGAAGCTCAGTCCAGACATGTTTCTTGCTTGTGGATTAGAATCTTGTCACGGAAAGTTAAACCGGATGAGGCATGTCAAAAATAAACATAGCATTTGACGTATCCAAGTTTCTTATTTAGACACCTGAGCAGTGAGGCTTGAGGGCCTTGCCCAGGGGGACCTTTGGATCATGAGTCACCACTTCCTTTATACACCTGGCTACTGCATGACCTGTCAATCACACAGTTCTTGCACACCCACAATTCCTGAACAATTCCTAGAAAGCTGTTTTACTACAGAAACACGTCACAAAGGCTGAAGGAAATCCCCATGGACAGCCGATGAAGCCTGTATTGGGGAGCTAGTTGCTAGTTAGGGCATTGGACTTTGGCTCTGAAGGTCATGAGTTAAAATCCTGGGCCCCTGAGCAAGGCCCCTGAGCAAGGCCCTTTACCACACAGTTGCTCAGTTATTTGAATAAGATTAAAGACTTCTGGAAAAGTGCTACAGTTTTCGTAGCTAAATACAAAGAAACTGCGGCGGAAACAAAAGAAGCTAGCTACTTAGTTTAGCTAAATTCGTATTTCGCAGATGGAGATATTCTTATGGAGATAGAGGATGTATTTATTTGGATATAAAGGGTTAGAAATGGGTAAAACTGGTTAGACACGAATCCACTCACATCCCACGAGTTCTTGTGTAATAACTTATAACGGTACATGCTAGCTTAGATTAGCTTAGATACACAACATTACCTGAGCCCAGGCTTTATTTACAAACCCTTTCATTCTGTGCATTCATACATTTTTGTACACAATACACACCTTTTATCCATCATGTTTTAACTTGTAATGGAAAGAAAATATCCAAAAAACAAACAATAATACTGAAGGCGTTCCGTTATTCCATAATATAAGAAACAGCGGAACTATAAACTGCGCATGCGCCGAGTGCTCCGCCTCTAAAATTTAATTATATAATATCCCCATTTTTTTATTGAATAGTATGTGAAATAAATGTATATTATTATTTATATAATGTGTTCGTTTTGTTGCTTGTATAGGCCTCTAAATTTAAAATCGGGATTTATTTTTAAGGTGCTGCTGTTTGTCCGTGTGAACAATAAGTGATTATATTAAAGAACAAAGCCATTTATAAATATTAATTATAAACTATATTTGAGGTTTTCTGTTTGGTTTTACATTGTGCCACTGACACAGCTTTTGCATTTATGTCATTTGGGAGACACCCTTATCCACTGTACCTTACACATGAACAGGTGAGGGTTAGGGGCCTTGCTCAAGGGCCCAAGAGTGGCAACATGGTTGTGCTGAGATCTGACTTCTTGACCTTTTAAATGCCAACATGTTAATCAATGAGTTCCTGCTTCCTTCTAGTGCTATTTGAACAAGTCCATGGAATAACACAGTAAATGTTATGAAAAATGTCAATGTTTGAATCTACCTTGTGTAGAGAAACACTTGTGGAAGACTGTGTTGCTCCAAAGTCCAGTGGCTTCAGACTGTTTCACAGGGTTCTATTTCTTTCATACTAAATCTAATAGCCAATTAAATTAGATTATACTAGATCACTGGCTAACTGTTTACATTCCAATTTAATTTGCATCACAGGTTTTTCTCAGATTTTACAAAATAAACTCAAAATATTATCAATTCCATAGAAATGGCTTCAACAGAGGGTGTAACAAAAGAAGCTAGCTATTTAATTTAGCTGAATTTGTATTTCACAGATGAAGATATTTTTATGGCACTATAGGATGTATTTAATTGGATATAAAGATTAGAAATAGGTAAAACTGGCCAGAAAAAAATATATTTGAATGTAGATTTTGCTCCAAAATTATGTTTGAAATCAGCTGAGGTGAAGTGCAAAAACACTTCAATGAAAACATAACTTTCACCAAGGAAACTAAAATTTCATATAAAATAAATACCAAACACCCACACTCACCTCTAAGCCTCAACTTAAATTTGTACTGTAAATTTCTGCATCAGAAGGGAGTAATTCCCTTGTCTGAACTTTGATGGAAAACCTTCATACCTTTGATGATGTCATACACTGTCTTATCAACATTGTGTGATCAGAACACCGCCTTTTCATTGTCAAAATCACAGAGCCTTGTTTTAAATCAGCTTCAATTGTGATGCTCTGCAATGACACTGGGATGACAAAACACACACCCACACAATTGTGGGTATAAAGAGGAAGTGAAAGGGATGATAAATGCTTACCTTCATGTATTACTAATCAAAAGGGCAAATCGCGAAATGCGTCCGTTGAGAAACAGAGAAACGACATGCTAGGACACGTTTTTCAGAACGCCAACGTCATAGAACAGTGCAATTAAGAAATAGTGTTTACACACAAGGCGTGCACACACTTTTAGGCTAAGAGGGGGGAAACAAAAGAAACTACTTAGTTTCGTTGAATTCGTATTTCACAGATGGAGATATATTTATGGAGATAGAGAATGTATTGATTTGGATATAAAGGTTAGAAATGGGTAAAACTGGTTAGACACAAATCCACTCATATCTTACCAGGTCTTATGTAACACCTTCTACTTGTACTCGCTAGCTTAGATTAGCTTAGATACCAAACATTACGAGAAACTAGGCCTTATTTACAAACCCTTTCATTCTGTACACAATATGCACGTTATACATGATGCTTAGTGCTCCCCATAAACGCGTAGAAAATCTGTGTAATTTAGAAAAGTTAAAGAAATGTCACACCTGTAATGTGATTCATTTCAGAACAAATTACTTATTTTAATGATCTTAATGCAAATAATATGGGTACAAAACAGATGAATGTTAAATGTGGAGTTAAACCATTGCACATTTACTATAGCGTTTTTGTGACTTGTAATAAAGTTTGCTGTTACGACTTAATTCCTGTTTTTTTACGCATTGCGTAATTAATCGCTGGATAAACATCAAATTAACAACCTCCAGCTTCATTTATTTGAAATCATTCTTAAATTAGTAATACACAAACACACACATTAAATATATACAAATTTATTTATTCCAAAATTCTAATTCACCAAATTAACATTAATAAAATGTATAAAATATTTAACAATCCAAAAGGTATAAAATTGGGAATGATAGAAACAGAAATTTGATTAGAATCAGAATCAAATGTTGACTAACAGACAGCAGAGAGGAATGCACAAACGGATTAAACTTTCAGTGAGTGAAAAACAATGCAAAGTTGATGCTGAAAATCGTGTTTTTCTAAATGAATGGGTGGAGAAAAACACATTTATTCTTCATGCATCGAGCCGTACGAGGCCTGTGTGACTCATTTGCTTGGACGGACAGATAAAAAGTTTCTTACACTTTTTACTTTTTCCAACACTGGCACTTTATTTTTGCCTGTTTGTGTTTCTGAATGTTTTTGCTGATGCTATTTTACCAATCCAACTTAAAGCATAGGAGAGCAATGTTAAACATTACATACATTTAATTATGAAGAGACAAAACGTAAAGTTAAAATGTGATATTATCCGCTGTGGTGCCCCCTACTGGGAGAAGCCGAAAGAAGAAGAAGAAGATCACTTATGATCTGTAATCTTAGTTCAGCAGAAACAAAAGCACTTTAGCTATTTTTTTTTATTGGTCTTTCATTTTTCCATTTATTTACTCATTTATAATGTGCCCAATGAAAATGTCTACAATGAATTCATGTTATTAGGGATATAATTGTCCTGAGCTTGGCTAGTAAAGAGGATTCATTTACTGGACCTCAAGCAATTTTAGTTTAAGACCCCTGCACTAGAATTCTTACACACACACACACACACACACACACACACACACACACACACACACACACACACACACTTCAGAAGTGTGAGCTTTATTGGCAAGTATGTTTGCAATCAAAAGGAATTTGTTTCGGTGACAGAAGCTTTCAGTTCACAGAGACGACAACACACAAAAAAAAAAACGAATAAAGATATGTGAATAAAAAAAATGTCGTATTGAAGTTTTGTAAAAAAAAAAAAAAAGAAAATAAATAAAAAAGAAAAGTAGAGAGAATGAGATAAACATGGAGAGTTTTGCAGCAGAAGGTCAAACACTGAGAACGAGAAGCGGAAGTTGGAGCACCTTTGAAATGTGTGAAACGTGTTAATTTGCAGACTTTAACCACAGTCATAATCATCTCAGACTTTACCTGCATAGCTTATGAAAGCAAGAAACAATGACCAGCAAGTGTGTGTGTGTGTGTGTGTGTGTGTGTGTGTGTGTGTGTGTGTGTGTGTGTGCGTGCGCGTGCGTGCGTGTGTTACATGACAGGGTGGAACTGCACCGCAGTGTGAATGCTTTCGTAATGTGCTTCAGCCAAAAAACTCTGTAAAACAGCAAAAAAGTCATGAGGACGTTGTAAGACGCAACACACTATACACACAAATATTCTGTTATGTTAAATATTCAGCTATGCACTGTTCATATTACACTAAAACCACACTATACACATTTACACACTGCACATACAACAGACACTGTACACAATATACACACTATACACTACAATATGTAAAAGTATAAACATAGTTAAGGATCCAAAGTAGTGATTTATTATAACTATAATGTTCCTATAATCATTTTTTTCACAAGACTCTTTACTTAATCACCTCAGTTTATGTGAAAAGACTCGAATGTGACTCTCAGCACACTGATCTATTAATAGAATGATATTAATGACTCAAACACTGATTTCTATTACAATTATCATAAACACAAAACCTTATTTTCAACTACTTTAATAAAAACGTGTAAATGAGGTCACGTGTGTTGTGGTGAGTTCGAGTCTGGAGTTTCTTCATAATTTATTCCTCTTTAAATGTTCTGCTTGATGTTGAACTGATGCTGAACTGTATGTTGGTGATCAGTAGATACACTCAGTAACACACTACACACTACAACCAGGAAAACACTACACACACTATATACAGAAAAGCACTACACACACTGTACACAGTAACACACTACACACACTGTACACAGTGTACACTACTACACACTATATACAGGAAAACACTACACACACTATATACAGAAAAGCACTACACACACTGTACACAGTAACACACTACACACACACTGTACACAGTGTACACTACTACACACTATATACAGGAAAACACTACACACACTATATACAGAAAAGCACTACACACACTGTACACAGTAACACACTACACACACTGTACACAGTGTACACTACTACACACTATATACAGAAAAACACTACACACACTGTACACAGTGTACACTACTACACACTATATACAGAAAAGCACTACACACACTGTACACAGTGTACACTACTACACACTATATACAGGAAAACACTACACACACTGTACACAGTGTACACTACTACACACTATATACAGAAAAGCACTACACACACTGTACACAGTGTACACTACTACACACTATATACAGAAAAGCACTACACACACTGTACACAGTGTACACTACTACACACTATATACAGGAAAACACTACACACACTGTACACAGTGTACACTACTACACACTATATACAGAAAAGCACTACACACACTGTACACAGTGTACACTACTACACACTATATACAGGAAAACACTACACACACTGTACACAGTGTACACTACTACACACTATATACAGAAAAGCACTACACACACTGTACACAGTGTACACTACTACACACTATATACAGGAAAACACTACACACACTGTACACAGTGTACACTACTACACACTATATACAGGAAAACACTACACACACTGTACACAGTGTACACTACTACACACTATATACAGAAAAGCACTACACACACTGTACACAGTGTACACTACTACACACTATATACAGGAAAACACTACACACTGTACACAGTGTACACTACTACACACTATATACAGAAAAGCACTACACACACTGTACACAGTGTACACTACTACACACTATATACAGGAAAGCACTACACACACTGTACACAGTGTACACTACTACACACTATATACAGGAAAACACTACACACACTGTACACAGTGTACACTACTACACACTATATACAGAAAAGCACTACACACACTGTACACAGTGTACACTACTACACACTATATACAGGAAAACACTACACACACTGTACACAGTGTACACTACTACACACTATATACAGAAAAGCACTACACACACTGTACACAGTGTACACTACTACACACTATATACAGGAAAACACTACACACTGTACACAGTGTACACTACTACACACTATATACAGAAAAGCACTACACACACTGTACACAGTGTACACTACTACACACTATATACAGGAAAACTCTACACACACTATATATAGGAAAACACTACACACACTGTACACAGTGTACACTACTACACACTATATACAGAAAAGCACTACACACACTGTACACAGTGTACACTACTACACACTATATACAGGAAAACTCTACACACACTATATACAGGAAAACACTACACACACTGTACACAGTGTACACTACTACACACTATATACAGGAAAACACTACACACACTGTACACAGTGTACACTACTACACACTATATACAGAAAAGCACTACACACACTGTACACAGTGTACACTACTACACACTATATACAGAAAAGCACTACACACACTGTACACAGTGTACACTACTACACACTATATACAGGAAAACACTACACACACTGTACACAGTGTACACTACTACACACTATATACAGAAAAGCACTACACACACTGTACACAGTGTACACTACTACACACTATATACAGGAAAACTCTACACACACTGTACACAGTAAAATACTACACATTGTACACAGTAACACTACACACACTATAAATGTACACACTACACAAACTGTACACAGTGAAGGTGTTCAGTAACGGAAAGAAGTGGGTTTGTGTATGTAGTGAAGTTACCTGAGATCCAGTGACTTCTTGAAGTTTCCCATTCCGGTTTATAGATTTGTTTTTTCCACAGCAGCTCACGATCGAGACTGAAACATCACAATGCATGATGAACATTTCATTAACATTTCTACACACTGAACAGAGAAAGTGATGTCGAACTCACCTGTGACTGCAGCGAGCCCCATACAGTTCATCATTCCCAACATGATGAGGAAATTTCTCCACAGTCTGATCTCTTCACCTTTATTACACTCTTCAGGCTTAGATGTCTGATTTTTTTGGAACTAGGACAGAGGTCAGATCGTTTTCTATGATGAAATAAACCCCTCAGTAACATGAGAATAAAGTATTGATTTCACAAATTTATTTCCTGTAAGTATAATAAATAAATTTACCAGCTGCATGATTCTGGGTGTAAAGTCTGATTCCACGGCTGATGTTAGGAGGTGTACTACACTGAATACAATAATACACTCCTAATTCATTAGTACTGATATTGTGTATAAATGAACTGCTGTTGTATTGCAGTGAGAAAGTCTTGCTGAAGGTCCGGTTACTGTATTCTGGATCCAGAGTTTTACTTGAGGAAGAGCGTAAAACATACACTGGAGGTTCTGTCGGCTTCATCAGGTACCAGGACACATGTCTTACAGCCACCTCACATTGTAGAGTCACATTTTGTCCCAAATTCACCAACTTCTCTGTGAAACCTTCTGCAGCTCCACAGCACACAAGTAAATCTAACAAAAAGAAAACACAGACTTGTGGTAATTCGCTGTTCATTAAAAAAAATTATGCACATGTAATCATTAAATAAGATCAGTGATTTAGATAAAGGAAATCAACTCACAGAAATGAATGTGGAGGATCATCATGAAGACTCTTGATCTCTATTCACAAACTGTAAACTGCCAGTGAGGTCGTTTCAGACGTGAACACATTCAGAGCTAAAGGACTGAGAAGGAAGTGGCATTTCATCCTGCTCTGACCACAACTTTTTTTTCTTTCCTCTTCAAGAAAATAAATCAGAAAATACTTTTAGCTCATTCAGCTCAAGATTAGGTTCACAGGTCCGTATTCAAGATATTTTTACTTTTTAAGCATAATCTAAAACAACAATGATGACAGATTTATCATTATATTTATCAGTGGCTAAACACTGCGAAAACCAAAGAAGACACAAATGGGTGTCAAAGGGTTAGAACTTTGCAGAACAGCTCCCCTAGTGGTGGTCAATTTTTATGACATGATGTTTGAAATAAATGCACAAAGTGAACTGAACAAACCTTAACTCTAACAAAATCACTGGTCTGTAATTTAATATATTTTTAATGAATATGTATTAAATTATTTCAAATAGCTTTTCTCTTTGTTCCTCTGCTTCCAGTAATGTGTGTTTGTTAGTTTTTTCTATCCAATCAGATTTCAGCTATTACCTGTTGTCAGGGTGAAACAAATCTAATTTACACTGCACAAGTCTTAAGTAACGGACACAAATAGTTGATAAAGGGTTAAAAGTTTACAGAACAGCTCCCCTAGTGGGCACAAAAGATTTCGTAACAAAATGAGAACCTGACCGGACTACCGCAAATGCACAACAGGGGGCAGCACTAAGCAACAAACGGGAAGACATCTCCCTGGACATTTTTTTTAATTGCAAATTGATTTTATGTGGCATATAAACTGTAATATTAAAATATTTGCTATATATTTATCATTTTAAATGTGAGATCTAAATGCTTGTAAGGGTTAAATACTTACTTATGCTGTATTTTGGCCATTTTATTTGAACCACATGCTGGCTTCACTTAAAACAGCACATTCGCTTGATTTGCAAGTATCTCCCTTAACTTATAGGCATGAACATTATATGCACAATCTGAAAACAGCATGAGTTGTCAAAATTTTGGTTTACATTTACCAGTCTGCTGGGTCATTTAACAACTTTCTGTGGATTATAATTTATATTTTAAAATGAAAATAATTTGGAGTACACCTACATATATTAAATTACTAGTTTAATACAGAAATCTCAGCCTCCGTGGTTTATAAAATGTCAGGATTTTGCACTTTTTCAATTTTCTCCAGTTCTTCAGCCCGTGCTGCTATGGCTCCCACATTGCTATGATTTTATTCTCGTAATCTTGGATTTGTTTTTTTTGTGGCACTAAAATCGCTGTCAAACATATTACTGAACTATTCAGTTAACAAACACAAAAAACAACCTTTTTTATTATTATTATTCTTTATTTAAAATTTGCCCAATATTTATAAAAAAAAAAAATATTTAAAAAGATGTATAAAAATCGATTTTCCAATATCTAATTAAAATTCACAACACCTAACAATTTATACAATAATTAACAATTCAATAAGGTATAAAACTGGAAATGATAGAAAGAGAAATTAAAGAAGAACCAGAATAAAATGCTGAATTAAACAGAAATGGAGAAAATTCTGTTTCAAATAGTCAAAAAAGCAAAATACTCAGTCCCAACAAAGCAGCAGAAAAACACAACAGATTTACAGGTTGAATATCGACTCCTCCGTTTTGCTGCAAAAAACGTTGTCGAGATCTCTTCGGATACACTGTGGGAACAGTTAACATTTAATAATATTTTAAAGATACCACATAAAATAAATACCAAACACCCACACTCACCTTTAATCTTCAGTTCTACATGGACAGTTTTGGTGTCAGGGATGTGGCAACTGTAAATTCCTGCATCACTGTGGATCACATCACTCAGTCTGATGCTGTAATTCCCTTCTCCGTACTTTGATGGAAAACCTTCGACTCTGCCCCTGAACGCAGCATCCTGGTCATGAAAATCCTCTTTACCTTCGATGATGTCATACACTGTCTTATCGTCATTGTGTCGCCAGAATACGTCCTTTTCATAGCCACGAGCTGAACACGGTAAAATCACAGAGTCTCCTGGATCAGCTTCAACTGTGATGCTTTCTGATGACCCTAAAAAAGGAAGAGAGATTTACACCCAGGGCAATGCACAGAACAGACAATGCACTTCATGTGGTTTATGACTGTGTGTAATATTCTTACCTTTTTCTACCAAAAAAATGAAGAACAAACTGAGACAAATTCTGCAAAAATAGAATAACAAATTTCCATTTACAGCGACCTAAAATTACTTAGACATCAGAAAATCATCCATAATAAATTAAGCAAAATAAATTCCCTCAAACAGTCTGACAGTTTTATTCTAAATAAAGTATTTTCATCACAAGCTCATTCACCCTCACAGACATTGTACATATATGTAGCTATATAGAGTTTTCCAGATCATGCCCACATACCTGTAGTAGACAATGATGCAGTAGCAACTTCTTTCCATTTCTTCTAAAGCAAGTTCAAAATAAACACCCACTAAGGAAAAGAAAAAAAAAAAGAGATATACACATAAAATATATATATATTTTTAAACATTTAATTATATTCTCAGTGAAGAAAATAATTTAGTTTTTCATGATATCTAGAACTCGAAAACAGGATTTAGGAGAAAATTCATTACTTTCTAAATATATGTATATTATAATCCATTTCTTGCAATAAAAAAAATATTTTATAGATATATAAATATGATTTGTTGTGCACAAGCATGAACTTTGTCCATCTTTAAGAAAAAATCCTAAATTTTCCACATATTGAAAAGGTGAACAAATGATGGTGGAAGGAATTCGCTAAAGTTTGCTGAAAATAGTAAAGTAGATCACCTCTTTCGAAAAATAAATATGAAATGTAAAACATTTACATTACGTACACATTACGTTACATTACTGCATTTATTTGTATAAAATATTTTATATATATATATATATATATATATATATATATATATATATATATACAAAAAATTTTTTAAAGCAGGCATTTTATTCAAAATTGTTTAAAAATATAAACTGTTCAGATGCTGATCACAAATGCTAATAATGCTAATAATAATAATAATAATAATAATAATAATAATAATATTAATAATAAACTGCTGAAACAGTTCTACTTGGCCATCATTGAGTCAGTCCTGTGTAAATCAGACATCAAGAGGCTACAGCCTGAGAGGATTATTGGTGCCCCACTGACCAATCTCCAAGATCTCATGGAGCCCACACACTCAGCCCAGTCTCCCTTCAAACTGTTGCCTTCTGGTCGGTGATACAGAGCTCCGTCCACCAGAACAGCCAGGCACAGAAACAATACAAAACCTCTACTTATCATGCACAATTCAAATATTCATAACTACACATTGTCCATCATACCCGACACATTTATACATAGAATCCAATGGTCCATTTATATTCGGTCACATTATGTCTGTACTTCTCCTGCACTGGAAGAACCTGACGCCAAGTCAAATTACTTGGTTTCAACATCTATAATTGGATACACATGTCCCACAAGTCTGCGTGTCTAACCGACCATTATCTGTGATTTCTTTTGCAGTAAATTCTATTTTGCATGCATAACTTTAAACACTCTGAAATATCATTTTAAAAATTCAAATTAAGTGTACCTGTGTAAAGCCGCCAGGTGATTCAAATTCTTCTTCTTCTCCTTTGTGTTTATTTTCCAAGTCCCGCGCATTTCCACCTACTGGCTGGAGTGTGTAGTGCACATAATAATCCCGTTATCTTCAGTTATGGATTATATTCAGTACTATTCGAGCCTGAAACCATGACGTCTGCGTCAAACAAAACTTCAGACATAATGCTAAGTGTTTCAGGTGTTGCTGAAGTGATGGAGGGAATTCATTTGGTGAGATTGGACCCTCCCCCCACACACACACAAAGTTTCAGTTAGTCAGTCGTAAATAAAATTGATTCAGGGATTAAACTATCACCATACTTCATACAGACGAGGGAAAGTACTTAAATGTTTAGTAAAACTAGGACAGAAAAAGTTCAGCAATAACAGATGCGTTTTTTTGCACTAAAATAAAAAGATTTGTTTTCTGTTTGTGTACAGCAATTTGGCCTATAAAAAAACCCTGTAAAACATCTAATAAAAACCTAATATTTCTTCGTAGATCTTGAACTTCAACAACGAGATTCACACACACACACACACACACACACACACACACACATATATATATATATATATATATATATATATATATATATATATATATATATATATATATATATATATATATATACAAAGATACAAATAAATAAATAAATATAATATATGTAATGTGTGTGATTAGTACAGAATTAGAGGGGAAAAAGAGATTGAATACCTAATGACTATCTCACCAGGAACGATACTAAATAAACTTTATATAAAGCAATATACATTTACGGCATTTGGCAGACACTCTGAGCAATTTAGCAGTTGAGGGCAAAGGGCCTGGGGAGTGCCAGCTTGGGGGTGCTAGGATTTAAACTTGTGAACTTCTGATTCAACATGCAAGGTCTTAACCACTGAGTTGCCACCTTTCCCTAACACAGGTTAACTAACTGTGAATTGGCAAGAGATGTGGATATAAAAACATACATTTTATTAGAGATTAAAACGATTTTACCAGAACACAAAAAAATATTATTGCATAATAAAAGCAAATAGTGGTACCATCAACTGCCATGCGCCATGTGCTCCACCCTAAAACTTTTGAAATTAAAATATGTATTTTTGTACAATATTTAATGATAATTTTTTTAATAATCGTCTTCTTTCGGCTTCTCCCATGGCTTATCTTTGGAACAGTCACTCTTTTAGCTACTCCTCCATCATTAGAACAGTCATCTTCAGTCATTGTGACCGGTGGTCATGTGGATCCAATCTATTTATCTGTGGCTTCCTCCTTGGTTTGTTGTTCTCTACAGTAATTTTTGATGTCTTTTGTATCTGTGAGGTTAAAAAGGGGGGAAAACAAGTTAATATGACTATTCCTTCTCTCACATACCCCTCTCACTTAAATGTATGTTAATGTAAAGCAGACCTGGGCAAACTACGGCCCGCGGGTCACACCCGCCCTTTGTACGTCCCTGTCCGGCCCGCGTGAGGCCAATCATAAATCATAAATAACAGGGATGCACCGAAAATTCGGCCACCGAAAATTTTCGGCCGAAATACCTAAATCACCGAAACAACACGGCAGAAACACAATTGTAATGACGCAATAATGCGAAAAAATGGACCAGCACCATCTTACCTCAGTGACCTCATCACATCTCGCACTGCGCCACACTGTCTGAGATACCTCTAGCAGTGGCGGCTGGCCAATAGAGAGCGCTAGGGCGCCGCCCTCCCTGAACCACACACGCAAAATTATAATCAAAAAAATTATTTAAATGTATATTTGTATGATGTAATATATTAGAAATTCATCTGTTTAAAATATTTTTTTTCACAATCACCATATGTCCTCTCTGTGTGCACCACTCCATTTCAGCTGAGGGGCAATCGAGAAATCGCCCAAAGGAGCGATTTGTAGAATTTAGTCAAATGCCTATTCAATATATAAATATATTCAAGATGTGACAAAATTTAGCCAATCAGCCTCCTCAATTCTTATCTGCAATGGGCGATTTTTTTGTCGCCCCCAAACTGCTCAAATGAGGGTTTGGCCAGTAGTGACGCGATTTTCAATTAATGTTATGTGACAATGGCGAACTCGGGTGTAATTATTTCCGGACACGAAAACTCTGTCAGAGACATTCCTGACTTCAATAAGAAAGTCATTGAGAAATTTGTCAATCAGAAGGAGAGGAGAGCAAAATTCCTGTACAAATAAGTAAATGCAGGTTTTTTCACCACATTAATTTTCTTGTATATGGTTATCCTCAGAGTCATGGAAGTATCCAGAATTTAACTGCGACTTGTAAATTAACTGTTCAGAGATGCTTTAACGAATGAACATGTGACCAGATGTTCTTAAACTGTGTCTGCATTTCAAAAAATCATATTGCAGCGCTTGCTGAAATTGTTTGCTGTGCCAGTGTGCCACAGCCCCACTTAAGAACATTTTCACCAGCCGCCACTGACCTCCAGCACTGCTCGACTGGTACCTCCTTCTCTCAGAATGAGAGGTAAGTACACTTCAAGGCTCTGCTCTGTTCTGGCACCGAGGTGGTGGAATGAACCTCCCCTAGATGTCCGTACAGCAGAGTCCCTGACTATCTTCAAGCGACGACTGAAGACCTACCTCTTCCTGAAATACCTAAATTAGCGCTTTCCAAGCTTGTAGAATTTGAGTAATATTTATATTAAGTTTGTAATCTTGCGTACCAGTGTAGATTTATC
Source organism: Silurus lanzhouensis (assembly GCA_039877035.1). Lineage (NCBI taxonomy): Eukaryota > Metazoa > Chordata > Actinopteri > Siluriformes > Siluridae > Silurus > Silurus lanzhouensis. Next base: position 2,107,274 of record JBCEWE010000337.1, on the reverse strand, counting down.
CATTACTAGAGACTCAAAGCACTTTTGTACGTCGCTCTGGATAAGGGCGTCTGCTAAATGCCGCAAATGTAAAAATAAAAAAGCGCAGCAGCACACGGTTATCTGGATCAGAGCAGCATGTCTGCGGTGTGCGGATAGCAATGTGCAAAACATGCAATGCTGAAATTTCAAGAGGGGGTGTATCTGCAAAGAGTTTCTCCACGTCGGGTTTAATTTATCACCTGAAATCCAAACATCCCGATTGCCATTCTAAATATGAGAAGAACGCGGCGCAGAAAAGTAGTCAATCCGAGCACGCGCACTCCGTCTGTAGAGGACGTATTTGAAAAGGCAGGAAAGTTTTCCAGTGATGGTGCCAAGGCAAAAGGCATAACACAAAAAATGATGGAATTGATTGCCTTAGATCACTGGTCGCCAGTGAATCGACGGGTTGATCTTTGAAACATTCCCCGTGGATCCCAAAAATAATCATTATTATAATACAATATTATTTATTACACGACTCTTCTTAATGCTGTAGATTAGAACGTTCCGTTCACTTGAATGAGCTTCCAAACGTTCAGCGGTCAATTATTTTCCTTTAACAGACTGTTGCTAATAATAATCGACCCCTGCCTGTCTGTCAATACTATACATGGTAACAAATAAATAACAATAATTTAGAATAATAAATAAAATACTTTTCTAATTGATTTATTCCTTGAATTGCAATGCATTGATTTTAGTGAGGTTAGTACACACTCACAGCCATAAATGCAATGGTTCTAATAATTGACAATCTTTTCTTTCGGTTTTTCGGTTTTGGCCTTGGTTTCCTCATTTTTGGTTTTTGGTTTCGGCCAAGAATTTTCATTTCGGTGCATCCCTAAAATATTATCGTTGGTGTGGCCCTCTGACACAATTCAGGTTTCTCATGTGGCCCCTTGTAAAAATTAATTGCCCACCTCTGGTGTCTCTGTTCATTTGTGCTCTAATATATATATATATATACTTTGAAACATCACTTTAATCGCACTGAATCTATATTTATTTAGATTACTTTTGAGTGACTGATTAACCATTAATTGTAGCTAGTATGAGTAACAAAATGTTTTTGTGTCCAGATTTGATTGAAATAATCATCCAAATATTAACACTAATAGTCCAAATATTAACAATCTTAACTTGGCAAAAAGAAGTCTTTGATAATGTCTATATGCACACTATATTCCAAAAGAATTGGAAAATCTGCCGTTTCCAGCTATATGTGATTCTGCCCCAAATAGGTAGCACGAAGTTGGAGATCTTTAAATCTGGCAGCATTACATTTTTACTTTAACTAGGAGACCAAAATCTGTTCCAGCATAATCATTTCCCTGTGCTCAAAGCCAGTTATATAAATATATTTTTTGCATGGTTTCGGAAGATCTCCTGCTATAGAGCTCCAACATTATTGAACAACTTTGGGATGAATGTGAACACTGACTGCACCCCAGGAACCTCCTCACGTCACTTACATCACTACCTAACTTTATTAACCTTGTGGCTGAATGAACACAAATCCGACAGACTTGAAAAGAATTGTTGGTACCCTTCCATTAAAGAAGGAAAAACCCACAAAGGTCGCTGAAACTGACAAAAATAAATAAATAAAATAAAAATTTGCTGAAAATAATCTAATAAAAATCAGACATTGCTTTAGAATTGTGGTTCAACAGAAGCATTAAAAAACAAACTAATAAAATGTTTTGTCCCAATTTGCTCATATAATTGTTAGTCTTCTGTAAAGACCTTTGAGTGTGCTTGTGGAGATTTGTGCTCATTCAGACACAAGGGTGTTAGTAAAGTCAGGTACTGATGTAGGTGAGGTGAGGAGGCCTGGGATGCAGTCAGCTTTCACATTCATCCCAAAGTTGTTTAGTAGGATTGGCTTCCACTCAAATCAAATCAAAATCAAATCAAATAAAATTTTTATTTGTCACATACATATACATACAGGGTACGACATGCAGTGAAATGCTTTTAACGACGGTCCGGCATGAGGGAATAAAATAGGGTAAAAAGGAGAATAAAAATATAAATATAATAACAAAATTTAAAGAAAAATATAATAAGAAAAAGAAGGCAGATAAATAAAAATATAAAGATATATAAATATATATGTATATATACATACATATACATATATACATATATATACACATACACAGAAAATGTACACAGAAAGTGTTTATGGCAGTGTGCAGTTAACCAGTAAACAACATTAAACAAGTTAGGCATGGTTTTTGATTGTCCATGAGTGTCCGTGTAAAGTGTCCTTGTGCGGAATGGTGTGGTATAAAAATAAGAATATAAAAAAAAATAATAATAATATGAAATAAATATGAAAAAGAAAATATGAAATGTGAAATGTAAAGTGCACTGTGCTGTGCAAGTCCAGTGTATAATGTGCCGTAGCACGAAAAGTGTGATTGTGCAGGGGGAAAAAAAGGGTGATGATGGAGAGAGTGGGCCAGTTATTAGATCCTGGGTGTTTCCTGGTTTAAACACCGAATGGCCTGCGGGAAAAAGCTCCTCCTCATCCTCTCTGTGTTCGCCTTCAGGGAGCAGAAGCGTTTCCCCGAACGCAACAGAGAAAAGAGTCCATTGTTGGGATGGCTGAGGTCCTTCACAATCTTCCTGGCTCTGGTCCTGCACCGCGTGCTGTAGATGTCCTGCAGGTCAGGGAGCTCGGTGTGGATGGTACGTTCAGCTGAACGCACCACCCTCTGGAGGGCTCGTCTGACAGACGCTGCCGGGCCTTCTTTACCAGGGTGTTGGTGTGACAGGACCAAGACAGGTCCTGTGTGATGTGAACACCCAGGTACCGGAAACTGTCCACTCTTTCCACTGGAGTCCCGCAGATGTTTAGCGGTTGGTATGACCGCTCCTGCTTCGTGCTGAAGTCCACGATCAACTCCTTAGTCTTGCTGACGTTCAGGAGAAGGTTGTTCTCCTGGCACCATCTCTCCAGGTTTTTAACCTCCTGTAGGTAGGCCATCTCGTCGTTGTTGGAGATCAGGCCCACCACAACGGTGTCGTCAGCAAACTTGATGATGGTTGTGGAGTTGGAAGTGGCCACACAGTCATATGTGTACAGTGAGTACAGCAGGGGGCTCAGAACACAACCCTGGGGAGCTCCAGAGCTGAGGGTGAGGGTGGATTAGGTGTGTTTTCCCACCCGTACAGCTTGTGGTCTGTCCGTCAGAAAGTTTGAGATCCATTGACACAGCGGCAGGCTGAGTCCCAGGACCTCCAACTTAGAGGTGAGTGTGGAGGGAATTATGGTGTTGAACGCTGAACTGTAGTCCACGAACAACATCTTTGTGTAATTCCCGTTTCTTTGGTCCAGGTGGCTGATTGTAGTGTGGAGAAGATGTGCAATTGCGTCCTCCAACTCATACTAAGCATATCCTCAAGCAGCTGGCTTTGTGCATAATGGAATTGTCGTGCTGGAACAGGTTTGGGTCTCCTAGATCAAGTGAAAGAAAAATGTCATTCTACTGCATCCAAAAGCATCAACTGTGTGCCTTCAGCTTTGTTATAACAGTTTGGGAACGAACTAAATGCTGGGAAAGTGAGGGGTCCCAAAACTTTTGTTTATACAGTGTAAATTTAAAAATAACCCACATTTTGATAAACATGTTATTTTAATTTATATTTTTTTCTTAGACACACGCATACGCATGGGGAGGCAACAAGTCACATGTCCTCCTGTCAGAAACAGGGCCATTTAAACTTTTTTATTGGGACATTAATTAAGTCTAAGGTAAATGCTATCCTTACCTTATTAACATTTATATACTCATTATTTACCTGCCTCAGGTGATCAATGCATAAATGGCCCACACAGTAAACAAGCAGAGACAAAACAAAAAGGGACTTCACATCGATTTATTTGAAATGACACGTATATAGGAGGAAAGGGGCTCAAGAGTGAAGGCATTTGAATAGCTTTGTTTTGTTTTGTTTTTTTAAGTACTGTAAATGACTCTTTTCTGAACAGTAAATGGCGCAACCATCTGTTTCCCTGCAGACAGCAGACTGTCCTCCAAGCGCGTTCACGTGCACGGCGCTAGGCGCGTTCTCGAAATACTTATTGTCGAGCCCTTCATCATATTTCAGGTTTAGTGAAACACACTAACTAGGGTTTGTTTTTAAATAACATTTATTATCCAAAGAGTAATAAGAACATTTTTACCTGCTGACCCTTTAATGAATTTCTGCAAACGGCGCTTTGAGTTCGTTGTATTTTTTTCCCCCAAGATTTTCACTAAACACGGTTTACAAATGATCTTGTTTTCCTTTACATCGAATGTAAAATTAATCCAGATGACCGTTCTTTTAGAAAGTTTATTCCACGATATTTAGAAAGTTTAGTGCAGCATGTAGCAGGTCCCCTGGTGGTCTAGTGGTTAAGATGCAGCGCTCTCACCGCTGCGACCCGGGTTCGATTCCCGGTCAGAGAACCATCCCCAGCCACTCTCAGTGCCGGTCCCAAGCCCGGATAAATTGGGGAGGGTTACGTTAGGAAGCGTAAAACATGTGCCAAATCAAACGTGCGGAGGATCCGCTGTGGCGCCCCCTAACGGGAGAAGCCGAAAGAAAGTTTAGTGCAGCATGTAGCAAGTGTGCGTGTAGCATTGCGGTTAAACCTCAGCTTGAAATTACAACTGCGGTTAAACCAGCCGCACTTTTATTTGTGTTGCGCGTCTAATCGTGCACTTACGGTATGGGTAGTGGGCGCGTTCAAAATATAACGGCGTTTCCGTTATAAAAAAAAAACAAAAAGACATAAAAAAAGAAAAACCTCAGTGCATTTTCAATTATGTTCCACACACTTCAAACACTTATAAAACATTTTCCTTTATAGATTTGCTCATTCTTTTAAATAATTCGTATTTGGAGTGTTCCTATCTATTACTCTATTAAATTTCAACTCATTTTATTTTAGAGTTTTTGAGGAAAGTGAAAGCAAAATCATTTTAAACATCAGTGGATTTTTAACCATGTTCCACATTCAAACACTCATTAAACATTTTCTTTTACAGGTTTGCTCATTCTTTTAAATTATTTCATATGTAGAGTGTAAAATTGCATTTAGTTGATCCATGCACTGATTTGATGAATAATCAAACAAACAAACGAACAAAAAAAAAAAAAAAAACAGAATTCAGCTTTATTTTATTTTAAACAATGTACTTATTAAAATAAATTGACCATGTTGACTGAAAAAGAGGTCATTCAGATTTTGTTCAAATAGTCAAAAAAGCAAAATACCCAACAAAGCAGCAGAGAAAACCAACAGATTGACAGGTTGAATATCGACTCCTCCGTTTTGCTGCAAATCTGGATGTTGAGATCTCAGTGGATACACTGTGGGGGGGATAAGTGTTTAATATTTGCATCATCTACACAGTGTTGACTCTTTTTTTTTTTTTTTTTAAGTATTTAATACTATTTTAAAGAAATCATGTAACTGAGCCAGAAAGAAATACATTTTAATGTAGATATTATGTGTGAAATCAGCTGAGGTAAAGTGGAAAAACAATTCAATAAATTAGTAATTAAAGTAATTAAAGTAAACTAAAATTTCACATGAAATAAATACCAAACACCCACACCCACCTTTAATCTTCAGTTCTACATGGACAGTTTTGGAGTTTGGGATTTCACAACTGTAAATTCCTGCATCACTGTGGATCACATCACTCAGTCTGATGCTGTAATTCCCTTCTGTAAACTTTGATGGAAAACCTTCGACTCTGCCCCTGAATGCAGCATCCTGGTCATGAAAATCCTCTTTACCTTCGATGATGTCATACACTGTCTTAGTGGTATTGTGTCGCCAGAATACGTCCTTTTCATAGCCACCAGCTGAACACGGTAAAATCACAGAGTCTCCTGGATCAGCTTCAACTGTGATGCTCATTGATGACCCTAAAAAGGCAGAGAGATTTACACTCGGGGCAATGCACAGAACAGACAACGTGGTTTATGTGTGTAATAATCTTACCTTTGTTTACCAGAAAAATAAAGAATCTAAAAAAAGAAGTCTGACAATTTTATTCTTGAATAAAGTATTCCAACCACAACAAGCCACAGATATTTTACATATATGAAGCGATATAGAGTTTTTCAGATCATACACACATACCCATAGCAGACACAGAGGTAGAAGCAACTTCTTTCCATTTCTTCTAAGGCAAAATCTAATTTAAAAAACCTACTAAGGAGAAAATTACAATGAGATACATACATATACAACAAAAAAACAACGTTTCATTCTCAAAAATTCATATTCAAACCTTTTTTTAATATGTAGAGCTGCAACAACTAATCGATCAAATCGATAATAATCGCTAATAAAATTAGTTGTCAACGAACGCCGTTATGGATTAGTTAGGCTGTTCAAGTTTTGGTTTAGCGTGACAGTAAAATAAAAACAAAAATGACCTTCTTGTTAAAAATGTACATCCAAAGAGAAAATTTCATATACACAAATCTAAATACTTGAAAGTAAAACCAATGTTTTGTACATTTTATAATGAGTTTATTTCTTTCACAAAAGCTCTTAAAGTGATAAATAAAAATGTAATAAATTGTTTGTCCTTTATAAAAGAACATGATTTACAGCATGAACCATAGACCTTTTTTTATTGTTTTTCCCAATGTGGATATATTTTTATTTTTCATGCACCTCTTCTGTATATTCTAATGTAAAAATCTAATGTTATTGCCTTTGTTTGTGAATAACAAAAAAAACAAAACACAAGCATGTGTCCCAAGTCATCCAACGTATGGAAACATTTTATATTAAATACAACACAGGAAACTGTACCTGGAAGTTTTTTATTTTATTTTATTTATGCATATATCTTGTAAATATTATACAAAAGTAAATAAAGATTTTGTATTGAGTGCTCACTACATTGTTAATCTTTCCCCAAATTTGTGTTTTATTTTTACAAACTCTGTTTCATGTTCCAAAGGAAAAGTTGTAGAAATGTGCACCCTCTGTCAAAAAAAATGTAATAAAAATATTTTTTTGGTGCTAAATCACAGTCTGGTTGATGTTCTGGAGCAGTGCTGTAGGCAGACCATTTTTATTCAACAGTTCAGTTAATTAAATATTAAGTTGTTTCAACTTAAATCATTGTTTTTTAATTTAAAAGACATCAAATGTTGAGTTGACAGAACTTGTATTTACTTGTTAGATTTAATTGATTAATTTGATTAAAGTGTTCTAAATGTTTTAAGTAAAGAATCTTGAGTAAAATATTTATTTACATATGACAAAGGTTTTCTTGTTAATTTTACATGAATTTACTGAAAAAGTGTGACACAAAAGTATTCAAACTAAATCCGACACACATTTGTCGGATTTTGTGTCGACCCTGAACATATAATCAATTTCATTACCGGGGGGACCACGACTACAGCATGGCTGAATGATGAAAGAAAGAAGCAGGATAAATGGTTTGCAGCATGTAAATATATATACTATTATGAACTATAATACACAATATAATATAGTGTATATTCAATAATTATATTTTTCCCCAATACTTCACAATGAATTATTAAACAAATAATTAAAATCTAAGTAAGCTAAAATTATATACACATTTATCACTGTTTCGGTTTCAAGGTAAAATATTTGATACACGTGTCTCACACTCATATGTCTTGACAGAACATTTTCTAAGTCTGAACATTGATTTTTAGTAAATTCCATTTTACATTTAATACAATTTATATTTTTGTTAAACGCTCTTACATATAACTCCAACATGTAAAAATGATCAGATTTGTAACAGTGTCTAATAATAAAAACACAAATCAAATCCAAATGAACCTAATTTAATTTACCTGCTTAAAGACGCGGGGGTGTTGAAATAGCCCCTTTCTCCATTCTTCTGTATACTTTCCAAAACGTGCCTATTTCCGCCACCTTCTGACTGGAGTGTGTAGTGTACCAATTAATTATACTTTAATAATCCAGTTATGTTCAGCTATATTCTACTTGTTCGGACTATATTCTACTTTGTCTGAAATAATAATGTCTGTTTCAAACCAAAATGTACTAATGTCTCTAAATGTCTCAGGGGTTTGTGAACTGACTGCGGAAAGATTAGACATTAGTCATTTGTGTCACTGTGTGGGGGCTTTTCTGGGTTTTTTTCCAGACATTTAAACATGACAGATACTTGGCTCATTTTATGAAGTGAATAAAATAAATCTATTGATTGACAGTTCAGGACTGTTTTGTCAGCAAAACGGGGGCCAACACAATATTATGCAGGTGGCCATATAGTTATGCTTGATCAATGTATATGAGTGTGTGAATGTGTGTATATATATATATATATATATATATATATATATATATATAAAACAAAACAAAGTTGGATTATACACCAAACCCAGAATTGGTGCTTGTTAGAGCAGTTACTCCACAATAACACAAAAAACAAAAACACAAAACTTACATAAAACAAGATTCACAAAACAAACAATCAATATAACAAAACTAAGAAAACAATAATACAGAGGAAGTAAATACATTAGAAAAAAAAGCTTACTTACAATTCTTTACAATCTAACAAACACACTTTATAATAAATAATAAACATTAAACACACAACAAAACTTCAGTAACAAAAACCAAAGAAAGAAATTCTGAAAAAAGCAAAAGCATCTCCGGACTACAGCTCCCCAGCATCCCAAACGCACTGAAAGAAATCACACATGAAGACACAAGCAGACTGTGATTATAGCATCTGCAATTAAATTACAATTTAAACTGCCAAACTCTACATCAATTTCAAACTAACTATAAAATCTTTCTATCTTTAAAACATCAAGCCATTTAAAAACACATACCATGTGAGTAGAATCTCATGAAATCCAATCAATCAGGAAGAAGAACATACACACTGGGACGCTGATGGCTCATTTAATCTGTCTGGAGAACAACAAACACACAGTAGGACGGGTACTCGTCTTTAATCCTCAGACAAACACTCTCACTCAAATCTCTGATGGCAGAGGTCAACCCCAAACAAACACCAGTCACAGGATCTCATCCAAATCGTGACAAATAATTATGCAGGAAGTAAAGGGAGTGGTAACTCCCTAACTGACCCAATGAGTTTATATTCTCTCTCCCTGCAAAATTAATTTTTACGGTACATTTAATGTAATTAATTTAATAAAGATGGAGCTGCACATCTTCAAAATGTGTGAAATGTGTTCATTTGCAGACTTTAAGCACAATTATAATCGTCTCAGACTTTACCAGCATTGCTTATAAAAAAAAGATACAATGAAGAGTGAGTGTGTGTGCATGTGTGCAGCAACTGCTTTCCATTACTTTAGAGGCAAGTTCAATTTAATCACATATTAATAAAAAACAACGTAGTGAGGAATAGCATGTTTGTCTACACACATACTTAAAAAGTATGGGTATATGTGTACAAGATTACACATTCGAATGTAGTGAAGTAAAAGTTTCCCAGAATGAAAATACCCTCAATGTGCACATAAATAAAAATGTTATGTTCACCACGGATGACTTGAAAAAAATGAAAAAAATAAAGTAACTCACTGGTTGTTAGACGAAGGGAACTTGACTGCCAACCCACTTTATATAGATGAGAGAAACATGACACATTCTAAAATTCCAATATAACAAGAAACAATTTGACTCACATTGAAACAGAGAATTTCTCCCCCACACACTACAGACTATGTGTTATGATGAAGTGATATGATGTTTTACTCAGTGTGTGTGAACTACATTGTTTCTGCATGTTCCCATGAATACTGAATTAGGCACACATGACACCACCCACATCAATGGGATGGCTGTTGACCGTGTCTCCAGTTTCAAGTTCCTGGGGATCCACATCTCGGCAGACCTGTCCTGGAACATCAACACCTCCAGCCTGGTCAAGAAGGCTCACCAGCGCCTCTTTTTCCTGAGGACACTTAAAAAAAATCAGCTCTCCTCGGATATCCTGGTGAACTTCTACCGCTGCGCAGTAGAGAGCATCCTGACCAGCTGTGTCACAGTCTGGTATGGGAGCTGCTCTGCTGCAGAGCGTAAGGCACTGCAGCGGGTGGTGAAAACTGCCCAGCGCATCACAGGGACTCCACTCCCAGCCATGGAGGACATCCAAAAGAAACGCTGTCTGCGTCGAGCTCGCAGCATTCTTAAGGACTCCTCTCACCCCGCCCATAGACTGTTTACTCTTCTGCCCTCCGGCAGGCGTTTCAGGTGCCTCCGGACCAGGACCAGCAGACTAAAGAACAGCTTTTTTCCTAGAGCTGTCTCTTTAGTGAAACAGCTCTGACACTCACTGATACACTACCACATTCCCCCCACACCTCACACTCTTTGCAAATGGACTCTCTGAACAAAAACTTATCTCTAATCTTTGCTCATTTGCACACTGCTCTTTTTTGTATTGCTGCTCACCATAAACTTATCACCACTGTACATATACCTGTTCTCTGTTTATAGTTATAGCAATATTATTATGTCCACCGCTTACATCCTTCTGTAAATCTCTGTGTATAGTAATAGGCATCTGTATATCATGTTCATAATACATATATATATTCATCTGTATGTTATTGTTTATAGTACATATATATTCATCTGTAATTATATTTATATTACAAATATATACTCATCTGTATATTGTGTTTTCAGTACATATATATTCATCTGTATACTACATTTATAGTACATATTCATCTTCAAATTATTGTTTATAGTCTATATTTTATTTTATTTAACTATGTAAATTCATGTAAAAACTATATATCCTGCACTTGCTGTTATTGCACTCTGGTTAGACCCAAACTGCATTTCGTTGCCTTGTACTTGTACGTGTGTAATGACAATAAAGTTGAATCTAATCTAATCTAATTAAATGAAGGTAAAAAAAAACCTCTTCAACATCTGATTTAAGTAAATGTACAAAGGCTCTCATGTTTGAATGGACTTAAGGATCAAAAGGAAAAGTTCTGACCTATAAAGACTAATATTTTAATATTTTACTCACCAAAGGGTATCATTTCACACAAATTTTCATTATTGCCATCTTTTTTATTTAATTTAACATTGTTTTTGTTATTTGGGTGCGTGAGACTCTTGAACAACCTGTTTATAATATGACTGCAAAATAACATTCTGGTTTCACTCTGAGTAGTACTTTTGGATCACTACATGCTTTTTAAAGTCCCACCTATGTCCTCTTCTTACAATGTTCTGATATGTGTTGGAGTAAGATGTTCTATTTCTTTCGGCTGCTCCCATTAGGGGTCGCCACAGCAGATCATACGTCTCCATACCCCCCTGTCCTCTACATCTGCCTCTTTCAAACCAATTACCTGCATGTCTTCCCTCACCACATCCATAAACCTAATTCTTAGCCTTCCTCTTTTCCTCCTTCCTGGCAGCTCCATCCTCAGCATTCTCCTACCGATATACCCCATGTCCCTCCTCTGCACCTGTTCAAACCATCTCAATCGGGTTTTCTCACTTTGACCCCAAAATGTCTTAAATGCGCTGTCCCTCTAACATACTCATTTCTTCAGCTCTCCTACCTCCACCTCTAAACCATACAACACCACAGTCCTATAAACTTTTCCTTTCACTCTTACAGATTCCTTTCTATCACAAATCACTCCTGCCACTCTTTTCCTTCTTTTCACTTTCACTCTTCGTTCTCTTAATCGCTGCTCTCACCTCCTCCTTACTAATCCTATCCGCTTTCTGCTTCACCATCTCCACATCATCCAACCATCTCTCTCTCTGATTTTCCTCATTCATCAGCTGCTCAAAATACTCCCTCCACCTTCTCTACACACTCTCCTCACTAGTCAACACATTTCCATTTCCATCCTTTATTGCTCTAACTTGCAGCACATCATTCCCAGCTCGGTCCCTCTGCCTGGCCAATATGTACAAATCCTTTTCTCCTTCCTTAGTGTCCAACCTCTCATACAGCTCCTCATATGCCTCATTTCCTTGGCTTTTGCCACATCCCTCTTCACCTGCTGCCGCATCTTCTTGTACACCTGCCTACTTTTCTCATCTCTCTGCTGCTAATGGGAGAAGCCAATAGAAGAAGAAGAAGACACCAAGTACCTTTCTAGCTGTCTCCCTGAAGTCTCCTTTTTTGCCTTTTCCTTGGCTTTTACCACATCCCTCTTTACCTGCTGCCGCATCTTCTTGTTCTCATCACTCTGTCGATCCCAATTCTGTTTCTCCAACCTCTTTCTCCTTCTGCTCTCCTGTGCTTCCTCATTCCACCACCACGTCTCTTTGTCTTCCTTTCTATTTCCAGATGTCACACCAAGTACCTTTCCAGCTGTCTCCCTCATCACTTCTGCAGTAGTTGCCCAATCATCCAGCACCTCTCAGCACCACTGAGCCACTGTCTGACCTCTTCCCTGAATCTCACACTACAGTCTTCCTCCTTCAGTTTCCACCATCATATTCTTCTTTCAGTTCTCACTCTCCTCCTCTTTTTCTTCACCTTCCACACCATGATAGAACAGTTTAAACCCACCTCCAATGTTCCTGGTCTTACTCCCTTTCCACTTGGTCTCCTGAACACACAACATATCTAACTTTCTCCTTCTCTATCATATCAGCTCCCTTTCTCTCTTTACCAGTCATAGTAACAACATTTAAACTACAAACCTGTTGCCAATCGCTACAAATCCTCCAAGTCCAACTTCTCCTACAGCTTCTCATATGCCTTTTTCTTGGCTTTTACCACATCCAGCACCTCTTCAGCACCACCGAGCCCCTGTCTGACCTCTTCCCTGAATCTCACACTACAGTCTTTCTCTTTCAGTTTCCACCATCTTATTCTTCTTTCAGTTCTCACTCTCCTCCTCTTCTTCTTCACCTCCAAAACCATCCTACAGACCACCATCTGATGCTGTCCAGCGTCATTGTCCTCTGCCAACACCTTAAAGTCTCCAATCTCCTTCAGGTTGCATCTCCTGCATAGAACAAAGTCCACCTGTGTTGAAAAGTCCAGCAGTACAGACTTTGAAGGCCCTGGGCAGATTACATTGACATGGCAGCACATAGAGGCTGAAATCTGAATGGACAAAAGAAATCTAACATCCACATACACATACTGAAGCAGTGCAGCCGAGAGAAACACTACGAAATGAAGAGAAAAAACTGTTGAAAATAAATTAATACAATTTCATCGAACAAATATTAGAATTTAGGTTGTAAATGTAGGTCAGTGCTTCTGATAGTGTTTAGGCAGCAGAGAAGGCTTTACTGGTCCTGATGGCACACCACTGGTTATTGGGGACCAGTAATGAGGGTGATTTAATGGTTTAAACACCAAAAAGATTAAACACCAACAATATATTGTTACCTGCACATTGATGGTATGGATTGACTTCTTATTAACTCAGTCACCTTCATTGAATGAAAGAGCTTTAATAGTAATGTGGGTTCCATCAATGCACCCAATCACATTTGGGAACCCCGAAATTGAAAGTTATATAAGTAGAAACATTTCAATAATTGTGAATGTATACAGAATAGAAATATAAATAGATAAAGAATTAAGGAATAAGTAAATAAAAATTTCGCTCATAGAATGCATCATTTTCTAAGTACTGAAAGGTTAAATTCAGAGCATAAATTGATGTGGGCAGGGGCGTAGATTATAAAAAGTTAATTCGTCCCCCTCACCTTATTAGTGGAGGGAAAAAAAACAGGTAACACTACACCGTCCAATTTCCAAGACTTGTGACAAAAAAGATGTTAATCGCCACCATATATGTGGCTTCTTGCACTGAAAAAAAAACAACCCATCTGTATTTAGCGGAAATATTCAGATTTGTTTTTACAGCGCGCTTAGTTTTGGCGATGTATGTAAATGAGAAACAGAGGAACAGACTGCATCATCGGATTTTCCCCTTGTCTGGTTATACACACACTTTAAACTGTTCACGAGAGATACAAATCCCTACCTGTCCTCGGTAAATAAATCATACATTTCATTTTACTTTTTCAAGACATAAAAGTTCAACAACAGGATCAAGGGGTGAAATTAATTATATTATAATTATATATGTATGTATAATAATTTGTCAGCATGAAGGCTGAGGTGACGTCAACCAAACCCCCACTGCTTCTTTCTGAATGTATGCATGGCAGAATTTCTCCGAACAGTGGGCGTGCACTTCGAGTCAGACCAGGGGGAATTACAGAAAGCAAGCTTCATTTATCGTCACATAGATAACATATGTCTGGGTAACCCCAAACTTGCTTACCTGTTATGAGTAAGTTTTGATCAACCTCCTAGAGTCCCAGTCACATGCTATCAAGAGGGGGATACAGGAACATACGCACCAAACCAGCAGGTTAGTTTTTTCCATCCACCATCACCCTTATGAACTCTACACTACACCGTTAGATCACTGTATTAACACCTTAATTGTATTCACTGTATTAACTTCTTTACAATTATACATACAATGTACATTTTATATATATATATATATATATATATATATATATATATATATATATATATATATATATATATATATATATATATAGTGTACTTGTTTATTCAGATTTTGTACATTTGTTTTCAAAGCCATAGCCTTATAACCTTCTACTTTACCTTTACAACAGTGTCTGCACATTTTTCACTGCCATAGACTTGTAATTATTCACTTGTACTTTTCAACAGTGTCTACACATCTCTTTACTGCTATAGACTTTATATTTATTTACTGTACATATGTTTACATATATTTGCATATATACATGCTGTACATTTAACCCAGCCATTAGGGTTGCACAAGCCAGTGCATTCTTAGGGCCGGTCCCAAGTCCAGATAAATGTGGAGGGTTGCTTTAGGAAGGACATCCAGCGTAAAGCATGTGCCAAATCAAATATGCGGATCACGAACCAGAATTTCATATCGGATCGGTCGAGGCCTGGGTTACCAACGACCACCACAGGTATCGTCAATCAAAATTGGGCTACTGTTTGCCGAAGGAGGAGAAGGAGAGGAGAAAGACGTCTACAGAGACGGCAGGAAAAGGAGAAATGGAGGAGAGTGGAGGTTCAGGTTGGTACTTTAAATGTTGGTACTACTTAAATGTTGATGGGTAAAGGGAGAGAGGGAGCTGATATGATGGAGAGGACAAACGTAGATATGTTTTGTGTTCAGGAGACCAAGTGGAAAGGGAGTAAGACCAGGAACATTGGAGGTGTTTAAACTGTTCTATCATGGTGTGGAAGGTGAAGAATAAGAGGAGGAGAGTAAGGACTGAAAGAAGAATAAGATGGTGGAAACTGAAGGAGGAAGACTGTAGTGTGAGATTCAGGGAAGAGGTCAGACAGGGGCTCAGTGGTTGTGAAGAGGGGCTGGATGATTGGGCAACAACTGCAGGAGAACAGGGAGATGCTGCAGCAGGTGAAGAGGGATGTGGCAAAAGCCATATGAGGAGCTGTATGAAAAGTTGAACACTAAGGAAGGAGAAAAGGATTTGTACAGATTGGGCAGGCAGAGGAACCGAGCTGGGGAGAATATGCTGCAAGTTAGAGCAATTAAGGATGGAGATAGAGATGGAAATGTGTTGACTAGTGAGGGGGGGTATGGAGACGGATGATCCGCTGTGGCGACCCCTAATGGGAGAAGCCGAAAGAAGAAGAAGATACATATACTTACATATACTGTACATATACTTACATATTTATCTGCACTTGTCAGTTTGCACAGTTGTAAAAGTCTAACAATTCTTAACTTTTAATCAATTTTATTAAAAGGGAATTTGGCAAATCCTGTCTCATACCACCCTGCCATCTTTATGGTCAACTGGGTTTACTGGAGATTCTTCTTGGCCATCATCATCAAGAGGTGTTCTGTTGTGGACTAAGGTCAATAAACGCGATGGTCACAGAATCTGGTAACCAGTATCTCATAACACCGGTACACCAGTTCTTCAGCCCGTGCTGCTATGACTTTATTCTCGAAATTTTAGCTTTATTCTCACAATGCCATGATTTTATTCTATATATAAATAAAATAAAACATCACACAATTCAACCAATTACATTAACACACTGTTTACTGATATACCGAAAGAGTAAAATAACTGCAAAACATTGTCTTTGCACTGACTAATCATTGACAGCCTAAACCAGGGGTCACCAACAACCAGGACCACGCAAGGACCACATGAGTAGCCCGTGGGCCTTTTCTAAAAATAGCTGTTTCCTTACCTTGTTAAATCATTGTTGATGACTATTGTAAGAAATCATTAACCTGATCAGTGTCTTCATAGATGAGTATCATTAATAATAATGATTAATATATAATTAAAGGTAAATTAAGCAAATTTGCTATTTCAGAAGTGTATATCAAACTGGTAGCTCTTTACATTAATCAGTACCCAAGGAGAAGCTCTCAGTTTCAAAAAGGTTGGTGACCCCTGGCCTAAACCTTTAAGGAAAAATAAAAAAAAAAACACTGCAAAGTAACACGAGGCATGTACACTGAACGTCATTAACCTGAGCATTTGGTTTTACTGCATTGATCTCATTTCTTATTTTTAGACTTTTTAAGGATCTGCGGACACCCTGAGTTGTACACATTACTGAACTTTTCGATGGAGAAACAAAAATAAAAACGAGATTCCTTTTCATAATATCCCTAATTTGCATAATATTTATAAATATATATGTAATCAGGTTAAAAAGATAACGTAATTCACGTTATTTAAGCTCTGGTTTAAATGTGCCCTTTTTCATGCATCGCTAAAAAGTATCGCTGGCCCTTTAAAAACGGAACTGTAATGCTAAAGGGTTGTTTCCGTCCGGTGAACAGAGCGCTGCACAACGTGATCTAGTTGGTGCATTTTGGCCGTAAAGCACAAGGAGTGACGAAATAGGAAACTTTAGTGAGTTAAACACCTCCTGTGTGTTTCTGTTATTCGGATGATTGCGTATTTGGCGGCTTGACAGCGATTTCTGTTGGGATATATCTCGTGTGGTGTGGAAAAGCACGAAATTGTTTCTCAAAGAAGCGTAAGTAATTAAATATAATCAATATAAGAAGAGTTTTGAGACAGTTTTGTTTATAATTTTATGTGAAACAGTGATATTGATATGTGGTTATTTTGTTTTATCAAGAAGGGAGAAAGTGCCCCGTAAACCTCCTGTGTGTTTCTGGGTGAGTGTGAAACATCAAAGTGTTGTTTACTTTTAGTAATTTCACAAAAGGGGTTCATTTATTATGTACATAAATTTTATTGAAATTAGTAAAATTATAATAATGCTTTAATGTCACGTGTTACAAATGTATTCTGTTTCTTTAATATATGCGATATATTATGCTACCATAAATCCTATGCTGTGACAGTGTGTGTGTGTGTGTGTGTGTGTGTGTGTGTGTGTGTGTGTGCGCGCGCGCGCGCGCGCGCATGTGCAAGAGTGGTGATAAAAAGTAAGTTTGGACATTGTAATTAATTTCATTCTCTCTATAAACTCTTTCTAAATGCATTTACTGTGATGTAATACCCAGGTTTAAGTGTTATTTTGTGTAATGATACTTGTAATGTTTGAGCTGTATTATGCATGAATCACACAACAATGTAACATGTTATGAAGGACAGTATTTTCATCTACTTATGTTACTTAAGCAACCTTATTCAATCTTCTGTGCATTCAGGTGTTCTATGCATGTGTCTGTCTGTTTTCTAACATCAGTAGCTGCTACCGTTGTCTGTTAGTTGATTGAACAAAAAGTTTTGTCCCTCGCTGTTGTGACTTGGAAAAAATGATATGCGCACTGTGATAAGGGAAGCTGACTTTTTGACTGTCAACAATTCAATGCACTAGTCCTACCTTTCCAACTCCATCTTCCCTAAAGCTTTCAGAATTAACGCTGCATCGCTTAACGTGCAGTCTGAAATAAAAGATCCCCTTTAAATTCTATTTCCTGTGTCCGGGGTCATTACTGATCCATCTGCTGGGCTACATATATATTTAGATAGATGTATAAGAATAGATTTGCTTCAATATCTGATTAAAAAAGAAACAGAAATTGAAGTAGAATTAAATTAAAATGCTGAATTAAAAAGGGAAAAAAATGGGGGTGCAGTTTTCTGATTCTGTTTCAAATAGTCAAAAAAGCAAAATACTCAGTCCCAACAAAGCAGCAGAAAAACACAACAGATTTACAGGTTGAATATCGACTCCTCCGTTTTGTTGCAAATCTGGATGTTGAGATCCCAGCAGATACACTGTGGGAAGATTTATTTTTAAATATTTGATTGGCCATGTGCATCATCTACACAGATTTTATAGTATTTAATAGTATTTTAAAGAAATTGTGGAACTGAGCCAGAAATAAATACATTTGTATGTAGATTTTGCCTTAATATTATGTGTGAAATCAGCTGAGGTAAAGTGGAATAACACTTCAATAACTTTCACCTAGTAAACTAAAATTTCACATAAAATAAATACCAAACACCCACACTCACCTCTAAGCCTCAGTTCTACATGGACAGTTTTGGTGTCAGGGATGTGGCAACTGTAAATTCCTACATCACTGTGGATCACATTCTTCAGTCTGATGGAGTAATTCCCTTCTGTGAACTTTGATGGAAAACCTTCGACTCTGCCCCTGAATGCAGCATCCTGTTCATCAAAATCCTCTTTACTTTCGATGATGTCATACACTGTCTTTGTGTTATTGTGCCGCCAGAATATGTCTTTTTCATTGCCACCAGCTGAACACGGTAAAATCACAGAGTCTCCTTGAACAGCTTCAACTTCATCAGCTTCAACTGTGATGCTCTCTGATGACCCTTAAAAATGCAGAGAGATTTACACTCAGGGCAATGAAAAGACAATGTGGTATATGTGTGTAATAATCTTACCTTTGTTTACCAGAAACATGAAGAATCTACAAAAGGAAAAAAATGAGTCTCACACACCTTTACTTAAAGCAACCTTAAATTATTTATACCTGACACAATAATCCATAATAAATAAAGGAAAATAAATTCGAGATAGCAAGATTGAGATGGTTTGGACATGTGCAGAGGAGGGACATGAGTTATATCGGTAGGAGAATGCTGAGGATGGAGCCACTAGGAAGGAGAAAAAGAGGAAGGCCAAGGAGGAGGTTTATGGATGTGGTGAGGGAAGACATGCAGGTAGTTGGTGTGAAAGAGGCAGATGTAGAGGACAGGGTGGTATGGAGACGGATGATCTGCTGTGGCGCCCCCTAATGGGTGCAGCCGAAAGAAAAAGAAGAATCTGACAAATTTATTCTAAAGTATTTTTACCACAAGCTCATTCACCCCCACAAATATTACATATATGTTGCCAAATAGAGTTTTCCTGATCATACACACATACCCATAGCAGACACAGAGGTAGTAGCAACTTCTTTCCATTTCTTCTGAGGCAAATTTCTATTTTAAAGACCTTCCTCTTCTTTCTCCTGTGTATTTCAACCACCTGCTGACGGGATTGTGTAGAGTACATATTATTTATACAATATAAATCCAGTTATGTTCAGTTATGATATATATATTCTACTTTTTCTGAAATAATATTGTATGAGTAAAACCAAAATTTTGACATGTCTCTGAGTGTCTCTGGTTTTTCTAAAATGCCTTAAAATATTAAGCCATTTCATTCGAGTTATTTGATTCACTGGGTCACAGGTTTGCCTGTTTTTTTTTCCAGACATTTAAAGAAATCATTTAAACTACACTCTTTTTATGTAGTAAATAAAAAAATCTATTATAAATTTAGTATAAAATCTATTTTATAAAAACCTATACAGGGGAAAAATGGCCCAGATGGAGCTGACTTTTGGAGCTCAAATTGCTAAAGACCTTAATGCTGTTATTGCTTGACAGTTCAGGACTGTTTTGGCAGCAAAACTTGGGCCAACACAATATTAGGCAGGTGGCCATAAATTTATGCTTAATGCTTTTTTTTGTTGCATGAATCCTAATTGAGATGTTGTAGCATGACCTTAAAAAGGCGGTTCATGTTGGAAAACCCTCCAAAGTGGCTTACAGTGAATTGGTAGCAGACGTGGATATAAAAATAACATAATAAATATACATTTTATTAGAGAAAAGATTTTACAAGAACACAAAAAAAAGAACACGTTACACATGTAAAATAGCTACACAAATGTACAAAATACACAAAAGTGCAACCTGAGCAGTCTGATATTCGGGGTAAAGGAGCTGAGGCGTGACAGCAAGCAATAAAGTAAGACCTCTACGGCAAATCACCATTCCTTTACACCTGTGTATACAATCACACACATACATACACCAGCACTCATAACGCAGCACTCGTAAAGGGAAAACCACCAACCAAAAACCCACCCCTGCCTTATACTCAGCCCCTGTAACAAAACAGAGTTGGATTATACCCCAAACCCAGAATTGGTGCTCGTTCGAGCAGTTACTCCACAATAACCCAAAAAACAATATCACAAAACAATCAATCAATATAACAAAACTAAGAAAACAATCATTTAGAAGAAGTAAATACATTAGAAAAAAAGCACACTATTTATAATAAAGAATAGAAAATGCTTATATTAAACATTAAACACACAACAAAAATTCAGTAACAAAACCCAAAGAAAGAAATTATGTTAAAAAAAAAAAAAGTAAAAGTATCTCCGGACTACAGCTCCCCGGGATCCCCAACCTGCGGTTAAGAGCCGCATCTTGAAAATACGCGGCTATATATATATATAGTGTTAAACGCTCTTACATATAACGCCAAAGTATATTATTAATAAAAACACAAATCCAATCCAAATGAACCTAATTTAATTTACCTGCTTAAAGACGCGGGGGTGTTGAAATAGCCCCTTTCTCCATTCTTCTGTATACTTTCCAAAACGTGCCTATTTCCGCCACCTTCTGACTGGAGTGTGTAGTGTACCAATTAATTATACTTTAATAATCCAGTTATGTTCAGCTATATTCTACTTGTTCGGACTATATTCTACTTTTCTGAAATAATAATGTCTGTTTCAAACCAAAATGTACTAATGTCTCTAAATGTCTCAGGGGTTTGTGAACTGACTGCGGAAAGATTAGACATTAGTCATTTGTGTCACTGTGTGGGGGCTTTTCTGGGTTTTTTTTCAGACATTTAAACATGACAGATACTTGGCTCATTTTATGAAGTGAATCAAATAAATCTGTTGATTGACAGTTCAGGACTGTTTTGTCAGCAAAACTGGGGGCCAACACAATATTATGCAGGTGGCCATAAAGATATGCTTGATCAATGTATATGAGTGTGTGGATGTTTAGAATATATATATATATATATCAATCAGTCAGGCAGAAGAACATACACACTGGGAGGCTGATGGATCATCTAATCTGTCTGGAGAACAATAAACACACAGGAAGGTACTCCTCTTTAACCACAGGGAAACACTTTTACTCAAATCTCTGACTGCGGAAGTCAACACTAACCAAACACCAGCCACAGGTTTTCATCTACAGGGATGTTTTCACACTTTAATTTTTCAGATCTTCAAACTAATTTAAATATTAGTAAAAGATAACACAAGTGAACACAACATGCAGTTTTTAAATGGAGGTTTTTATTATTTAGCGGAAAAAAAAAATTACATAGCCCTGTGTGAAAAAGTGTTTGCCCCCTGTTAAAACTGTGGTTTATCACGCCTGAGTTAAATTTCTTTAGCCACACCCCCCCAGGCCTGATTACTGCCACACCTGTTCACAATCAAGAAATCTCTTAAATAGGACCTGCCTGACAAAGTGAAGTAGACCAAAAGATCCTCAAAAGCTAGACATCATCCCGAGATCCAAAGAAATTCAGACACAAATGAGAAAGAAAGTAGTTGAGATTCATCAGTCTGGAAAAGGTTATAAAGCCATTTCTAAAGCTTTGGGACTCAGAGAACCACAGTGAGAGCCATTATTCACAAATGGCAAAACCAACAACACATAGATAATAAAAAAAAATAATATGTGAATTAAAAACTTGGTATTGCACAAAAAATATTTTATTTAAACATTGTTTTGGTTATTTTGGGAGTGTGGGACTCTTGAACAACCTGTTAAACCTGTTTAATAAAATAACTGCGAAATATCGATCACTTCATGTCCTCTTCTTACAATGTTCTGCTATGTGTTGGAGTAAAAGGTTAAGCATTAAAATACAAAACTTTCCCAAAAATTGAAAAAATACACTAATAAAGTACATGATCAATTTCTACCAAGACACCTTGACATTGTCTGTCCACAACTGATTATTGTTTAAAAAAAAAAAAAAAAAAAAAAAGAGAAAATCAATTGAACTCAAAATTAGCTTGTTTTCAAGATGACTTCACTGTCTATGTACCAAAAGTACATATATCTGTGTGGCCAATATTTGGATTTTTTTATTATCGACAATATGGGGTCATTTTCCGTTTTGAAAAACACTAGACAAAGAAAGATTAATTGGCCATTGTTTTTCAAAACAGAAAATGACCCCATATTGTGCAGTAGAGTTTCTTCTTTAAGACAAGTCAGTTGGATGTGAAGACCGTAAAAAATGACCAATCGCCATTCTCGTACTAACATAACACTATGTTGTGTCACATAAAATAAAACTTTGGCACAGGATAAAGTCTTATTTAAACTACCGGGAGGTGTCAGATTCACAATCCAGTGATAGCTAAGATGGAGACATGGTGAGAGGGTGGGTGAGGAATGGAGAAGAAGTTTGCTGGTACCGATCTTTAAGAACAAGGGAGATGTGCAGACCTTCAGATTCCCCTTCTTTCTCAGCCTGTTCCACTACCCTGTCCCATAACTTCATGGTACACACTATATCTCCTACACAGCAAATGAACACACTATATCTCCTACAGGACACATGAACACACACTATATCTCCTACAGGACACATGAACACACACTATATCTCCTACAGGACACATGAACACACACTATATCTCCTACACAGCAAATGAACACACACTATATCTCCTACAGGACACATGAACACACACTATATCTCCTACAGGACACATGAACACACACTATATCTCCTACAGGACACATGAACACACACTATATCTCCTACAGGACACATGAACACACACTATATCTCCTACAGGACACATGAACACACACTATATCTCCTACAGGACACATGAACACACACTATATCTCCTACAGGACACATGAACACACACTATATCTCCCACGTCTCTAATCGATATCTTAATGGTGTGTGATTGCTGTGAAAGCATTTATTTAGTTCATTCAGAGACACAGTAACAGTGTTAAATGTCAGAATAATTACGTCATCAGCACATTACGTCTGTAGCTGAGCCCTGTTTAACCATGAGTTTATTGCTCTTTGTTGCCCTCTAGTGGAAGAACAGACACACTTATTAAAAAGAAGACATCTTTTATTATTGCACTCCACAAACACAAGGGAAGTCAGTTTTTTCTTGGGTTAGGGTTTTCTGTCTGTGTGTGCGTGCGTGCGTGGCGTGTGTGCATGTACATACATGCTTCATAAAACCCCCCATAACTGATTATCTCCCTCCTCACAGATAAAGACAATACAAGTTGTACAGAAAGATGAATGAAACAAGGAAACCTTTAGTTTGAATTTCAAACTAAAAAAAAGCAGCAGTTTTGTTGCAGGAGGTCAAACACTGAGAACAAAAAGCGGAAGTTGGAGCTGTGCACCTTCGAAACGTGAAATGTGTTCGTTTGCAGGCTTTAACCACAACCACAATCACAATCTCAAACTTAGCTGCATAGCTTATGAAAGCAAGAAACAATGACCAGTAAGTGTATATATGTGTGTGTGTGTGTGTGTGTGTGTGTGTGTGTGTGTGTGTGTGTGTGTGTTGTGTGTTACATGACAGGGTGAAACTCCACCACAGTGTAGATGCTTTGATAATGTGCTTCTGGTAAGCATACCTGTAAAAGAGCACAAAAGTCATGACAATTTTGTAACACACTAAATATTTGTTCTAACACACATAACAGACTCGTCTAGGTTCTAGGCATTTGGAGGTCCACCATCCTCCTTCTCTTAACCTTCAGAATAAATTAAGGTTAGAGTTTAAGGTTTAAAGTTAGAACAGACTAAATCACCCAGGACACAGTAACACTACACAATATACACAGTAACAGACTACACACTCTATATACACAGTAACACTACACAATATACACAGTAACAGACTACACACTCTATATACACAGTAACACTACACAATGTACACAGTAACAGACTACACACACTATACACACTAACACACTACACACAGTGTACACAGTAACACTACACAATATACACAGTAACACATTACACACTCTATATACACTAACACACTACACACAGTGTACACAGTAACACTACATAATGTACACAGTAACAGACTACACACTCTATATATACAAACATTCTACACACTGTACACAGTAACACACTACACACACTGTACACAGTAACACACTACACACACTGTACACAGTAACAATAAACAATGTACACAGTAACACACTACACACACTATATACACTAACAGACTACGTACCCTATATACACTAACACACTACACACAGTGTACACAGTAACACTACATAATGTACACAGTAACAGACTACACACTCTATATACACTAACATTCTACACACTGTACACAGTAACACACTACACACACTATATATACTAACAGACTACACACTCTATATACACTAACACACTACACACAGTGTACACAGTAACACTATACGATGTACACAGTAACAGACTACAGAATCTATATACACTAACACACTACACACACTGTACACAGTAACACACTACACAGTATATACACTAACACACTACACACAGTGTACAAAGTAACACACCACTAATCTGTACACAGTGACACCCTACACACACTGTACACTAACACACTACACAAAATTGTACCCAGTAAAACACTACACATCTGTACAAAGTAACACTGTAATCACACTGTACACAGTAACGCACTACACACACTTTACACTAACACACTACACACATTGTACACACTACACATCTGTTTACAGCAGTGGTGGGCCGTCACAGACAGCAAAGCCTTCTCTGCTGCCTAAACACTATCAGAAGCACTGACCTACATTTACAACCTAAATTCTAATATTTGTTCGATGAAATTGCATTAA
Source organism: Silurus lanzhouensis (assembly GCA_039877035.1). Classification (NCBI taxonomy): domain Eukaryota; kingdom Metazoa; phylum Chordata; class Actinopteri; order Siluriformes; family Siluridae; genus Silurus; species Silurus lanzhouensis. The sequence goes on along the minus strand of JBCEWE010000337.1, from coordinate 2,081,986 downwards.
TTTATTCCCATCAGTTTTTTCTCTTCATTTCGTAGTGTTTCTCTCGGCTGCACTGCTCCAGTACGTGTATGTGGATGTTAGATTTTTTTGTTCATTCAGATTTCAGCCTCTATGTGCTGCCATGTCAATCTAATCTGCACAGGGCCTTTATAGTCAGTACTGCTGGACTTTTTACCATAGTCTCCTTAAGAAATAGCTCTGTTTCTTTAGCCAATCAGATTTCATATTCGCCTCACAGGGCAGCTCGCTGGCCCAGAATAGCGTCAGCATTTTTCCATCCTCTGATTAGTTGGTCAGAGGGAAACTGTTACAGCTAAGTTCGACTGTTAAAACACGTGTGTAGCTCTGCACACATTAATACGTCTGAGTTAGACTTTTTTATGCCTACGGAGGAAGAGAAATTGATTTGGTTTGAGACGTGAGGAGGTTGGCCAACCCCGAAACTAGCTAGCTTGTCTCAGCCCGGGAAAGGGTTTGTTCACCACTTCCAGACAAGTAAATATGAGTGGTACCACTGGATTACAGCCTCTGAGGGGCGCTGCACATTGAGTCTGCATCTCTGGTGAGTAGGTTGTATTTTATTTACATTTTAATGTTTTTGTCATGTTATTAGGCAAGTATTGATTCTGAACTGTTTCAGATGGTGTAGGAGCACAGTTGCAGTTGTAGTGTAGAGGTTTGTAGTCTTAACTGGGTTTCTTGCTTTAGTAAATGGTTTTCACCGTCCATATGTGAAATGTCTCTCTCTTTCTCTCTCTCAGTAATATGCGCGCTGCTATATTGGGTTTTTGTATTGTATAGATGGTTTCTATAATTGTGGCGTGATAGTGGTGGATTAAGTCGGGTAAGTCCTCACTGAAGGCCCAGGTACCAAATGCACGGCCCGCCACTGGTTTGCAGTAACACACTACACACTCTGTACACCGTAACACACATCACACAATGTACACAGTAAAACACTAGACACACTGTACACAGTAAAACACTACACACACTACACACACTACACACAAAACATTCTGTACACAGTGACGGTGTTCAGTAACAGAGGGAGAAGTGGGTTTGTGTATGTAGTGAAGTTACCTGAGACTCAGTGACTTCTTGAAGTTTTCCATCCCTGTTTCTAGATTTGTTTTTTCCACAGCAGCTCACGATCGAGACTGAAACATCACAATGCAGTTGGAATAAACCGAGCTGAGTGCAATTGTGGGATTCAAGTCAGTGATCTAATGTTGAAATGAGATTTATAAAATGCCTTCAAGTTGATTCTTACAATCTTCCAGCAAAAGTGATGAAAGCTGTGCTGTATTCAGTCAGTGTAGAAGATAAGAGCATTTCTACACACTGAACAGAGGACGTGATGTCGAACTCACCTGTGACTGCAGCGATCCCCATACAGATCATCATTCCCAATATGATGAGAACATTTCTCCACAGTCTGATCTCTTCACCTTTATCAATTGTCTGATGCTGGCACTGTCTAGTCACAGATGTCTGATTCTCTGGAACTATGACATGAGCTATTTTTATTATGAAATAAACCCCTCAATAACATGAAAATAAAGTACTGATTTTTAAAATGTATTTCCTTTAAATATAATAAATAAACTCACCAGCTGAATGATTCTGGATGTAAAGTTTGAATCCACGGCCGATGTCACGAGGTGAACCAGCTGGAGTTTGACTGCAATAATACACTCCTAATACATTAGTACTGATATTGTGTATGAATAAACTGCTGTTGTATTGCACTGAGAAAGTCTTCCTGAGGGTCGGGTTACTGTATTCTGCCCTCAAAGATCTTCCAGAGAAACAGCGTAATATAAACACTGGTGGTTCTGACGGCTTAATCAGGAACCAGTACACATCTTTTATATCTACTTCACACTGTAGAGTCACATTTTGTCCCAAATCCACCAACTTCTCTATGAAACTGTCTGCAGCTCCACAGCACACAAGTAGATCTAACAAAAAAAAATCACTTGTGGTAATTCGCTGTTCATTAAGAAAAAATCCACAAATCTGTATATTAAGGAAATCAACTTACAAAAGTTAATGTGAAGGATCTTCATGATGAGACTTGATCTCTGTCACTGCTTTAGACATGTGAGGAGGAAATGGCAACTCACTCTGACCACAACTTTTTCCCCTCATGTCCTCTTCATGTAAAGACCAGAGATCACTTTATAGTTGCAGAGAAACATCGTTTCATTTACCCAGAATACTCAGGTGCGCTTTCACAAAAATACTAAATTTGTTTAGTGATAACAAAAATGTTATTCACACAGTTCATTTTGGCTGCTGTAGAGGGTTGGGGTCTCAAAGTTTAATTTCAAAGAAGTTGACCGGGGGGGGTGGGGGGGGGTGTTTAATAAGCAACAGGACACCAACAACTCTTATAAACCTGTTAATTTATCTTAGAGATACATTTCTTAATCCACTAACTGAACAGTGGCCCATTGACAGTGAATATATGTAGCCCCCTAGTGGAATTATGGAGAATCATTTACCAGGGAAGTCACGTTCCTCTGTTTTTCTCTCCTACTGTTTAAAGATTAGACTAGGAAGGGAAAAAAAACTACTCTGTAGGTAAACTGGCTGAAAGAATCTGACCCAACATATGAATGTGTGTGTGTCTAATTGCGCTTGTGTTTGTACGTGCTTAATCATACCATCACAAATTATTTCGCTATAACAGCACTGCTGATTTCATGTATATTTGTGATCCACATATTTGATTTGGCACGTTTTACGCTGGATGGCCATTTAATAACGCAACCCTCCCAAACACTCCCCATTTATCCGGGCTTGGGACTGACTTGTGCAACCCTAATGGCTGGGTTAAATTATCTGTTGGGCAACACTTATTGGGAGCTGCTAAAAGAAGAAGAAGAAGAAGAAAAGAAGGAAGAAGAAGAACAGCACCACACTGTTTTATTCCTAACAAATTAATATGATACATTGACACATATCCTAATTCAAAAGTGATTTGCTTTTGCTTGAAAGAACATTGTGGAGAGTCTGACGGCTCAGGAAGAAGACATTTTTGGTGAGGTCACCTCAGGGGCTGGTGACATCCAAATAATTAGACACAAACCTGTGATAATAGCCAGCTGGCCCCGAAATTGCCTCATCTTCATTTTGGTCTTGGGTCTCAGGCAGGCCACAAACACTGGCAAAAAATTCCACCCACGCACTTCTTTTTGGGGTTAGCCGTGAGACCCACTTGTCTCTCTTGATGCTGGAGGTGATGTTCCCAATCTTTATTATAGACAAACTGCCACCCTGGTAATAAAAATCCACTTCACCATTGATGATGACATGCACTGTCTTGGTGGATTTGTTTCACCAGAACATATCTGTTTAATAGCTGAACATAACCTTCACAATCTTACATAATACATTGTAATGGTACCAGCTTGCTTGCTTGCTTAGATTAGCTTAGCTACCGAACCTGAACCAAGGACTTATTTACAAATCCTGTACAGAAGAACAAAAGTTAAACAAATGTGGAAAAAAATCTGCTAACAAGTTTTTTTTCTAGTCATCTAGCAACACCCCAACCACATTAGTACCTCAGACTGCACAATAGCACAAAATTACAATTTGTGTAATTTTAGTAAATCCTAAAGAAATTTGAAAAACTTAGGGCACACCCCGTTAGCAATGTATATATGAATGAGAAAGTCTCTATGTCAGTGTCCTGGAGAAGGCTGTAAATAAGGCTGATGAGTTTGTATTTTTCATTAAGTCATGTGTGAAATTCAGGTATCCTGACTTTATTTATTTTACTGATAAACGATGTTGCGGGGTACAGTGATGGTGATCAGAAGAAAACTGTATTCCTGAGTCAGTTTAGCAGTCTGTTGACATTAACTACAGTCCAAATCCATCCTCAAAGCTCCCGTTCTTACTCCGGAATATAATGGAACCCCAGGGCGTTGATGAGAAACCGTCTCAAGCTGCACAGAGTGGCCTCCAAACGAAGAGAACACTATCCAGAGGCAGGCCAGGACGAAGTGGGAAGATCCACAGAAGCAAGAGGGGCAGAAACAGTGGTCACTGGAACTTCAGGAGCATGTTTAACTTGGCCCGAGAGAGAGAGAGAGAGAGAGAGAGAGAGAGAGAGAAGAGGAGTGACAGGAAGAGAAGGATATAAATTATTATGTGTCATTGTTGTATGGAAATTGTGCATTTGGGGACTCTGGCAGCATAACTAAAAGGGAGAACAAAAAGGTAACAGAAATGAGAAATCACTGGGATAAGAGACGACCCACCACACCACCGTCAACAAACCTGAGTGAACATGTAAGAGTGAGAGGACGACAGCATACAAATATCCCAGTTCACCAAACACTCCATATCCATGATCCCTCCAGATCTGAGCCTTTACCTAAGAAAATATTAATAAAATAAATGTGTATTCAGCCTTGACTGAACACTAGTTGGAAGGCTGTTCCATCACTGTGGGTCTTTGTTATTTAAAGAACCAAAAAATTGCCTGCACCTTTGATCTATGTAGGCATGGGGGATCATGATTGCGAGATTTAATGGAGAGCAGTGTAGACTCAGTATAGACTGATTAAAACAGGGCTGATCATATTTGGTCATATTTTCTAGATATGAGAAAATATCTTCCTATTTTCTAGATTAACCCTTGCTGCTGAATTATGAACTAACTGAAGCTTATTTATTTATTTACTTATTTACTTATTTCTACATATACAGTATTGGTGTAAGGGATCTGGGAAAGAACAATCTGAGACAGCAAGAAGTTAAATAAAACAAATAAATACACTTATTTACAGCAACAATCTATCACTCAAACAGGCAGAAAAAATCTCAATAAATGTTAGTGATCTTTCGTGCTTTGATGCCCATGTCCCAAAAGTCCCCATGTCTAAACTGACCACCATGCAGGGACACCACAAAATAGAGAACACATTTTTAATCCATAATAAAAGTGAACAAACCAACAAACAATGGCATTTATATTTTAATAAGTGCTTGAACACTGGGGAGGTCATGAGTTCATACAATAAATAAAGGAACAGACTAAAATTGTGTCTTATTTCTGCATTTGTGTATTAATCCTAAGATGAATGTGTGCAACAATAAAGAGAAGTCTGAAAACTGATTTCTTTAGTAGTTAATTGCATGACTTTTTAAATGTTCTGAAATATAATGACAGAGGAAAAGAAATTGCTTTGGTTACAGATACACTTAAAACATGGACATTGTGAAGAAAGGTCAGTTAAAACAGTACAAAAGAGTTGTTAAGTTTTTTCATGATCAGTTTATACTTCTTTCCAGTAGAAATTGCACAAACAAACACACAATTTTTCTTTATTTAAAATCCTCAGGAAAATCTTAATGCACAGAAGAAATCCATGGAAAACCCCGAGGAGATTTGATGAGATAAATATCGATGCTTCTTCTATAGATGATGTTTGCGGCCAGTGCAGCTGTGGTTCCGGTGAAATGAGTTGAATTGTGGTTATTGGGTTTCTTGCTTTTTCACATTCCTATCTCAAAATATACAAAAAATGGCCAAAATCTATTTGCTAAAATATATTTTGAAATATATTTACAATAATTTACATATCTATAAATACTCATATTTTATATATATATATATATATATATATATATATATATATATATATATATATATATATATATATATATATTTTTTTTTTTTTTTTTATTGTATGGGTCTGATGCACTTACACAAGTAATAATGTATATGTAAAATACTACATTTCATTCTATCACAGTGAAACGTTGTAAATGTAATCAATCAACAGGCAAATCTCTTTAACTCTCACTTTTTATGTTTTTATTTGTGTGTTGTCTCAGTTTGCAAATCGTTAAATATGATTGATCAATGTGATGCCACCTACAGGAAACTAGAAGTTTTTGAACGTTTGATATGAGGATCAGAAAAGCGCTTGACCGAACTTTCCGTGTTTCGAGTGCCACCTACAGGAAACACGGCGGTACTGTACGCGTGCACGCGTAGGGGAGGTAGACTTCAGCGAGGGGGACGGAATTAGGCACAACACCGCCACTGACTTGATTTAATAAGCGTTAAAATCAAGCAGCACTTGTGGTCCTCCGCGCCACAAGGTGTCAGTAGTTAATTCTCTCTGCTCGCTGGGAGAAAGACGGAGAAGAAGGAGGAGCCGGAACAACATTAGCATTAGCTTTGCGTAGCTAAGCATTAAATCCTGGTGTCTGCTGTATAGAAACTCGTTATTAAACCCCCTTTTTAGAGGCGTTTTATTTTTGCTAATCGGGTTTTTAGTGTAACAGTACAAGTAATTGCGTTATAATGAGATTAAAGCTCAGTTTAATTTAGTTAGCTACGTGCTGATATATACAACTCCTACGTAATGAACGTTAGCCAGCTAGCTAGCTCAGGGCTGTAAATAGGTTTTAATCTGAGCAGTGCGGATTCGGTTTTTCGGATAAATGTCTGGAAGTGAAGAAGAAGGACGTGTTTTATAAAACGAGACCAGGAGTAACGGTATCAGTTGCTCCGTTTTTACATTTATTTACGGTTTTACTCACGTCAGCCTAGAAAATGTCTCGCTTTTTAAACAGTGTGCATTATGCATTCATAAAAGTTTTATTTTTTCCCCCTGTTTAATGACGCATTATAAAGATGGGGAGTCCGTTTAAAATCCCGAAGATGAAGCAACCTTCGGCTTCCTCTGGCATTCGTATGACGTCACCACTGTCGAAGCTTCAGGACGACGTCACACCCAAAGTAGGACACCTTGAATAATTATGTGGTTGTCTACGAATTGTTCGACGAATCGTTTTCCACTCAAAGACGAATGTGTAGCGGGGAAAAGAAAACATTCCCGGATTATTCTTAGAATATTCCCCGATTATAGGTGCTAAATAACGTACGGTATTCCCTCGATGCACTGTAGATGGGTATTGTCTTTATAGGGATTAGTGTTTGGTGCTTTTAGACTCTTTCGTAGAGGATGAGATGATGACTGGAACGGTTGTCACTCGGTTGAAGTTCACCCGTACTTGTTGGAAAACATACTAAAGCAAATAAGGTCATGAAGATCAAGCAGATATCAAAGCAAGTCTAAGAGAAAGTTCTGGAAAACTTTAATCATTAACCCAGGGATTTTGGCCCAGTTGTGGGTCTGACAGAAAGACAGTGATCAGGAAAAAAAAAAAGATTATTTGGAAGAGAAAGCAAGTGGTTACAGAATGTGATGCTACCACCCCCATGCTTTACTTTAGAGATGATGCATTTTTAGTCTTGCAAGATCAGAAACATTTCACGCTGTGGTGGTCCTGAGTCGTCTTTACGGATGTTTCAGTGTCTTTGAAGTCGCTGTTTTTATCGATCTTCGATTTGTGCGTACCAGATATTCGTGTATATGTGCCTCAGCCTTTAACTTTCGCTCCAGATTGTTCTGTAGCTTTTTGGATGTTCATGATCCTGTTTTATATTGTTTAAGTCAAATGCCTGATTAAGAGCCAGTCGTAATGTCCGGATGCTTCCTTGGTTTACAGTCACCATGGAATCGAGTCCCTTTTAACGGGCAGAAGCCGAACGGAAGCAGCTGCGTAAATGGAAGGAGAGAAATGAAGCCTGCATTCATTGGAGCAGAGCGGTGAGATACAGAACTCACAACATGGACAACATAAACAGCATGCCTAGGGTGTGGTAATTAAATTAAATAAAAGTAATAAACAAAACCAATCTGATCTTGTGCTTGATTTAGAGCTGAATTTCTGTAGGCTACCACTACGGGGCAGTGTTGGACCGGACACTACGGTTGCATACGCTATTCCTTTATATTATTTGTTAATGCAAATTAAAAAATAGCCACCAGATGGCGCTGCTATCTTACATTTTTTAATAAAAATACACATGACGAGTGTATCAGAATTTATTGAGCATTCGGTAAGAAAAATGACATGTTTTTTCCATGCTGTGTGTGTGTGTGTGTGTGTTACTAACCCAGTCAACATTTAAATTACTATCCCATCCTGTCTTTCTTTTAATTAATAAAGTATTAAACTAAGAAATGAATGAAATGTGAAAGCCATCAATACACAAATATATGTGTGTGTGTGTGTGTTTGTGTGTGTGTGTGTGTGTGTGTGTGTGTGTGTGTGTGTGTGTGTGTTGCAGATGGAGACCCAAGAGAGCGTCAGACAAGCTGCGTCAGCGTGAGGACGACAAACACACCCCCGCAGCTAAAAAGCAATGTGGTGAGGACGAAAACACCCAAGGTCAAAGGTTACGTTCGGACCAGGGTGCGGTTCAGGTTTTTTAGATGCTAACGAGGAAAACTTTCTTACACGCGCATTAATTAGCTCTTAAAGTCCAAAATTTGCTCTCCTTTAGTTTTTTCCTCATTTCCTTCATTATTCCTTTCTTCCTCCTTTTTCCTTCTCTGTCCTCGTTTCCTCGCCACTTCTGCTGGAAGACCATTTTCCTGGCCTCATAACGCCGATAAAGAAACAAGTTTCACTTTATAGAGCTTTAAAACGAACATCCTGCTTTTTTTTTTTTTTTTTTCCTTGTTTTTTCTGATCTTTTTCTTCTCTCGCTCGCTTGCTTTGGTGTCAAAGGCCAAGACTTTCTCTAGAAAGTTTTTAAAAAAATGGACATTTTTGCTTCGAAATTTGTAAGGACACCTGAGCATGACTGGGTTGTGCTTTTTGAACATCCTGTCAGTTCTAATATATCTGCATCTTATCTACTGGAACAGGTTTAAGTCTCGTACAGCATCCAAACACGTCCTGTACAATTGTGTGCCTTGAGTTTGTGGAAGTTTCACACATGCTGGGAAAAGTCTGGTGTCCTAATACTTTTGCTCACTTGCACTTTGATCTTCGGCGTGTAATCTCTTCTCTTTTCTTTCCTGTTCTTTAGAACCCAGGCTCAGTGAGAACCTCCAGCCTTCACAGCCCGAAGACACAGAGACGAAGACGACGGCGTCTCCGGTCCGAGACGCACAACAATCTGTGGTGAGATTTGTGCTTTTTATAGTTACTACTAAAAATACTGAGTATGGAATATACAGGGGCATCGTCATGCTCTAGGTTTGGGTTGCCTGGTGCCTCCAAGATTCAGGAAGAACATGCATTTGACTGGAAAGTACTGACGGGTCTTTAATGTGATTCAGAAGAACGAGTCGACTCATTGAGTGATTCGTTCATTTTCTACCGGACTCGCATGAGCAAAGCATCGCGAAATCTTCGTAGGTTATGTACAGGACACAAAATTGAGTCGTTTGCCTCTCGACTCTTCTAATCTGAGACGTTTGTTCTTTTGTCACGTGACTCCAATATATACGCTATGAAGGTAATTAAAGGAACGACATTAATAGTCACTAAAATGATCCGATCTTCCCGTCACTACTGGAAAAGACAAGTGTCCCAATACTTTTGGCTATGCACATGTATACTGTGGGGTACTCATTTGTAAAAAAAAAAAAAAAAGATGACTCGTTAAAGTAACTATATTTCTTTCTATGCTGAAGAACACAGGGGTAAAGGACAAGCCGGACGGACGGCTCACACCAGAGCCCACCGAAGACGGAGTGCGTGCGACGCTAGCGGGGACGCCCGCGAACGCCGACTCTCCAAACACCAGGAAACTCCGCCTCAGATTTTCTCTCAAAACGAACAAGCGAGGCAGAGCGAGCTGCGCAGAACCCAGTGCGTACACGACTCTGCACGATCGTGATTACAATTACTTTCTTTTTTTCTTCATCTTCACAGAAGCGTCCGCAATCTACCTCTCGAACGTCGCTCACAACTCAAACCAACAGACACCAGTTTAGCATTGTGATTGTGTATTGGGATTGTTCGTTCATAAAGGATTCGTTCGTTGTGAACGAGTCTTCAATGTGACTCAGTTATTTACAGAAAACAAATGAGTCGTTCTTCTCAGGAGTCTTCTGGTCCGAGTCGTTCGTTCTTTTGACACGTGACTCCCGTAGACACAATGCGATGGATCGTTTTTTTTGGGGTCGGATCTTCTCATTACTGTTATAATAACTATGGGAGTCACATGAACGAAAGAACGAACGACACGGACCAGAAGATTTATGAGGTGAATCGACTCGTTCTGTTTATCACAATTTGTCATGTTTACATATTTAGAAGTGTGTGTTTAGGTGTTAGGGATCTGCTTTAGAGTCTGATAAATGAGTCAAAAAAAGATTTGTACATTTTGAAGAACGAGATCTTGAGGCAGTTTCCATGGAAGGAGGTGTGGCCTAAAGTTTGAAGGCGGAGCTTAGCATTCACCAATCGATTCAATTTTTTTCGAAGCCTGTGTGCAGTTTTGTCAACCGGTTGACATCTAATACAAAATCCTAATAAAGTGGATCGATTTTTGACAGCTATTCGGCGCGCGGTCGGTTCTATTCGCTCCAGCGTTCTGTCCTGTAGAATCGCTTTTATACACTTTCCTGGAAGTGCGACTGGGAAAAAGTGTTTCAGTTCTCATTTTGGGAACGCTTTTTATTTTTTTCCGTGTTTTTTTCCATCATCGGCCCTCAGGAACTGGAGAAGGTGCGAGGGCTGAGCGTGGCTAGTGTGCAAAGCGAACCGATACAAACCGAAACCCTGAAATCTCATTTCTTCTCGTAAAATTGGAGTGTAATTTCTTCGTCGTATCGCTACGCCTTCATTTTCTTCCTCAGTGTCAGCGTTTGCGTATTTTCCGACCAGCTTCCCAATATCGTTCCCGACGTTTTTATCCCGCTATAACCGGATAATTAAAAGCACATTCAATAATCTCCTAATGCTCGTGGCAGCGATGTACCTCTGAGCTCAGCGTTTTCGCAAAAAAATACATCAGAACTGTGGCTTCTCCTAATCCAAAAACTTTTTTTTTTTTTTTTTTTAACAGCCATTAACCATTTTGTTTTGGCTTCTGTTTATTATTTTTTTTGTTTTAGGTTTTTTTCCTGACCCATATTTCCCGCCAGCTCTCAAAAAATAATTGCTTTACTTTCCCACCCAACCCTGGATCTTACACCACGCCACTGATGTGTGTCTTTGAGTCTAAACAACACTATGTAGACAAAAGTTTGTGGACACTTGGGCATGATAGGATTTCACGTCTTTTTGAACGTCCCATTTGGACTCCACTTGCTGTTATAATATCTTCCACTTTTCAGGGAAAGATGGAGATTTGTGAATGTTTGTGTGTGTGTGTGTGCGCGTGTGTGTGTGTGCGTGCGTGCGTGCGTGCGTGCGTCTACAGTTGTGCTATCCAGTGGTGATGAAGATGAGGAAGAGGATGAAGCACACAGAGGTGCTCAAATAAACCCTGATGTACAGGTGTGTGTGAATGTCAGTCAGATTCTCTCCATCTCTCTTTCTATCTGTCTCTCTCTCTCTTTTTCTCCCTTACCCTGTTTCTTTTTCTGTCTGTCTTTTTACATTTTTGCTTTCTGTTTATGTCTCTCTTAAGTGTCTCTTTCAAATTTTGTATCTTTTTTCCCCCTATGTTTCTTTATTGGTCATCTTTCTTTGTCTATGTCTCTCCCTCTTATGTCTCACTTTGTTTTTGTCTTGCTGCATTTTCTCTCTCTCATACACAGAAGAGCCAAAATGTCCTTTCCGGAGGTCAGAGTTCATCTTCTCCTGCCACCATGGAACTCGCTTTCTCCACTCTGTACTTTGGCACGACGCGGAGTTACGCCAATGGACCAGTCATGGTGTGTGTGTGTCCTTATTTTTGCATTCCTCAGTTTTAGCTGTTTTTTCCCGCTGTTCCACTGCATGGTTTGTGAGGAAATGTGTAACACCAAGAACACAAGGAACGAGCGAATGTTCAGAGACACCAAACACAAGCTGCATGTTCTCACAATTAAGCAAAGAATGTACAATGTGCACATCTGGTATTATTCCAGCTGTGGCACAATGTCCATCGGCAGGACACTCCTCAGATGCATCATGTAAGGCCAAGTAGTACGTCTTGTAGTGTGCTGTAATGTCTGACGCACGCACACCCACGCACACCCACACACACACACACACACACGGTAAATGTTTTGGTTTTTTTTTTCGGTTTTTTTGGCTTTTATTGACTGTGATAAACAGTTACAGCCTGGTGCAGAACATCTCTCACACACACACACACACACACACACACACACACACACACACACCACACACACACACAGAACGTTCTGTCTGAAATACAAGCCACATCAAGCACCAATAAACAGGAGTAAGACTGTGTAAACCTTGCGTGTCACCCCATGTTCTCTGACATCAGGTCATCTCGCTCCCTCTCTCGCTCTCTCTCGCTCTCGCTCTCTTTCTCTCTCTCTATTTTTTTTCTTCTCTCTCTCTTTTTTTGTAGATCACAGAAGAGAGCATCTCCATCCAGCTGAAAGGTAAAGCACACACAACACACACACAAACACACACACAAATAGAAAAAAAGTCATGTCAGGAATACAAAACGTTCCATTTTTATGTACGGTGAAAAACAGGAAGTGACATCAGTGTGCTGTCGTTTCTCAGAGTTGAAGAGCAAATGAAGAAATCTGGTTTTGAATATGTCTTTGGGTCAGGGGCGGAGGCAGACGGCGGTGACGGCGAGTGTGTATCGGTGTGTGTGGTTCCTTCGGAGCTGCAAGCATATGGCGTGTGGGACCCCCGCGGCTTCGAGTCGACGGAGCTGCGTGACTCTTCATCCTCCCTCCTCTTCTTCAGTTTGAGCGACGCTCAGGCCCGACTGATACACACCGAACTCTCGGCGCTGCACAAACACACATCGGGTGCGTTTACAATAGTGCGAGGCGGAGTCTAAACAAACTTGCGGTCCGCCACTTAATACGTTCATGAAGGAACTCAGATTGTGACTTTGTTCCACAAGTAAAAATGACTGCAATATATATATGTATGTATGTATGTATTTGTATTTACATACATACACACACTTTTTTTTTTTAGCCCCGCCCTGCCCGTTTGTATTGGTGCACCTGATTGGTCGGTTGGATGAGCTGCAGGAGGCCACATTAGCATCTCTGATGGACATTATGGCTTTAAGGAGAGGACAGCCATCCTTAGGGACACCTCTGTCCCAAAAGGACGGGCTGAAGCGGGTCCTGAGGCACCCCCGTGGTGCACACTTCCTCAATTTGCTGGGGAGGAAAGTAACCAATCAGGTGAGCCCTTTGCCTTGTCCCCGCCTCCTATAACCTCAGCTTTAGATTTCTAATTCTGAGTTCTAATTCGCCTGTGCTTGTTTGCAGGAGAGTACCAATGGGACCAAAAGTACCAAAGTTCCAGAGGTCACATGTACCAGACACAAACTTCGCAGCCATACAAGGCAACCAAACATGCCCAGAAGGTACACTAGGTCTTTTTTGTTTATTTTTTTATATTTACAAATAACTCCTCCAGTTTTCAGTCTGGCATTTCCTATTTCTGAGCTTCTCTGCTTTCTTTTCGATTCCTTGGTTTCTTCCGCTTCCTTCTTGCTGTGTGTTTCTTGTTTCCTTACTTGTGTTAGTTTTCTCGCTTCCCTCGTTATCTTGTTTCACAATTTACCCTCGGTTTTCTCTGTCTGTTGCTGGTGGCATCTTTTGCTGCCTCATTTCCCCAGGTGCCTTTTTTCCCCTTGATTGTTCGATTGCCTTGTTTTCAACAAAGTCCTTGATTCTCTGGTTTCCATTTCTTTGCTAGGTTCTTTGGGTTTTGTTCCTCTCAGTTCTTGGCTGCATCATTTACATGTGTTCGCTCATTTCTCTTGTTTCTTTGGCTGCCTTAATTTCCGAGGGTCCTGGGTTCGCTTGTTTGCCATTGTTCTTTGGCCCTCTCATTTTCCTAAGATTGTTTATTTGTCTGCCTCTTTTCCTGAACTTCTCTGGTTCTCCTGGTTCCATTGGTTCTAGGGTTAGAGCTCCCTCATTTCCTTTGTAGCCTTCCTTGTTCTTGCTATGTTTTTCCCGTGTTTTCCGTCTGTTTGATCTCAATCCTGCTCTGCCCCTGGTTCTTGTTTGTGTTCTTGTGATATGAGCTGCATTGTAGCCTTTCATGATGATTACCGGAGCAGAAACACCCCCCCTCCCCTCTCCTTCCTCTCACTCCTGTACTGGTTGATAATTGTGATTAAGCTGATTCAGCACTTTGTGCTTTGCTTGGCGGCGATTCGCTGGGCTCTTTTGGAAACTTGTTCGTGTCACTGCTTTAGGTTTTTTCCATCAAGTTTCCACGAAACCTTTTGAAGTTGGGCTTTGATTAGTAAACCAAGACTGCCATGCACGAGCCTCGCAGAGCAATTTCGTAAAAAACTTTCCAAAATAGTTGCCCAGAATATGACAAGTTGGTGTTTTGTAATTGCTCAATGTTTGTATGTGTTTCTTTTTCCACAACATCCCATCAGGTTAATCCAATACCCCCCTCCACCCTGTAAAGGCGGCATCACCGTGACGACCGAAGACCTGGAGTGCCTTAGAGACGGCGAGTTCCTCAACGACGTCATCCTCGACTTCTACCTCAAGTGAGTGCCGCGTGTCGATGTTTATTAATTAAAATGTTTTTTTTATTTACATTCTAATTAATTGTATGACCTCAAGGGAAGTAAAATTGATACTCTGTAGGTACCTGCAGCTGGAAAGAGCGGATCGGGACGTGGCCGAAAGGTCGCACATCTTCAGCAGCTTCTTCTACAAGCAGCTCACACGCAAACCAAACAGCAGCGAGGAGGAGGCCGGCGGCACGTAAGCGCCACACACATACTCTCTCTCTTTCTCTCACTCACTCACACACACACACACACACACACACACACACACACACACACACACACACTTCGACACACGTACTGTGTACAATAAATGTAAACTAGACATAACACATAAATCTAAACCTACACGCATAATATATATGAAACACATAAACCCTTGCAGTCTGAATGTATACACATGATGTTTGTGTGTGTGTGTGTGTGTGTGTGTGCGTGTGCGTGTGTGTCTTTCGCAGAGCCCAGTACAGACGACACGGCAGAGTGAGAACGTGGACCAGAAATGTCGACATCTTCAGCAAGGACTACCTCTTCATACCTGTCAATCAAGAGTACGTTTTTTTGTTTCCCCTTTTGGACACACACACACTCACTTTTTCATGGAGAAAAGGTGTGTTTGATGAAGTCATGTCGTTGCTTAGAGACTGAAGGGGCAAATGAGACGAACAACATTGAGAGGGAAACATGTACTTAACAATCTCATATACACACACACACACAAGTTTGTCCAGATGTTTGAGCCACAGACTCGACTTTAGTTTGGTTTGCGAGAATGCAGGGTGTCTGGTGAGATAGAGCAGACATTGTGTGTGTGTGTGTGTGTGTGTGTGTGTGTGATATTTCTATCTTTCAACCACCATCTCTGTCTCTGTCTCTCTCTCTTTCTCTCTCTAGAGCCCACTGGTACCTGGTGGTGATCTGTTTCCCGGGTCTGCTGCAGCCCGAATGTGTGTCGTGGAAGAAAAGCCAAACAGGTGCTCTACACACACACACACACACAGACACACACACGCGTGCTCACACTCCCACACGTCTAATCGAATTACTTCCAGCAGTCCTTGTTCCCTGCATGTGGTTTGGATGTCTCCCGGAGGTGTAAGAACAACTCGTTTCGGGTCTGAAATGACACGATGATGTAAACACACGCAGTCACGGAGAAACTGATCACACACTCCGTCTGACGCTCATTTATTCCGTTTGTTTTGAAAAATCCGTACATTTTGAATTGATTTTTTCTTTTCACAGCTTTTATAGCTCGGATAAACAGCATATTATAATGCAAAGAAACTCTGCTCTTCTGGGAAGATGTTCCACTAGATTTTGTGCAGAGTTATTCGAGCTTTCATTTAGACACAAGGGTGTTCATAAAATTAGGCACAGATGTATGTGAAGTGAGGAGGCCTGGAGCTCTATAGCAGGAGATCTTCCACACATCTTTCCAACCCATGGAAAGCAGATGTTCCTGGCTTTGTGCATCGTCATGCTGGAACATGTTTGGGTCTCCTAGTTCATGTAAAAGGGGAACATTTCATACAATTGTGTGTTTCTCAAGAGTTTGAGGAAGAACCACATATGGCTGGAAAAATCTTGCTAGTTTCATCCCAAGGACATTCAGTACAATTGTTTGTCTTAAACTCACACACACACACAAATACACAGTAGGTCAAAAGTACTGGGACACCCAAATTGTATCGGAGATCGGATGCTTTAGAATGTCATTTTTCCTACATTTGAACTAGAAGACCCAAACCTCTTCCATAATACTCCTGTGTACAAAGCTGCTCGTGGAAGATCTGCATGGGTTAGAGTGGAACATCTGCTATAAAGCTCTATCTATCTATCGATCTATCGATCCATCCATCCATCCAATCTGATCAAAGTACACTAACCATGACTTGTCAAGTTGAGTGATAATTCGCGGACTCATAAACATAAGCAAATAAATAATGTGTGTGTGTTTGCAGGAAATTCAGCTGATCCAAAGGGCAATTCAAAGGGCAGCGCTCTTAAATCCAGCGATCTTTCGGTAACACACACGCACACATACACACATATATACAAGACCTTTGCCTTTGAAAACCTTGGACAGTTCCCAAATCTCTGCTCTTTACAGAGAAGAGCAAATCAAATACACAGCAATAAATATTGATCTTATGATCAGACGCGTTAAGGCTAAGAGGCACTGGCGCACTTCACCAGGCTGTATTTACAGGAGGATGTCAGCGCTAAGCCGGAGAAAACGCCGGGTGTTTTGCCAAACGTGTTTATAAAGTTTTGGGACGTTTTCCAAATGGCCTCGTTGGCTAAACACTCGACATGCCTAAAGCCCCCCCCCCTGACATCTTTTCTTTTTTTTGATGCTTCTAATCAGGGATTGGATGTTGCTTGTGCTTTCTATGTATAACTTAGCAAAAACTTAAACAAAACCCTCATTATGCTTTTTTATTTGTATTCAAAAGTATTCATTGGATATAAATGATATAATCGCAGTAATCATCAATGGACAACATGTGGGTGTGTTTCAGGACTGCACTGTGCTCACCTGCCAGAGGAACATGGTCACCAGGAGGTAGGAGAGCTTCTGAGAACTGTTTCGAATCAGCTCATTAAAATGTCTTTCATTTGTGTGTGTGTGTGTGTGTGTGTGTGTGTGTGTGTGTGTGTGTGTGTGTGTGTGTGTGTGTGTGTGTGTGTGTGTGTGAAAGAGAGAGAAAAAGAGAGAGAAAGAATGAAAGAAAGTGGTGTTAAAGAAAGAAAGAAAGAAAGGAAGGTGATATGAAATAAATGTGGAAGAAAGAAAAATAAAGATAGCATGCATGAAATAAAGATGCACAAGAAATGATTAAATAAATAAATGACTGTACTGGTACTGGCTGTTACCATGGTAACTAAGGCAAGTCATCATGTATGTTACTATGTGCCCTGGAGCACATGCTGGAGTTCCACACACACTAAACAAACAACAGAGAGAGGGGCACGTAGGGTGAGTGCTGATCTGATTATTCTCTCTCTCTCTCTCTCTCTCTCTCTCTCTCTCTCGCTCTCTCTCCTCTCTCTAGGCCTTGCATTCTAATCATGGATTCTCTGAAGCTCTCCAACCACTGTCACATTTGCACGCTGTTACAAGAGTGAGTTTAACACAACTTTACTGTAGATATTGATATTATTAGGTATTATGTTGCCTTGTAGTTATGAAAGATGATGAAACCTTCAACGTAAAGTTAAATGGGGGAAATTCTTGGTTTTTAAAGCTAAAGTGAAGTTGATGTAGCAGAAACTTGCATAACTAAAATAAACGAGTGATGGTAAAGGTGAAGAGCCCTGGACTCTTGATGGAACATGTGATGGTCTCAGCCTAGTTCTTTCTATCGAACGATGAATTTGAAATAATGTGGAGATGACCTTATAACCCATCCCAGCTGTAGAAATGCTTTTTCTCTGTTTGGCATGATGTGGAGTTTCAGAGGTTCTGATTTGATTTGATTGATTGATTGATTGATTGATTGGTTGATTGGTTGATTGATAGAAAGAAAGAAAGAAAGAAAGAAATATAAGTGGTATTAGAAAGAAAGAACAGGTGGTTGATGATGAGCTGAATGTGTGAAGTTCATTAGTAACATTAGGCTGTTAATGACTGAAAGTAGGAGGGGTCTAGATGTTTTCCCATTTTTCCCCCTGGAGAGGACGACAGAACTTTTGTTAGCTTTGTGCTCATTGTACACACCCAGGATCTGCCTGTTACTGTAGCATGAGAGTATTATTTATGGACCGCTCTTCCTGGGACAATAAAAGGCAGAACAGCACAATTTGTCTGTTACAATAAAAATGCCTTCAGACTGCAAACGACTCATTTTGTTTTCGCTGTAGGAGCGTTTCTGATTTGGATTTTACCCAAGATGCGCGCGCACACACACACACACACACGCGCGCACACACAGAGTTTTGGGATGTGATGAACACGGTGATAAGCATGGTGGTACAATACTTCAGACTGTTGGATATATATATATATATATATATATATAAAGCACTATTCAGGAAAACAAACAGCTGTTAAAAACAGGAGATCTGGCAGGAGATAAGCTGTCCCAGGTGGTGGGTGGGGTTTATTGGAGCACATGTGCTTCTCTGAGGAATCGCTGTGACGTTGCCGGAGGAAGCACACTCGAATTGACCCGTCCTTTTGTTCCACCCCTTTTCAGGTACCTCCAGGTGGAGTGGGAGGTACGAAGAGGAACTCCACGAGTATTCAACAAGGACAGCATTAAAAGGAGCCATTGCAAAGTGCCTCTGCAGGACAACAGCAGCGACTGTGGCCTTTACCTCCTGCAGTACGTTGAGAGCTTTCTACAGGTACACACACGTTTGGTACACGGTGGCGTCGTGCTGCCATGAAAGAGCATCGTCATGTCTGTATAGAATTTTGAGACGTGACTCGAATCTTTTCTGTCCCCGTCAGAACCCGATCGTCCACTTCGACCTTCCGCTCCGTCTCGAGCTCTGGTTTCCGCGGCAGCAGGTCCGCCGAAAGCGAGCCGAGCTCCGTGAGCTGGTACTCCAGCTGTATCAGGAGCAAGTGGGCGAAGTCGTGCGGGGCAGCCGCTGACGTGACCGGGGGGCGGCTTTACACAGACGTCCGTTGCCTCCTCATAATGGGACGAGCTCCAGTCCCAAGAGCGACCCCGGTGCTGCACGGACATGTGAAAACATGACTCATCATTAAAATTGTGATATCATGTTTCTTTAATTCCACGACCACGACCACGTGAAATCACCTCGACAAGTTTTAGTGTGAGAGAACACAACGCTGTGTGAACGGAACTTAGAGTGACACCGTTTTACAAAGATATGAAGATTATTTGTGTTTCCTGTTTATTTATTGTTATTTTATATTTGTATAATTTGTGTTTTAATATATGAAGAAATAAACAAATAAAACCAGAGATGTATCGCTTGTAAAAACATGTGACTATTTATTATTATTATTATTATTATTATTATTATTATTATTATTATTATTATTATTATTGTGTGTGGGAGGGCCTCCCAGTTCCAGAAACTTCCAGAAAACTAATGCATGTTGCTGTGCTTCCTGATCGCTTGTGCAGCTGCAAACAATAACAGCCGGCGTTTGTTCCATGCTGGAGCTCCTTCTGCTTTTTGTCCCTCACGGGAGTGTGTATGGGCTGGATGTTAAAAATGAACCCCTCGAGGCAGTGCAATGTGTTGTGCAATTGTGTGTGAGTGCGAGCCGTTCAACCACACACATGATACATGCTCTTCTTTTCATCCAGAGTGACTATAGGCTATAGGGTTAGGGCCTTGCTCAGGGGCTTGACTTAGTGTGGCTGGAATTTGAACTCACAAGCTTCAGATGCAATGTCCAACCACTAAGCTACCACCTCCCATTTTGGCAGAGGCCCATATCCTGACCGACTTATTTTATTCTTCAGACGGAGCAGTTAAGGGGCCTGTTCAAGGGTCCAGCTTAGCGCTGATGGAATTGAAACTCATGACCTTCTCATCAGACGTCCAGCATCTTAACCACTGAGCTACAACCTCCTTCCGCACGTAAACGCTCGGTATTAACAAGCAAAACAACGTTATGGCGTGTCCCGAGGTTGCTTTGATGCTAATTGTTACATCGTGGCTGCGCTGAAACATGTCCTTCTAGTAGATGGAGACGTGCAGCGTATTTCCCTTATGGCTTTATTAGGAGGCACAACTCCAAGCACCGGGAATCCGAAGCCTAGGCCGGGAATTCACCCTGGAACACCAGGGTGGGATGCACGATGCATGAACAATCCTACTGGAATGAATTTCAGACAATATGGAGTCAGAACCCTGGACCTCAAAGATATTTGCAAAACATTCGCAGTTCTGCACTTCATGCACACCTAGACATGCGTTTGTGTATTCCTGCACCTTCTACGACTTCTGTAGTAGAGGGATTGAGCTGGGATTGGAGCGTCATGGCTATAATTAGATGTGACGTTGCATGGAGTTCTGGTGCCGCAGATTTGCTAATCCGGGCTAGACTGGGAGATTAGCACCAAATTAGGTCCTCAGACAGGCACAGATGGGGTGGGATGCGACCCTCCCCCGTGTCTCTGCCCTAATCCAGAATTACTGCAAAAAGGCTCTCATGATGATGATGATGATGATGGCTCTCCGAGTTTCCGGGCACTGAGGCTATGGATAGGGCTCTGTCCTTTCAGATAATCCTCATGATAAATGGTTCTGTTAAAATAAAAGGTATTTGGTGCACCACAGGAATCCCCACAGCGATTGGAAGAAGAGGTTCCTTTTAAGAAAAGTGTTCATGTAGAACCCCATCGATGAGTCAGAAACCCCCAGAAAACGATTGTGTCCTTGTTGGTTGCTTAGTGACGTTTCTTCAATCCTTTGCTGGGAACTCTTAAAGGATCTACACAGAACCTTCGAACGTCTGCTTTTCCTTTGACCCAAGCAGCACCCTCCCCACCCCAACACTCATTTTTAAAAGATGGGCCCTTTTAATAATAGAATTTGGGTTTGACTGGTCCTGGGGCCTGTTTTCCAGCAGTCTGTAGGAGATCAGCTCTGTTTCAGGTTTCTCAGGTGAGCTGTTCAGTAGCATCTGTGACTCCTGCCCCCTGTTTATCTCAGAGGACTTGAAACAAATAGGATTAACAGTGCAAAACCCCGGGTAAAGAGCCGTGTTGAGCAGAGCCGCGGCATTTTAGAGACCTGTAACCATTGGCTAACCCAGGTGCCATGCTTTTTGGGGACTTGGGTTATCACGTGTATCATCTGCTTGATTTGAGTTTTTGTAAAAGAGGTCGCATTCGGGTTTCGAAACTCTAATGGCGGACATGAGGAAATGTGTCTGTTCGATGCTGATGCTCTTACTTTTGAACGGACACTTCTACTGTGACGCAGGTGTGTATTCCATTACTGTATAATAAATGTGCATTTATAAGTTTATTCAGTCAAGGAAAAACTGAAATTGTTTCTTAATATCTGTTTTATTAGTATTAATTTTGACAAAATGATCCTTTCTTTCGACTTTAACCATTTTTCGACTTAAACAATTGACCATCCAATTCCAGAATTAGTCCTCATTCGCTCTTATGATAAATAACCTCCAGTCTTATGGGAAGATGTTCCACCAGATTTTATGGAGCTTTTTAGAGATTCATTCAGCCACAAGTGTGTTAGTAAATTCAGGTACTGATGTAGCTGAGGTAAGGAGGCCTGGGGTGTTCGCGTTCATCTCAGTAGGGTTTGAGCTGTATAGCAGGAGATCTTCCAACCTTCCAATGAAAAAGTCATTGGTGTCTTAATACTTGCATGTAATGCATCTTGGTGGTTTCTAGATTGCTTGCTATTTTGACTTAGCAGTACCATTTCAACATCATTTGATTTAGAATGATCTTGTTAATCGCGACTAAATGCATTTGTCAAAAGTATAAAGAGGTCTTTATTTTGACTTCATGGCTCATTGTTTTGAGTTTGAAATGTTCACAGTAGGAGAAAGGGCAAAGGATTGGATGTGTCGATGGTAGCACTTACTTTCTTTTGGGGCCAACTTCAAATCAATGAATGTGAAATTCTAAGCCTAGTTTTTGCGATCTGGTAAAGAAAAAAACAAAAAAAACCCATGTAGGTCCATGGTCATTTACATCATTTGATAAAGGGCATTATCAAGGTCAAATTGCCATTTCACTTATTCAAGAGGGCAGGTGAAGTTTAAGAGCCTTGTTCAAGGGCCTTGGAGCACTTAGGGATCAGAGGTCCAACATTTTAACCACTGAGCTACCACTTAACACTGTGGCTTGTGATTATGTTATGCCATTAGCATTTAGTTGTCAAAGTACCCATGGGGTTTTGTGGTAGAACTACGAAAAACTGTTCTTCTGTTCGGATTTTCCCATGATTAGCACCGTTAAACACTTCAGAACCAGATGCAGATGTTTACCCCAAACACGGCTTGTTAACACGACTAACACCTCATTTTGACCAATTAACACCAAACAAATACACTTTTTGGACTTATTTCTCTGTCCATGTTAAGATGGACCTGGTGATGGCGCTGAGCTGGAAGACTGGCATTTGGACAACGGTAGAAATTCCAGCGAGTCACAAAATCAAATGATGGACAGCTTGATTTTGGCTTTAAGATCTGTAGAGGTGAACGATTCCCTGTCCAGGATGAAGCGAGGCGTCCTGTTTCCGAGCGGAGTCAAGATGTGCTCTCAGGAGACGGTGAAGCAGGCGGTCCAGAACCATCTGGACTACTTCCACCTGAGAGGTAAGACTTCGTGGGTGCTGAATTCTAGATTCTGATTCAGTGCGCTTGTTGTGATGTTATTGTTCGCAGGTTCCCTTAATAGCCGAGGCTTCATACAAACAAATGTTTATTATGCAAACATTTTTTTTCTTTGGCGGTTCTTTAACGTTGGAACAGGTCTCCAGTTTCAGCGAATTGTTTTCAGAGCATTTGCTTTGTGGTTTCTCATGGCAAGTGTTTTTGGTCTTTATTCTCTTGTAAATTTCCTCATAATTTGTGAACTTGTGAAAGAGAACGAAACAACAAGCATCTCTCCATTTTTCCTTTTCTCTTTCGCTGCCACTACCACCAATTCATTACATACAAAAGATCGGTCTTCTCAGCCTGCCAGGAAAAAGTGTGTTTTCTGTCACAGAATCCAATTTAGTGGGTCAAAAGTTTGAAGGATATTCCCTGCAACAACAAAAAAATGCTATCCAGGATCTTGCGCTAGGCCTGTTTATTTTTCTAACACAGAACAACATTGAGAAGAAAAAAAAAACTCTTACTCTTTTACTTTTGATTTCTAAATAATGATCCGCTCGCACCAGCGCTTAGCGAAAGGCGGTGGATTGGAACTGACGTGTGTGGGAGAGAGTGGATCGACGGAAATGTTTTCATTATGACAGGCTTCGCTTTCATTGTTGGTCTTTTTCCGCTCTGAAATAGCGATTTATCGTACGGGTTTGTGTCCCGGTACGTGGCTTGAGTAATGACTCGGTTTCATCCATCGTGGGATTTGATTGCGTAAAAACGGGCTAACCTGAGCGCTTACATTTTTGGGAAAAAACGACGTGTTAGAAATGAGGCAACTTTTGCCATCACTAACAGAATGACTCTAATCCAAACTCTGACACGTTTTCTCATTCTGTGTTGTGATTCAGTGTGTCAGGAGGCCGTCTGGGAGGCGTTTAAAATCTTCCTGGACAGGCTTCCCAAACGAGATGAATACGAGTTGTGGATTAACCGCTGCCTGAATAGCAGCATTTGCATCTTTGACATTGGCAAAAGCTTCAGTGAGTCACCTGAGCATCTCGCCATCGTCACCAGCGTAAGCATTTCCCACATATTCACCCCGTATGTCAGGAATACATGCTCTGATCTGCATTAATCCTTGTTTGTGCAATGCTAATACAGGTAGTCCCCGATTTACGACGGAAATGATTTCTGATGACCCCATCATAACTTGAAAACATCGTAAGTCGAGACGTGGCCTGGCCTACCCAGGAGTCTTAAAAATGGTGATCAG
This sequence comes from Silurus lanzhouensis, assembly GCA_039877035.1. Lineage (NCBI taxonomy): Eukaryota > Metazoa > Chordata > Actinopteri > Siluriformes > Siluridae > Silurus > Silurus lanzhouensis. Next base: position 2,057,884 of record JBCEWE010000337.1, on the reverse strand, counting down.
TATGGGGTTGTATACTATAATTTGTTAATAATTTAACAAATTAAAGTTCATAATCTAGCAATACAGAGCAATGTACAGTACTGCACTGCATAAACACGAGTGGAGGGCAGAGCATACGCTGCTACGTTTGCCTGCCACACAAAACGTAAAATATTTGTACAATTTCTTCGTATATCGATCATCATCTGTAGATCGGAAAATTGTAAGTCGAACCATCGTTACTCGGGGACCATCTGTACTAGTATGACTACTGTCCAAACATGACTTGAGTACTCGAATCTATACTATTACTACTAATATTACTAACTTGATTATATTTGTCTTTGGTTGTCGTTTTAGAGGGTGAATATGGCTTCAACAATGGGGTGAGTTTTAGGTTTGCGAAGTCACAAATACAAAAAAATACACCTTTAGATTTGGCCACTCAAAGTGTCCTAGAAAGTGCTAGGCCACTAAAAACCACCAGAACAGCTTTAACAATCGGGATGGTTTTAAAATAGTTTTGTCACAGGAATTTCTAATAGGATGATTGGATCCAAAGTCAGAGAGGATTTTTGACATTTTAAGACCAAAATAAGACTAACTGATCTCCACTAGCTTTCATGTGCTAATATTTTGGGTGTTGGGTGGAATGGTTAAAATATCAAGGCTGGATAGTTAGGGATAGTCTTCTTGGGTTCTAAAAACTTATTTAGAAATAAAACCTCTGGTTTTTGTTTAAAAGTAAATTGAAAGATCTTGGTGTTGATTTCCAAATTGTCTTTTTTTTGGTACCTTCTCATTTTTCTTGGTTAAGCATTGTGCTTTAATGACAACATTTTCCTTTCCAGGCAACAGACTACAGCTGATCCTGCAAGAGCTGAAAACATCTCGGCCACTGATGGAGGTTGGTTTGCTTACCCTTCACAACAGATTACTAATCTAACAAGGAGTATCTGATTAAATTGGAAAAATTACAGTTGGAACAACTGACTTCTCTGTTGTTTGTCCATATTGGTATGTTCGGAGTCATCCTGTTTGATCAGGTTCACTGAAGCAGTTACAGGCACAAGACATTGCAGCAGTTCTTAAAACGTACTCCCCTCAGAATAGCCTCTAATCCCTCTTAATTACTCAGAAACACCTGACAAAAGGACCGTAGCAGTGTTAGCATGCTGTGCCTGGTCTTTTAAACTGCTTGAACATGACTAAACATGACACCTGATTTAAGGGACCAAATGAAAGCCAAAAACACTAATGGTACAGTGTCACATTTAGTTTATTGGTTTCCATTGAAGACATGCAGCATTGTTTTTGTACATAATCAAGACCAGTGTTCCGAAGTGTATCTAATTTTCAAACGTCCCTAATCTCTCTACAGTTACCAGTGTGACTTCTCGTCTAGTAGATCTCAGTCCAATAGAATCAACAGATACAGAGGCTTTACTTAATCCAAAGGAACCTAGAGTAATCACAGAAGAGCCTGGGGTTGCTCGGATGGAAATAACAGTAACCACAGAACAGTCTTCGGATGCACCAATTAAAGTGATGGCATCCACACAGCAGTCTACAGTTAGACCAAACATAGCTATGGTAACTAATGGAGAGTATTTGAATGCTCCAGAAGAATTAGTAGTAACCACCGAACAGTTTATGAGAATTGCAACAGAAGTGATAGCAACTGCAGAGCGGTCTACAGATACTTCAACAGAATCAAAAGTAACCAGAGAGCCACTGTCTATAAACACTCCAACAGAAGAAATACTAACTACACAATGGCCTATGGATATTTCAAAGGAAGCAATAGCAACCACAGGACAGTCTACAGATATTGCAACAGAAGTGAGGGCAACTGCGTATTCAAATGAAGCAACGGTAATCGCACAGTCTATGGATTTTGCAACAAAAGTAGTAACAACCGCACAGTCTATAAAAACTCCAAAGGAAACCATAGCAACCATACAACCACTGTCTATGGCCACTCCAACAGAAGAGATCTTAACCTCCGAATGGTCTACGGATCCTCCAGCAAAAGCTATAGTACCAACGGCAGTGCTGTCTGCAGATACTACATCAGAAGCAATATCGGCCACAGAACAATCTATGGACACAGAAGAAGTAACCACACAACAGTCTGTAATTACTCCGATTGTAGCTATGGTAAACATTGAGGGGTCTATAATTACTCCAACAGAAAAGATATTAACCACAGAACAATCAAATGTTGTTCCAACAGAAACTACGCCAACCAAGTTGATTAATACTCCAATACAAGCGATATTTGAGATATACCAGTCTAAAGAAAAAGAAGTGGTAACAATGTCCAGACAGTCTATTGTTACTACAAATAAAGCTATAGTCTCGACAACACAGATTACAGAAGATTTATTCCAGGTCCCCAGTATGGCCACACAGCTGGATGACACTCCAGTGGTCAGTGCAAAACCAGCTTTTGATTTGACCACTGAAGATTCAGGGGTAAATCCTGATTCTCTGACAGAAGTAACTGGTCAGACGACTGAGCAGATAAGCCCAGAATTTGACTTGGAAGTGAACCATAATATCCCTAAAATACCTACTACTACTACTACTACTACTTCTACTACTACTAAAGTTGCCTTTAAGAATGCTAAGAATGGCATTACTGTCAATTCTGAATTAGAGAAAACCCCAGTAGACATAGAGGAGGCATTACCTGAAGAAGCCATGCAGGTAGACGATAATGATGGTGTTGGAAAAGAACTACAATCCTCACCCAGCCCTTCTGTAGTCACCACAAATGAACCTAGTGAATACCAGCAACCAGAATGGGATACACTTGAAAACACCCTACCTGGTGACTCTTTAGACACATCTCCAGATGAACCGCCACGTTCTTTTAGTGATGACACACATGAAAAAGGGTCTGTTATTGTAGAAGAGGTAGCCAGTGGTGAGGCCACCAAATTCAATGTTTCTGAAAAGATGGAAATCCTTGCAGGGGCTGACGTTTTAATTGAGGCCCCTACAAGCAAGCTGTCCATAGCAAAGAATACACCAGTAAATGAAGATGTCTCTGTCAGTGCAGAAGTTTCATTTGGTTACACAGCAGAGGACAACCCAGAAGATTTATCTGAAGATGCTAGGCATAAACTTGACATTGTGTTTGGTGGGACGCATACAAATATACCAGAAGATGCCGCTGAAGCAGTACCTTCTGTTGAGAATGCAGGCGAAGAACAATCAGAAACAACCGTGCAGATTGTAGTCAACGAGGTGCCACCCAGCACTATTATACCTGTTGAAAGTAACAAACCTGACAGTAAAGTGACGCCATCTGTGGTTATTCCAGACACTAACAGTAAAGATGTCATTAATGCATTTACGCTTGACCCTAGTGTTATCATTCTGGATGTGGATGATTTCACACCTAATGCCGGACTTACCACTGGGGATTACACATCTGGAACCCATCACATGGAAATCAACATTAATCAACAAGAAGAAACACTTGAAGAGAATGCAGTTGAAGGAAAGATGTCGGAAGTTTTACAGGACACTACCTCACCCTTACCTGGAACAACAGCGTTGGAAGGAACTGCCATTTTCAAAGATACAAAAGATCTTGAAGCCATAACTTTACACATACCTGAGACTGCACGACATACCGTGGTCCTTAATGTTCAGCCATCAGAGTTTCCTGTAAATCTAGACAAATCAACTGGGACCCCAGAAGAGGATGACATACCTGCACCACTAGTTGAGGTTGAGAAATCTACAGTTGGCCTAAATGAACCGACAACCAACATACAGCAAAACACCGGCTCATTGATGTTACAAGCATCCACAAATATCTCTAATACCATAATAGACAAGGGGAACATGGTGCGTAGCAACAGTCAATAATATTATCTATATTATCAATTCCAGAAACCTTATCCAATGTCTTTGCTGTCTGTTGTCCAGATTGGCAATGAAATCGACGAGATCTTGCCGCGGCCTGCGCGATCGAAAACGGATCAAGTGGTGGAGCTGAGCATTAAACTCCGAGGAGAATCATACGATGATGCTCTCAGAGATCCGACAAGCTTTTACTACCAACATCTGTCTGAAGAGTTCATTGAAAAGGTGCGTTATAGGCTTCCTGCAGGGTTAATGGCATCAGCATGTGAAAATAAAAAAAAGTTAGCAAGCCGGCTTGTATTATACAATGTCAGAAAAAACCTCCTTGTCAATGGGGCAGTACCCTTAAAGATACACCCACTGGACACATTAGTATAGGTACATATTAGTACCAGGGTAGACAAAAATGTAACTTGTACCTTAACTGGTGACTAATTAGCATCTCTTTGGTCACATTTTTGGGGATGAAATGGTACAAACATGACAATATAAGTTGGAAACATATTTCTACCTTAATTTTCCCTCGGAAAGGTTCAAATTAGTACCTTAAGATGTAACTATGAACCTTGGCGTGTACAACCACATCAATTGTATCCTACATATGTACCCCAACTGAACCGCATTTTCATACCGTCTGTCAAAACAGCTTCTCTTTGGAAATCAAATGGAATTTTCAGATACAGGGTCTGGAAACTGTTTTGCAGCCGCTGTTTTCTTGTTTAAAAACCATCTGCTTGATCACTAGCCAAAAATACAGCATCCTGATATTCTGGAGATCCCGAGCTGAAATTCTGACTACAAACACATTCTCTGTAGCATTTTCCCCTCTTTTTGTCAATTTCAAAAAATACTATTTTTCTTTCACATTGACAATTGTTTTGTTTCAGAAACAACCTCTAGAAGTATTTAAAGGGCGTACCCCTGTGCTAAAAACCGAATTGGCCGTATAGGAAATGCACAGTAAATTTTACATTGCCGTGTTTGGTGTAGTGATGCCTTTGGAAATCTGTCAACTCGTGCTAGGGAAACACCAAGCTCATTCCCAGATGCATTCTCATTTATTGGGATTTCATTATTTAATGCGAGTCCTGTCTCCTGGAAAATCCCTAATATCCCATTTTACATTGCCCCCGCTCTTTCTTTCCCTTTTTTCCTTTCCTAAAGATTGAAGATGCCTATAAAAAACTTCCAGGCTTCCAGAGGGTTTTTATTCGTGAATTCAGGTGAGGCTTGACTAATATACCTCCTAAAAAAAACGCTGCAAGGTCTATCATTTGAGATGTTGCTAAGAACTTTGTTCCCTTCTTCTCTCCATGACAACAAAACCAGGCCACAAAAAGACATCCAAGGGTGAGTAGTTTTCCTATTTTCCACTTGAACTCGTACTCTGACCTAACAGCTATATATCTCTATTTTTCATATGGGCATTTATGGCTTACGGTTTACATGCGACGAACACAAAACAGATTTTTCTGATGCTAATCGCGAGACTGCTGAGTCATCACTTTATAATACCTGCACGAAAATTACCCACGAGACTGATAAATCTTATAAACTGGCAGCAAAGTGTTTCCCTCCGCTGCCATATCGCACAAGCAGCTGCAGGATTTGGGAACTTTTGACTCCTCCCAAACCAACTAATGGGAATTTCATGTGCGTGCGTTTTTTTTTTTTGTTGATTTTTTTTTTTTTTTTACGCTGCAGGACGTTGGAACCTGCGGCATTTTAGTGTTTACATTCTATGTTGTTTTACGGACTCTGCATCTCTGATCTCAAGACTCGGTGGTGTTTATGGTTTAGACTTAGCTTTTACCGGCTAGCGTTTGTGTTTTTGTTGCATTACCCGACCTGACATTTCAGATTTCTTTTTAGGTTCTAATTCCACTCCCATTATTTTTTCTCCCCAAAACAGAAAAAAGAAACAAGCCCACCAACACAGCATGTATTAGCAGCTCAATTGAAATAATTTTTACCAATTGTAAAACTTTTTTTAGTTACACATTGTGAGCTCCTTGAGACCTCTAAAGCACCTAAGAAGAGGGTGTTGATGTGTATTAGCATCCTGGCTTTGCCTCTTAGCCTGCAGGGGTAAAGATATAAGACGTAAAGGAGATTATAGATGTCAGGGGAGAGAAAATTAATCTGAGTCATCACTTTATAATACCTTGTACAAAATCTGTAATCTGTAACCTGGCAATGTTTCCTTATTGTAATAGAAAATAAGGGGCAATAATAAAAATAAAGCGCTACGTCAGTGATTTTTGTTGTTGTTGTTTAAATTCAATGGATGTCATATCTCAAATGCTAGATGTTCCGGGGGGGCTGTTTTGGTCATTAAAATTTACTCGATATGCATCAAGACATTTTAAACAAGGCAGCTAACAATTTTTGCTCATAAATGCTATGAATTGTTTAATGATATATAACATAATATACAACATAATAGCACATACACACCATTTTGTTGAAACTTTTCAAATCAGGTTACATTTAGGTATTCTGCAAGTATGACTGTGAGGAAAGACAACCTGAAATGAATAGCAAATGAATGAGCCTGACCTTAAGCACACAGGAAATGCTTTTCTAAAAAGAACACACATTCTTGCATAGTTTAAAAAAAACATCTGGTCTGCTTTGCAACATTACTTTAATTTTAAGATTAGACAAAAAAAAAATCCCAACATGGAAATGATTTGAAGTATTAATGCGAAGCCAATTCCAAAAAAAGTTGGGACACTGTGCAAAATGTAAACGAAAACAATGCAATGATTTGCAAAACTTATAAATCTGTTTTCTATTCTTAACAAAAAAAAAAAAACAACAAACACATCAAATGTTTAAACTGAAAATATTTAGCATTTTAAGGAAAAAAATATCTTTTTATATTTTGAATTGCTGAAACGTGTAACAAAAAAGTTTGGACATTGCCATGTTTAGCACTGTGCAGCATCACACTTTCTGTCTGTTTACATTTATAAACTAAGGAAACCAGTTCCTGAAGTTTTTGGGAAAAAATTTGGTTCCATATGATTCAGATTCAGGACTCTAGCTGCTTAACAGTTCTGGGTTTCTTTTGTTGTGTTTTTCATTTCATGATGCGCCAAATGTTTTCCAAATGGTGAAAGGTCTTTCAACTTTTTTTGAAATTGTGGTTGTAAAGAATTCATTTTTATAAAAAGTGAATCCATTTTTAGAAAATCCAAAGAACTTGACAAATGTTCTTCTTGGAAAAAGTTGGAAAATCATCTGTAGAACATTGCTAGCTTGATCTATAGGACTTTTTGCCTTCTGTTTCTCAGAGGGCTTGCGGTGGTGGTACATTACGCCATCATGCTGGAAGGAGACGTAGCTGGCATCAGCAACGAGACCATGAGCGACATCACCCTCCAGTTCAATCAGGTGGAGAAATCCTATACGGACACAGAGGAGCTGCCCACCGTGGTCTACACTGTCACAGACTTACGCCATTACATCACTCAGGCGCTGCACAAAGAGAGCCTGGGGAACAATGGAAACGCCAGTTTGGATGTGGACCCTGACTCTCTGCAGCTGGAAAATGGTATGAAGCACTCCAAAAAAAAAAGAGTTCCAGTTACATACACATGTCGATGGCTGGAAGCCAATGGAATTATGGGTCTGATGAGAGCTTTATACCCGGTTATACTCACAAGGACGCTTGGCTTTGTTTTGAAATAGAACCAGAAAGCCATTTTCAACTCCTAATCCTAATTATGATTATTTCAACACACTAGGGATGGAACCAACGACAGATCGAACAAATAATGTGTTCTCAACAGATATCAATACTTTGTTTCCTTTTCAACAACTTCATATCTTCTTGTTCTGGCCACACTCGAGATCTGAATGGTTGGACCTTTAAAGGACCTTTTCCACTCTTGTTGCATCTGCAAAGGTTCTTATCTCCAGCTGGAGAAGCCCCCCATTTTCCAAGTCTCAAAACTGATGCCATGGTCGTTATAAGTTATGCTCAGCATTTCCCCGGTACATAATCCCATCTTATTTGTCTCTATTTTTACTTTCTCAGTGGAGACGTCGCCGCTTTCCAAACCGACCAGCAGACCGCTCGACTCCAATAACATGATGGTGAGTTAGGGGTCATTGCAAAGACCACCTAGTTATTAGAAAACCATGCTTCTTTTTGTATTTTTCTTTCTTATTTCAGCTGGACATACTTTCATGTGCAAATAGTTTCTGAGAATTCGAATTTTTTTGTTTTGTACCTTGGATTGCAAACTCTATGCTAAATGCCAAATGATACCCAGTAATGGCAATCATTAGAAATAGCACAAGTCATTTTAACAGCAGCACACTTTTACCCCTCTCTGACACTCATTACTCAAACCTTTTATTTATTTATTTATTTATTTATTTTTACTATTTTTTTTCTCGTATGCCGTTTTGCCTTTCTATGACATTGAGCATGTTTTTTTTAATCACTGGAAAGATGCAGCTGAGAACCGAACGGTTGAGATTCGACATGTTTCTCGGCCTTGGAGTCTCATTCATACATACTCGCTTGCTTAGATGGATGTGTGTGTTCACATGCGTTTATGTATTTTCACTGTGTTTTCCCTTTGTTGTTTGCATACTGTTAATTGCCCCTCGAGGTACACCACAGGGACCTCACGAATCAAGGAATCGAGGAACGCTGGCTCGCAGGCTGTAAAAAACTGCTTTTTAATGGCTGCTTGGTGTCACCCTGTGGTCCGCCTGCTGCAGTGACACTCCATTTATTGCCTCGTTGATCTTGCAGCTCGTAAATAAAGTAGCATCATGTGCTTGCCAGGATGAACTGCAGATGGGAGACAAATTAACGGGAGGAACGAAATGTGTCTGTGTTGCAATGTTTATTTATTTTTGTGCTAGCAGGCGTTTCATTCACTTGTGTACCTCTGCAAAGTCAATTACAATTATTTAATTTACCCAATGATGGATGTTATGTCTTCCAAGGTTGACCCTGCCCCCTGCTTTCATAACCCCTGGCTACTGTAATGGTTTGTTCTGAATCATGTGCTATGGCCTTCGTTCTCAACCTATGAGAGATTTTTTCAATTTTCTCCATCTCATCATCATCATCATCATCATCAGAACACCAGCGGAGCGGAAAATCTTTCGTAAAACTGGAGTTACATTTTCACAGAGATGTAGAACAAACTCCAGAGAGCACTGGAAGCTGTTCTGGCGGCTCACGGTGGCCCAACACCTTTCGAAACACCCTCGACAGCGTGTTGAGTAATGGAAGAACTAAAGCATTACAGTTACGATTTGAACTCATGTCCTGCTTGGCATCTGCGGTCGTAGAGAATCGCTATTGATATAGTTAATGGCGATTCAGGTTTCACTTTGGCTGCACATTCGAAATTCTTTACAGTTAAATGTGTATTTTCCACAGTGACACCAGGAAAGCTATCTTTCCACCAAGGAGATTAAGGAAAAATTTTCTTCTACTTTGATTTGGAGAGCAGTGAGTTTCCTTGCTATGGGCTGGGATTTATAGAAGATATTTTCAAAAAATATTGCTGCTGATTGTATTTTTAGCAAGCACCCGTGTTGATCAAAAGATAGTTGGTAGCAGCATGGACCAGGTTTTAAAGGTGTTAATTGAGTTTTGCTTAAATTGACACTGCAGCTATATTCTTTTTGCCTCTTCAGGACAATGTGCTGACTGCAGAAAAGCCACCTGACATTCCAGGGCTTGAATTTCCCAGTAATGATGTCTTCATCAACAATGAGGACTTCCTGTTTGACACCGTGCACCCGCATCACCCCTGGATAGGCCCGGAGACTAATGACATCATTAGCGAAGACAATCCACCAAAATCACGTACAGAGGTTCCATTTAAGACAATGGACACAGAAATTAGCTCCAAATCAGATGAGACCAGCAGAAAACCAACACCTACTACAGACAGTGTGGGTCTAGAAGGTGGGGTTACATCAAAGTCTTTTTTGTAATAAATTTAACAATAAGTTCCTTAATCAGATTGTAGAATAACACCTGATCCAGTTAAGTATGCACTTGATGCTGCATTGAGGTCATGCACGTAGATTAATTAGGTTCAAAACAACATGCAACTGAGACTCCTGCTTACTGATTACTGTTGTGCATGTTTCTTCCTCCATTACAGATGAAATTAGCATCAAAGAAGAAAGCTTTCATGAAACCACAACCTCTGCAAACCCCAATCCTGTTACTGTGCTTCAGGAATCCCAATCTACCCAGTTTGAAGCTAAGAGTACTGTTACAGAAATTCCTTCTGTAAAAACTCCAGGGGATAAAGATTCAATAAAAGATGAGAATCCAGACATGGGGTCTGGATCAGGCTTCTCCATCAATGACCTAATCTCTGACAAGTGGCCATGGGTAACACAGCGGACTGCTGTACACTTAGAAAAAGCCAAAGACCGGGAAGAGCATGAAATGAAATTAGTCGGAGAAAACGAGAAATCTGAGGTTCTTGTCGTGCAGACATCAACAGTGTCATTATTAGACAATGTTATTATATCTCAAGATGTTAACGTTCATGACACAACTACAGAAATGACCCCAGTGTACTTTAACATGAAAACCCAGAGGGAGCTTTCAATGCAGACTACAGAAGATTTTGAGAGTTCTGATTTCCACCTAGGTGAACTGTTCACTCCTGTTGCTGCTTTAACTGATCTGCCCAGGCCGGTCTTTGCTACTACAATCGAAGGTTCAACAGTCCAGGTCTCAGAGGTTAATCCTTCAAATGAAAATTCCCAGAGTGCCACTAGTCCCACAAAACTAACAGTCACATTGGTCACAGAAGCCTTCACAGCATCTATCAATGTTAACCCAGAGGACACTACAACCGAAACAAATTCTGTCCTGGTTGCCACAGAACCTCCCACGTTTGTCGACATTGAGTTTGAAACCGTCAAAGAGTCTTCCATTTTTTATGGTCCTAATGAGCAACTTTTAATTAAAAATGTGACCCGTTTGCCAGCGATCTTTGACTTTGAGACATCAAATGCTGACTTGGAGATTATCGAAGACGTTGCATTTGAACTCACACAAGCTCCCACTGTAGAACTTCCAGACGAAGACCTTGTCAAAGATGAAATCATTGTGGTGACCGCTGAACCTGTGGAATCAGTCACTGTAGTGGCCACAACTCGAGTGCTCTCAACCGCTTCATACAGTCATACATCTGACACACTTATTCCTACAGAGATGACATCGCAGACGTATGGTCACTTAGTTGTAGATATAGACACTAAAAACGATGCAATCGGACCCAGGGAAGCAGGTACCAATGAAGTCCAACTATCCACAGCAACTTACCCTTTCACAACTTTAGTCACCCCCAATGGCACCAACATCTCCGAGAGAGACCGCCCATCTACAACCATACCCCCAGTCTTTGAAACGACCTTTCAATCTACTGATAGTATAATGGGGATCGGAGGCGATCATCTAGCCACGAACGGTCATATATCAACCCCTAGTATTTCAGACCAGATTCTTTTACATGAAAACAGCAATAAGGACAGCAGCACAGCACAGTCTCGCATTCCAGGCAACCCCAGCATAACCGACCTTGATGTGTCCTTTGACATTATCCAGTATGATGACGAGAATGGCAGTGGATTCATACATGGTAATAACATGGCCAGTGTCGCCATGCCAGTGAGTCCTGGCCGGGCTCTGATGGTATTTTTCAGTCTGCGGGTCACCAACATGATGTTCTCGCAAGACCTCTTCAATAAGAGCTCCTCTGAATACAAATCTCTGGAACGGCAGTTTTTAGATTTGGTAAGAAATCACCCAATGAGCCAATTTGTGTGGCAAATCTTAGTGCACTTTTTTTTAAAATATGCATTCTCCCTTTATGTTTGTTTGTCCCCCTAGCTGGTCCCATATCTACAGTCTAATCTTAGCAACTTCCAACGCCTGGAGATCTTAAACTTCCAGAACGGTAGCATTGTCGTGAACAGCAGGATGAAATTCAGGAAGCCGGTTCCCCGTGAAGTGACGTCTGCGGTCTACCTTATTCTCGAGAACTTCTGCAACACGGCATACCAGACCATGAACCTCGCCATAGACAAGCACTCCCTGGATGTCGAATCGGGTACGTTTTTAAAAGCAAAGCAAGTGTTAGAAGAATTAGGGAAGCGTTTTCTAAAGCTGACACATTTTTTACACTCGTCTGTCCTGCTCAAGTGCTAGACAGTCTCTGTCACTGACATGGGAGGTGACCCTTCTTGGGAATCCTGGCCCTTGATCAGAACATTCCACTTGTACCAATTTTCACCCACTTCTGAGGGTAACAGGAATATTCTGGAAAATCTTGTGTAGTCGAATTGCTCAACCCCAAATCACGAGTTGTTTTTACGCCCCGCAGCAGGCGCAGCGTAATTGGTAGCAGATGCCTTTGTTATCAGACGGAGCCTTGATATTAAAAAGTGTTTTTGTTTCGTACAATAAACACGCATCTAATTTGGTATGGTCAGTTAGATGGTCGAGGGAAATGGGCTTGGATTGAGTTAGTCTAATGTTGATTTTTTTGACACCATTGTATTTTTGGTTCCTCTTGCCCATGCATGTATCTGATTCCATATTTTACACCCTGAAGAAGGTGTTGTTTAGACCTTGTTGCTTTTTCAATGTCATTTTAGCTGTATTTTGCCTGTAATTCTATGCTGGCATTGGATATTGTATTTTTGCATGAGTCCTCCAAGTACCTGGCTTGGTTTTTACCCTGCTACCCTGCAATGGCTGCTTCCCCTGACTGATTGATGACTGTTTATTTAATCTGGACTAATCTGACCACTCTCAACGATGTATTGTTTATGTGCCAAACATTGAATTGTGGTATAAAAAAAAAAACCAAATCAACACATTACAACAGAAACCACAACCCCCCCACCCCCAAAAAAACCCAATGAGAGCGTTTAGATTTGAGTCAAATAGTCAGATGCTAAATAGAGTCAGACCTGAGTTGTTTATCAGTAAACACCTTTGACACTGTTGTCTTGGCTTAGCCGCGTGTTGTTTGTGTGTTCTTGCTGAGCTCGGACCACATATAATCTGTCTGAGCCCTTTGTGCTTAGCACACGCTTTACCAAACAGTGGGTCATTTCCCTTCAGTTGATAATCTTATAGCTTTGCCCTTTGTTTATAGAGCTCTGTGCTCCTTCGAAGTGATCCTTTGATTAAATTGATATACACAATAAAGTTTGTCACCTGACCATTAGATTGCTTTGTTCTTGTTTTTTAATGTCCCATTTCACATTTAGTCCCGTTTGCTGTTAAAATAATCTCCACTCTTCTGGGAAGATATTCCACTTCATTTTTTGGAGATTTGTGGAGATTCAGGAGAGAAGGCCCGTGGTGCACTCAACGTTCCAGTTCATCACAAGGGTGTTCCATAGGGTTGAGGTTCTGAAAAACAAATGGTGACACGGGTATTCCTCTCTCTCGCACGTCTATAGGTGACAGGGCAGACCCATGTAAGTTCCAAGCGTGCAACGCATTCTCAAAGTGTACAGTGAACCGCTGGAGCAGCGAGGCAGAGTGTGTATGCGACGCTGGCTATTTTAGCGTAGATGGCCTGCCGTGTCGGAGCATCTGCGACATACAGGAGGACTTCTGCCTCAACGATGGCAAGTGCGACATCATACCTGGCAAAGGTGCTATTTGCAGGTAAGAGGGCGGGAGAAAGTTGTGTGTGTGTTAGGTGGTGTAACTGTACACAAAATTCACGGTTTGGTACATACCTTAGTTTTTAAGTCCCGGTTCAGTTCAGTTTAAGTACAATTACAGGGAAAGAAATGCAAAACAGAAATGCGTGTAATGTTACACCCTTAGTATGTGTGTGTGTGTTTGACTCCTAGATGAACACTGTCTGTGTGCAGGTGTCGTGTTGGGGAGAATTGGTGGTATCGCGGGGAACGCTGTGAAGAGTACGTCTCAGAGCCTCTGGTGGTCGGCATCGCCATTAGCTCGGTGGCTGGCTTTCTGCTCTTCGCCTCGGGGGTGGTGTTCTGCTTGACCCGGATGCTGCGAGAGCAGTACGACAAAGACGACTCGGAGGATCCGCTGCGGTAATCAAAGCGGGATTTTGAGTTGTCAAATAAGGGGGTGCAGGACCATGACCATGATATCTCACCACCCATTTCACATTGCATCCTCATGGTAGAGGTGGTAGATCACTAGTTAAAGCTTAAGGTTACTGATTTTAAGGTTGGGGGTTCAAGCACTGGTAATGCCAAGCTGCAACTCGTGGGCCCTTGAGCAAGACCTTTAACTCTATATGCTCCAGGAGTGCCGTTTCATGTCTGACCCCCAGCTATCTAACATAATTGGGGTATGCTAAGAAAAGAAAGTGGGAAGATGTTCCATTAGATTTTGTGGAGATTTGTGTGAGTCATTCAGCTGCAAGGATGTAAGTAGGTCACGAGTCAGGCTCTGATGTCGGTGAGGTGAGGTGAGGAAGCCTGGGGTGCAGTCAGTGTTCACATTGATGAATGTTCAATAGGTTTGGAGCTCTATAGCAGGAGATCTTCCACTCCAACCCATGGAAAGCATGTCTTCATGGAGCTGGCTTTGTGCACAGGCATTTGGCATTGTCATGCTGGAACAAGTTTGGATCTCCTATTTCAAGTGAAGATTTCATTCTACGGCATTCAAAGACGTCATACAATTGTGTACCTCCAACTGTGTGTGTGTCAGTAGCAGCCGTGATGTGATAACAGTGTGCTAATTGATTTCTTTGCAAATCATTTTAGCCTTAGAGAAGATTTCAGGTTGGACCATGAATAAATGTGTCTTGTTTTTTTCTGCTTGCTTATTTTTCCGTTCTACTTGCCTAGTTTTAATGGTGTATAATTGTTCCCAGAGGACATGTGAAGGTTGTTTTGTTTTATTCCGAATAGATAAAACAGGACATCATGCTATTTTTTTTTAATGAACAACAATAAAACATTTTTACCGTTGCTAATTAGCTAATATACTTTTTTTGTGTGTAGCCGGTTTGGTTTTTTTTTTCTTCAACATCATGTCATGTATTGACGTTTTACTCCTCAATATTTGTTCTCTTTCTCAGGCATGAAGACAGAGTACCATCTTTGGAACGAGGGAGCGGGTTGAGCTCCGTGTATGGGAGTGACGTAGCATCAGGATGCGGACGATATCGACAGACGTACTTTGATACTGGCAACGAGATGCGGCATGTCTACGAGAATGCTCAGCTCACTCCTGAGGTGTGCACTCTGTGTGTGTTGTGTGGGTGTGTGTGTGGTGTTTGTGTGTGTTTCCGCTACTGAATGAATCAAAAAAAAAAAAAAAAGGTAATTGCTGACTGATCTAAACTCGCCAAATGCGGGGAAAAAGTCAAAATTGTGAGACATAAAGTCAGAATTGTGAGTTTGCATCATGCAATTCTGAGAAAAAAGGTCAGAATTGTGAGATAAATAAAAAATGTATTATGATTTTTCTAAATCAAGCATTGATGTAAAGGTTAAAAAGGCCTGTGGTTCTCTCTCTTTCTCTCTTTTTCACCCACACTTTCTCTTCCTGCAGGAAATCCCGGATCATGTTCGGATCCTCGATCTCTCCGCCAAAGACCACCGGTTTTCCCATTTTGCACCGCAGCTTAGAGTCTGAGATTTCCCAAGGTTTATTGGTTTCCTTTTCTTTTTTTTTTTCTCGAGCAATATATTCTGTTCCAGAACGTTATTATTGTTAATTTCTACCCGAAAACTCCAGAAGATTTAAAATGCAGGCTGTCATCAGGCATTATCTAACATCCTGAGTTTACATTTCGCATTCAATTTATTATTATTATTATTTTTTTTAACCAGAGCACTGCTTAAAATGTGGGTCCTGATTGGTCAGGAGGGGGCGGCTCATTTTCTGAGGGCTATGGTTTCTGTCGATTCCCAAGGACGCTCATGATGAACGCTATACACATGTACCTCATTTGGTTCTACATATAGAAAAATATATTTTAGTATTTATTTATTTATTTGTTTGTTTTTCTGGAATCGTTTTCCGAACACTTATTTTTGGGTTTGTCGGTGCCTTTGATTTTTTGGGTCGTTAGTTGTTACAATTGTAGCGTGAGATGCTGAAACAATGAGGCATTTAGACAAATGTTGACTCGTATATGAAAACAATACCGAACCTGTGTCTCATGTTTTTCCTACAGGACGTGTGTTTATAGGTGAGTGTGAAGCGATGCAACGCTGAACGATCAAGTTTTGCTTTTAAACGAATCGCTTTTTATTAATGTGTATATGGATAAAATAAATTCTGATTTTAGTGTAGATTGTGATTTTTCAAAAACATACACCGGTTGGCTAAAAGTATCGGGACACCTGAATTTTCCCTCCGTATGTGGTTCTTCCTTGAATGGTTAGCACAATGTTCGAGCCACACAATTGCATAGGACATCTTCGGACTTGCTAGTGTTAATTCTTTTATTGGAGCTAGGAGATCCAAACCTATTCCAGCATGGCAATTCCTGTGTGCACAAAGCCAGCTCGATGTATATATACGATTTAAATGGATTAGAATAGAAGATCTTGAGTGGCCTGTGATAGAGATCTGACTTCAACCCTATTGAAAAGAAAGAATTGGAATGACACCCCAGGCTTCCTCACCTCACCTTCATCACTACCTACATTTACTAACAGCCTTGATGAGTCTCTACAAATCTCCACTCCGCAATCTTGTGAAACATCTCCAAGAGTGGAGGTTATTCTAACAGCAGATGGGAACTAAATATGGAATGGGAGGTTCAAAAAGAAGCATATACCAACCTTATGCTCAGGTGTCCACAAACTTTAGTCTATGCAGTGTATATTAGAACCTACACAATGCAAGCCAATGGCTTTTAAGCAAAATCTTGTTTTTTTTTTTGTTTTTTGTTTTTAAAGAATTAATTAAACACCGAACGCTTGATAAAATGTCTAATAAAAGAAAAGGAATATTTCTGCAGGACAAACACTTCAACAACTCGGCAATAAAAGTTTGTTGGGTTGTTGGGCTTGGTCGTTGGCAAATCGTGAATTTTTTTTCGTAACACCCGTTTAGTTCCTCGCTTCTGGCCTGCGATAGGTTATTTTTTCCCCTTTTTGAACAGCTCAAGATGTTTATCTGTCAAGTATCAAGCTTTATGTATTCCTTATTTCAGTGTAGATGCAGTGTAATGTGGTAACATGCAGGTTTTTATTGTCTAATAAAGTAAAGTTTATTAGCATCTGTGCTTTTTTTCTGTGCTTTTTTCCTGATTCCTTTCCATCCTGGTTTGCTCGGGTCACTGCCTGGTATACAAACACCGACGTAGGTCTTTTGTGAAACACATTCTCTGGACAGCACGAAAGCAATTAACGTGTTCCCGTTAATTGATCGTATGCGCCGTTGTGCTCGTCTGGTGTTTCATTTTTTTTTGCTGGACATGTGTCTAGGGCTAATTTTATCCTAGCCCAGACTGTAGATTCATGCAGCCACAAGTGGCTAGACAACCTGCAAACAAACAAACAATTTCCCCACATTTTTGTTTTCCACACTTGACTGTTGTCTCGTCTTCGTAAAGATTTTCAAAATCTTTTCAGATTTACAAAGAAACTAGTACACGTATCCATTCGCTGGTCTACGCACCCCGTCTTCGGAAGCAGGATTGGGAAACGTCATTGTACAGTAACAAGCTAGTGAGGTCATTTGGCTTGTGCTTAAAAATATTATGCCTTATGTAATTTATACATGTTTCCAATTATGAAAGAAAATATATAGCTGTTTTTCTTCAGGCATTAGGCAGCCCACACACACACACACACACACACACACACACACACACACACACACACACACACAAAGGAGTCCAGGAACATACTTCTGACCACAAGGAAGCAAATGACAAAAGCAGATTACGAATGTTTCCTCCTCGGCAGTAGAAAACCATCTTTTATATATATTTATATATATTAGGTAAAATTCCAGTCCCTCTACAGTGGCTCTAGCACATGGCGTTGTCCCTTTCCAGCTGCTGGCAGGAGTGGACGATTATTCCCTCAGGCCCTTCCACAGAAGCTTACATAATACAGATAGTGGTTAGAACCTGGAGGAAACCCACACGTACAGTAACCTGAGCTCGGTGTCAAACTCCGGATCCTGGAGCTGTAAGGCGGCAGAACTGCGATTCAAGGTAATAAGAGGTATTTGCAAGGTGCTGAGGAGATGATGGAAATCTTCTCAGACCCAACACTGAAGTCAAATTCTTCCAAAAAAAGAACTTTCAGCTACATCGTATTTGTTTCTTACAAATAAAACTAATATGACTGAATGCTAACAACACTGACAAGGTCTGAAACGGTCCATAAACTCGTACAAATCTTGTTTAAAATCTTTTCTGAAATCATTTGTTACTTAAAGTTTACAAGCTGTCCATGGACTGCATCAAATTTTGATAGTACTGGAAGTTGTTAGTTATTTTGGAAAGGTTTCTGAAGTTGTCCTGGAGTTGTGTAATTCTTGTTGAGGATAAGTCTGGAGCTTGTTTGTTATCCAGAAGGTTCAGAAACTGTTGTGTCCATTTTTGTGTCGTTCTTGTTTAATTCTCAATAGGTCTGGACCTGTAAGGCTCCTTAGAGAATTCAAAAGCTATCCAGTGTGCATTTTGTTCTCTGGAGAATTCTGTTTCATTGCTTGAAATGTTTTGAAAAAACGAAGGTGTTGAACATCACCATATAGTATAGAGTGTGGGGGGTTCAAGCCCCGGCATCACCAAGCTGCCACTCCTGAGCTCTTGAGCAAGGCCCTTAACCCTCTTTGCTCCAGCAGCGCTGTATCGTGGCTGACTCTGCACCTGGACCCCAGCTGTGAAGCAAGTTGGGATAAGCGAAGGATGAATTTCACCATGCTGTAATGTACTGTATATGTCACAAATAAAATGACTAATCATCTTTTAAAATCTTCTTTTAGTAGTTCCAGAAATTTTTTTCCAGAAGAACACAGTTAACTTTCCAAGAAATATGTAATTTATATCAATCGCTTACTGATATTTCTCAGGGTAGTACTGGATGGTATGGTAATTACGTGGTCAAGTTAATTCCATACCAGTACATTGATACATACTGTAAAACCAGTCATTTGTAGAACTGGGAGTTTAATAGTTGAAACTCTGTGTTAGCGATTTGAAGGTCAGGGGTTTGTGCACCAGCACTGCCATGCTACCACTGTTGCCCTTAAATGAGGTCCTTAACACTCTCTGCTTAAGGAGGTGGTAGCTGAGTGGGACATTGGGCTTTGGATTGGAAAGTCAAGAGTTCAAATACCAGCCAAGCTGCCACTCTTGGGTTCTTAAGCAAGGCCCTTAACCCTCAACTGCTCAATAATGGTATCGCCAAATGCCATAAATGTAAATGTGTCTCCAGCTGACCCCAGTTTCCTAGCAAGCTTTGATACTTTATGAGGAAACAATTTCTCCTTGCTGTAATGTTGATGTGGCAAGTAAAAGCCTTTTCTTATACAGATTTATTTATTTTAATTATTTTCAAAATCTGTCATTTTTATTCCAGTGACGTTCTGGACCTCGAATTATTTAGAACTTGTAAAGCAACTGTGTAAAATGTCTTTTTCATGATATTTTCAGCAACCTTTTAGTTTTCAAAAGAGTCCAATGAGTTTAGGAACTGTTTTCTTTAGCATGGTTTTGCAAAAGGTTCAGGTGTAAATCTTGTTCATAATACTTCTGATCAATGATCTGATCCAGTCCAGAAACTGTGCAAAAGTGTTTTGAAAGAGTCCAGGAATTGCTAAATGCTCATTTGGGATAGTTATGGAAATGTTAAGAACCTTTAAAAGGTTCTGAACTGAATAGCAACTATTTCGTTTTTGTTCAGGGCGGTTCTGAAAAGAACCTTGGAACATAGATGGAAAATTAATTAGTTTGTTTGGAGCTATTCCTGCCACTAGGGGTGTGTGTGTGCTGAGCAAAATTTCAAGGTCAGGGGTCAAGGAGAACATAGCATGTGTAGTGTTCTGTCCTAAGGTAAGTAAGAAAGAGAGAGTAAATGTGAGTGAATGTAAACCATGTCTGGATGTTTTTCCTTTTTCCTTTTTTAGGCATCTGAAGAAAGGGCACAATTCTGTTTATGACATGTTAACCTACAGTACCTGGTGTGGTCTGTGTGTGTGTAGCATTGACATGCATTGTATCTTGTTTTGGAAGAACTTACATCTGCATTAAGTTTAAGCTCTATAGAGTTATTAAGTCAGTGTGTAGATGTGTGTTTGTGTGGATGCATGCAAACTTGTGATGTGGTCGATGTCTTCGTTCTTTCTGCATCACTGACCAAGAATCTCTTCATTCCTTAATGAGGGAAAGAGAGAGAGAGAGAGAGATAGAGAGAGAGAGAGAGAGAGAGAAAGAAAGAAAGAGGCGATTGCACAAAAGGCCATGTGTAGCTAGACTTCCCTTGTTGCCTCCAGCTGAGTAAAACTGTAAAAAAATTTTGAAAGTATCTTTCAGAAATACAGACTCTAATCTTCTAAAATCCTTTGGGAGACTCACACGCCAAACAAGACCCACTCAAAGGAAAGACTTTTAAAAAACAAAAACACATGTTCACAACAGGATCCATACTCTGCACTTATTACAGGGCTGTGTAAAACTCTGAGGCCGCTGTGTTGCGTTGTTTGATAAGGAGCACTGGTTTAAGTTATGCATATAAGCGTGGTTCTCTGAGCTCCAGGGTATGGCCACTTTGAACTCAGGGGGCACCCTACAAAACCTTACTGCAATGAGTACATTTACCCCTTCTTGTAAATGTGAATGCCAGCAAAAAAAAGCTTTTGTAAATGGTACCATATTAGCAACCTGTATGGAGAGGAATTAAGGAATTCTAAATTGAGGGGGCTTGGTGGCTCCCTAACCGTAACCCTTAAAGGTCTTGCTTAAGGATCAAACATAGGCAGCTTGGTAATGCCCAAATTTAAACTGAGCATTAGTGTAGTCCAGTGGTCTTCAATCGTTTCCACAAAGGGCCAGTATGTGAAATTGGTTGGAATGAAAACCTGCACCCACATCGGCCCATTGTGGAAAAGATTGGACACCCCCTGGTGTAGACGTAGCCTCAGCCACCATTCCTTCCAATACTGACAGTTCCTCTTAATGAAGCTAGTCATCAGTGTGCCCACTTGAGTAGCTTTCAAGCTGATGCTTCCTGTTGGATAAACAACAAAAAGAGGTGTAGGAAAAAATTCAGGAGATTTCTTATGCCTTCTGTGCCTCTAGGTGACCACGTTGCTCTACTTTGTAAGAAAGAGGTCTTTCGGTTCATGCCGTGTGAGTCCATGCATGTTCGTGAGATTACTGGTTAATGACCCTGCTCTATAAGTCCCTTAGCTCCAACAATTCCAGGAGTACCACCTCCCCATGGTAGTGTTATGATGTCTGTCAAGGTACTCTCTTAGATACCCCAGAGAACAAGCTTTCAGACGTGCATGAGGAGAATGTTCGGAATTGCTTGCTGTCTGGTAGAGGCACACAAGAGTCTTGAAATCACAGGTGACAAGGCAGCTTACATACATTGTAAAACCACCTTAGTGTCTAGAGAATAAATATATAAACTGCTCTGCCTGCACCAGGAAGTTCAACCTCAAGCACCCATGTTCTGGGAAAAGAGAAACATAAAATTGTACCTGCACTTAATTCTAGCTTCTTGAGCTTCACTTGTTCCTATAAAACATTGAAGTTATGGCTGTCTGCAAAACTACCATTATCAAGTCTAAAACCAGACTAGCCAAGATCGAGTCAGGACCAAGTCTTAAAGGAGTCTAAGCCATGGTCAAGTCTAAATGAATGCTAGAGCCAAAAGCTCTTAAATATGTATCAAAGCCAAATCTTTGCTTCAACTAGTTGGCTTCATTTGTACATTGTTTCATTGATTATGGTGGGTTTTTTTTTTAGAAACCCTTGTTCAAGATCAACAACAAAGCATGACAAGTAAATACAAAGACTAGACTGAGACCGATAGCACTAACCCATATATTCCAGTACACTAAACTTCTGAAAACCTTAATACTCTGAAGTGTAGGTGTTTAGACAGTTTTTATAGTTATATATTGTGGACATACAGAAGTTTGGCTAAAGAATAAAATTACCCAAAATTAAAGATGAAGAAGGACAGTGACAGCAACTGGCATCCAAATAGGAAGTTGCACTCTGTCTGTTTTACATCAGTTTAAACTCTTGAAGGAAGCCTGCAAGGGCCTCGGGCATTTCAGAAGGAGTGTTGCTACAGTTCTTATAAACAGTTCAGTACACCGAGGAAACAGGAGACCAATGGATGCATCTGACTTGCACTTTCCCTAAATATGGCACATATGTCTGAGGAGTGTCCATGAAGGATATTGGTCAAGGTGATGGGGTTACTGAGAATTCATATAAAGTTCTAGAAAATGACCATTAGTTGCAGGCAATGGGACTAAGCCACACACACACACACACACACACACACACACACACACACACACACATGGTGAACTCCCTTGGTAGTGAATTTTGCATCCAATAGCTAGCAAGGACAGCTAGCATGATATACCATGTGTCTAGGAGAATTGTACTTCATCTCGAGAATAACCACAAGCCAAATGTTTTGAGCAGGTGAATTTGACGCAAACCGATTGTGACGGCTGGAATTTTCCTCCGCAGGCCTCGACTGAATTATGGGAAAATGGAGTCACCACGGTGACGACCAGAGGAAGACAAAACCTGCCTAGGAAAGGAAGGTGAGATTGAGTTATTGTCGAAAGAAAGAGCACAAA
Source organism: Silurus lanzhouensis (assembly GCA_039877035.1). Lineage (NCBI taxonomy): Eukaryota > Metazoa > Chordata > Actinopteri > Siluriformes > Siluridae > Silurus > Silurus lanzhouensis. The sequence goes on along the minus strand of JBCEWE010000337.1, from coordinate 2,035,206 downwards.
TTAACCTGTGCCTGAGGCTTTGACCGGACCTGAGAAAGAAGCCGCAGAGGAAAGAAAGACAAAGAGTATGGCATGACGTGCGGAAAAGTGAGTTTCCTTTGCTGCTTTTTCTTCATTAGGAAAGAACGATCATGTCTGGTTTGGGTTTTAATGGAAATTCTGCAAGAATTTAATTAACAAGATGCAATGCTTTTAAACCCACCATAAACCCTCATTGGTGAACAATACAGATTTATATAGAAAATATACAGTGTAATATATTAATCACTTATTTCTGTTAGTTTAGCCTCTGGGTAACTGATTAAAAAGTTGGGTGTTCAAGCCCAGGTTTCGTTAAGCTGTCACTCTTGGGTATTTGAGCTAAACCCTTAACCCTCTGTTCTCAAGGGGTGCTGTATCATGGCTGACCCTGTGCTGTGCCCCAGCTTCCTAACATCGCTTGGACATGCGAAGAAAGTATTTCACTGTGTTGTAAGGTACATCTGACAAGTAAAATGTACCTTTGCTTGAAAATTTTTTTTAATAGTATTTTAATGGTTTCCTTGTAAATTGAACCAGCAGAGCTGTTTTTATGCAAGCTCCTTTTTATTACCACTGGAGGCCCGAGTGCTTTGTGTGAGGTTCTCCCTTTGCAGGTGGGATTTTGCTCAGCTGAGCTCTCAAGAGGGCCGTCATCAGTGTTTGACATTCGAAATCCAAACTTCAGTCCCTCTGCACTTTGCTCATGACACCAAGCCAGCCTCCACATGAACACACACCTAATCAGAAGCACATTCCGCAGATGTATGGCAGACAACCGGACGTAAGGCAGCTCCAGTCAGTCCCGGGCAGCTGGCAGTGCCAGTCTTGTTACATGGCAGGAGCTTGGCCATGAATTCTGTTCCACATTTTTATTTCCATGGCAGTTACAGTTCCGTAGGCTGGTGGAAAGTTTTCTTCGCTGCCTTGGCTGGTTTCTTTCAAAATGTGTGAAACAACTTCACCCAGCAATACGTCTTAGTTACCCAACTGCCAGTCCGATAGGGTTTTTTTTCCCCGACTGTCCATCTATTACTGCTCCCTTTTTCAATGGTGGCCGGAGTGTCATTGAAATCTTCCAGCCCAAACACAAAATTAACACTTTTCTCTCACTCGTCGACAACGACTTCCATTTTTGGCTGCTCCCTGACGATTCGCTCAGAGATCATTCATTCTTGGTCTCCTGTGGATGCAAATAATGACAGCGAGATTACTGGAGCGCTGTTTGTGTTAACAAACCAGGTTTCTGGGATCAGGACCATAACGGCATGTCGTGCTGCCAAGTTTGGAGAAGCAAACACTTCCATGTGTAATAGTAAAGAGCTTGAGAGCTCTAAACCAGACTCCCTCAAACCGATTACCTTGCTCAGTCGAAAATCACTTGGTCTAACGGAGATGCTGAATGTCAGCAGATTTTCAAATTGAAATGAGTCCTGTGGTAAGAATGAAAGTATGACTCTGTGGTCATATCCACGCTAATACGTTTCATTTGAAAACGCACATTTTTCTGAACGATTTGACCGTCTGTCCACACTGAAACAAAAGTCAACAAAATCGTAGCCTTTTGAAAACACACTCCAAAGTAAATTTACATCACAGAAAATGCGAGGCTTTCAAAAACAACCTTTTTTGTGTGTCATTGCCACGATGTTTCAATGAAGTAAACAAACGGCAAGGGAAAATGAGGCAAGTTGAAAGAGAAAAATATCTTCACTTTACATAAGAAAGGTACAATGTGCAATATGTACAATTGATGTAACATTCATCAAGAAACTAAGCTACAACTTAGGACCAGTTGTCTCTGGAGCATAAGTGGGGCGTACAGACCTCGTCCATTTTCATTTTAAAGAGGTTCAGTTCATGCCAATTATAAGTTTGTATGCTGTATCTCTCTTGTTTTGCGCTTACGTCTCTGCCTCTCTACTTTTTTGCTTTTGAATCCAGTTTGTTTCATCTGTGAACAATTTCATGACTTGCTTTGTACAGTAACGACATCATAGTTTTCACAATCCTATTTTTCCAGTGTAATGTTTTGCCAGCTATCACTATGTAGCGTCTGCTGGGGAAACCTGGCACTTGGATATGACACACACTCTCTCACACACACCCATTCTCTTTTTCCCATCTATTCATTTACACCCATGAGCACTTTTTCCCCAGTCACTTCTGCTGTAGCCTGCAATGAAACCCACAAATGATGAACTCATAACAACAGGAAAACCCCCAGCATCTATGTCTCTCCAAAAAAGTAAGAATCAGAAAACACAAGTATTGCTAAACCAGAAGAAAAAGGGCATATACTCAAAAGACATGGCAACCCTTAGTGACCAGGTAGCTAGAAAGTGCTATGTGCGACTAGCATGTTAGTAGAGGCAGGTGTAAAACTAGCATAAATCTGCAATATACAATGTTTAGGTTAGCATAGAGCTAAGAAAGGACAGAGTACAAATCCTAGCATATTGCATTATTGGGCTAAAGATCAAGTACTAGCATAGAGCTATGAGTACAAAAAGAGCATGACACCAGGGAGTAGCTGGCAAAGAAAAGTGCTATTATTGTTTACCTCAAAGACAAAGAAAGAAAGACTGAAACAGTGACAGAGAAAGAGAGAGACTGAGACAGAAAAAGACAGAGTGAGAGAGAGAGAGAGAGAGAGAGAGAGTAATAAAACAGAGCCCGAGAAAGACAGAGAAAAACTGAAACAGACAGACAGAGAGAAAGACAGAGACAAAAATATACATTGTGTGTCTCAGACTCTCTTTTTGTCTGGATGTATTTTTTCTTTCTGGAGTCAATCAGGAAGTGAGTGACAGACAGACATACAGTCAGACAGACGGCTGAACATCTGTCCTGCTGGTGTAAAACATGTTCTCCGACATTCTCTAGCAGACATATCAAAGTGACACCTGCTGCGCGATAAGTGGAACAGGAAAAGTCCCTCCTGTCTCATCCGGCATGGAGACGCTAATGTCTGGGATAAGCGGTAATATTAAACCACACGGTTTCTAATGATTGATCTTTTTGTATTTATGTGGTATTTATACGTAATTAACGTGCTGTTGAGGTGAGACACGATGCAAACCTCATGGTGGAGTGGATAAAACTCTTTGTTTACTCTCTGGCATTTTCACTCTCTGTTTTTCCAAGACAGGAGGAAAGGAATCGTATGTGAAAAGTGTGGGGACAGCCAGGACTGTTTGCGGTATCCCTGCATGCCTCAGCTGTGATCTCACTGTAGGCCCGAGCAGCTCCACTGATGGCTGTCAAGGTCTCAGCTCTTTTTTTTTTTTTCCTCCCTGCGTCCCTTTATGGCACTCTGGAACTGAGATCTTTAATGGAACGCAGAAATGCTTAATGTGCAGTCAGGGTTTGGGAGAAATTGAGCAGTAGGATTACACCCCTTCCAAAAAAAAAAAGATAAAGAAAGAAAACAAAAAAACCCCAACAAAATCCATATATGTGAGCTAAGGAACAGGGGAAACGCACCCTCGTGCCCATAATGGCTCCTCCAGCCGCCTCTATAAACGGCACAGGCTTTTAGCAGCTGTAAAATCTGGCCTGCGCTGTGTGCGCCCTGGACTGTCAAAAAGGAATGAAAGATGAGCAAGGAAGAAGGAACGAAAGAGGAAAAAGGCAGCGAGAGGGAGAAAGAGAGAAAGAGAGATGGATGACGGTGTTGAGATTTTCTGCTAGGGTCATTATGAGCAGCGGAGTCTCCTGATTGCTGCCAAATTCGAGACTGTTTGTGTATCCACTTTGGAGACAGATGTGTATGGATCAGACTTCCATAAATACCGAGCGGACTCAAGGTTTCTCCTTTTCCTCTTTCATTGGTCTGGGATCTTTTTATTTATTAATTTTTTCCTGTTAAAGAGATGTATTTTGAACAATAATGCATAAGAAATGAAATACAACTATACCCCTGACCCACCCCCCCAGCACCCCCTCCCTCTCTTAAATTTATTAACCATGGGGAGAAATTTTACAGCTTTACAACTTTACCTCTGACTTGCTACATAAAGCACTGCCACTGCAGACTCCTTCGATAAATGTTAACCAAAGCAGTAATTTATTTATTTATAGGCCCCAGAAAAGTTATGTAATTTCAGAAAAAAAACATTAAAAATATCTATATTATTTGAATGTTAAAAAATTTATTAATTGATAATATATTTATTTATTTTGTCTTTGTTTATTTTTTGTTTGCATTTCTATTATTTATTATTTTATTATCTTTTGCAATCATTGTATTACTAATTATATTTTTTTATTTTCAATCAATATTTGTAATTTATAATTATTATAAAAAAAATTTTATTCAATCATATTGTTAGCTTTTTTTCCGTATTAAATACGTTTTGTTTTTTTTTCTTTTCCAAAACAAAGTGTACGAACAGGTAACTAAAATAAATCAATAATAGTAATTAGTAATATTAGTATAAATAAATAAAAATTGAAAAATCTCCCCGGTTCAGAGAGCCGCAGCTGAAAAAATACTGCATTCCTCCGATGCCTCGAGAGCGAAGTGTTTTTGTTGGCGATCGTTTTTTAGGATTTTTATGATAGCGGTTAGCGGCTTGTGGCTAGCTTGGTGTTGTCTCAAGCAAGCGGGATTGTGTTAAAGTTGTACTGGTTTGCTTTGGGTAAACCTTACAAAAAGATTTGACAAGACGGGAACCACCAAGAGCATCAGTTGGGAGCCTTAAATTGTGATTTAGAAATGCAGCGCAAACTGTATGACCAAAAAAAAAAATAATATATTGGGACGCCTGATTTCCTGACTTTTCCAGCTATCTGTGGTTCTACTGCAAACTGTTAGCACACAAAACTGTATAGAATGTCTTTCCTTTGATTGAACTAGAAGACCCAAACCTGTTTCAGCATGACAATGCCCCTGTGCACAAAGCCAGCTCCATGGAGATATGCTGTACCTGGGTTGGAGTGGATCTCCTGCTGTAATGCTGCAACCCTGGGCCTCCTTACCTACACCAAAACCTCACTTTACAAACACCCTTGTAGCTGAATGAGCGGAAAATCTCTACAAAATCTTCAGTAGAGTGGAGGTTGTTATAACAGCAAATGGAGACTACTTGTGGAATGGGGTGTTCAAAAATCCACTGTGCATGTAGTGTAACATTATTTATACATCTATTGGTTGGTAAATTATCAAGGGTTTTGGTTCAATCCATTCAGCTTGCACATAAACAAACGAGTAACATGGGAGTGAGCTTTAACAAGGAACTAATCAATAAAAACATTCAGTATAAATCCTGTAGAATGATTATCTCCCAAAAGCATATGGATACTCGCCAATCCGAGATGAGTAATGCGAAGGATATCCTGGTGCTGACAGGAAACCGCATCAAGCACGGCTCGGGGATTAGCGTCAAAGAGAAAATGACTGAACTGGAAGATGGAGTAGTGTGTCTTGTCTTTTGTTTTCTTCTTAGCGAATGAATTGTACCTGTGGCACTTTTTCGCCCCTGGAAGTCATTTTCAAGCATTTATTCCTTCTCTCTTACCTTTACAGAGTATTCAATGGATTTAGGATTTGATGTCATTAATCTGCAGGAGGGATCAAACATGATATCTCAAAGAATCTGTGAGCAATTATGGGAGTTACATGAGCTGAGTAGAAATCCATTATTAAATAAGTAGATCATCGGAGACTCCAAAAGCATTAGGCAGAAATGCCAACCAAGAGGCCAAAGGTACAACACATTACGACCACCACCATGCTTCATAGTATTTGGTTTCTATAAAATTCAAAGGGTCCGTTGATATCTTCTCTGATTCTGAAGAGCTTCCTCAGATTTACCCTTCCCCTGGGTACTTCTCTGACTAACCCACCAGGTAGTAAACTGTTCAAAGGCTCAAGCTGGGGGGTGATTACTTACACAAGTTATCGTTGGTGGTCATTAAGAGAGCTACTCTGGCATGTATTTTCAACTGTTGCTTTTTAAGGATTTTTCTTGAAGAGGTTCTATTTCGCAAAGTAGATGTAAGGATTAAATTAAATACAATGCAAGAGTGTTTGGTTTGGCCTTTAGTCAAGATTTCGGATTATGGTTCAGGCAGTCAAGGATCAGGAACAGAACCTGAAAAGGTCACTGGCTCTAATCCCGGGGCTGCAAGTTGGAATGTGACTCACAAGCTGCTGTCATGCTATAGCTTGTGTAAAAGGAAAAACTAAAAGAAAAACCTGAATTTTCATGCTAACTATACACCGGTACAGGTCTATTTAGGTTTTAGCCTGTGTTTCTGAGGTAAAAAAATCAACTGCATAGAACAAAATATGGTGGAATTAAACTATATATTTGTTTGGCTGCACACATAACGTGTATGACAACAATTGCTTCAGAAACCGGAAACTCGTTAATCACTCTTTCTTTATTCTTTTTCTTTTTTTTTACAACTGTATATTTTATTCCATGATCCAAATATCTGCTCTCTCCGAGCCAAAGCAGGATCACGGACCGATCATGTTGTGAGAAATCCGATGTTGGTTGTTCGCCATTTGGCGCACGATGCCTTCAACCCCGTTCTCGCCATATGTCCTCCAGACGTTGTTCATTTATCTTACACGATGCACAACATCTTATGTATGAAGTATAAAGATCCAAAAACAAAATTTGTCTACCCAAACAAAAGGTGGGTCTGGACAATGTCTTTTATAATATTCTTAGTTTTTGTAAATCATTTAAACAACCATTTGGTGTAAAGACAGAGTAACAGGCTAAATAATGATGTACTGGCAGCAATACACCGCAAATCATTCACCAGCGTTTGTACCTACGTTTGAAGATGCTGAGGTCATGACCTTTGTCGTTTGGAAAGGAATGTGCTCCTAATAAAGTTCCTAGAGAATCCCTGGCACATGGAATGAGCTGGAGTGGTTAAACAGTTGGTGCTGCGAGTTACACTTTCATTGGTGGTTCAGGGCTTCTAGTTAGCCACACAGAAGCATCAGTGTTTGGTCCTGCTAAAGTTCTGTCAGATGTTTATTGGTTTTTCCTATTCACTTTAACTCTGGCTGCAAACAAGAACTCTAGCCAAAGCTTACCCTAGTTAAGCTAAATGTTGAATATAAATCTTTATTAGTTTTATTATTATTATTGATCATTTAAAGAGGAATGTTTTAATAAAAAATTGCGTTTTACTTCAAACAGCGTTGAGCAAATGGGGAGAAAAAAAAAAGAATTGGCTTGCGGATCCATCTATGAGTCAGGAACTTTGTCTTTGCGATGACAGTTGGATAGGTTTTAATTTGCCGTAAAAACATGCACAGGCCCTCGTTAGAGATGCACGCGTTGCAGATTCGCATGGCAACGGGAAAAAGTTTTTGTCCTTGGCGTTCGGACTTTTCATGGAACATCAACACTTGATTCACGGTAACGGCTCATCACTGCAAAGTCATGGCTGTGTTTGTTCGAAACGGCAAGTCCCGCTACTGGAAAACTGTCAGCTGTCCAGCTTATTTCAAAGATCTCTTTTCAACCTCTGGATAATCATATTTTTCGATGTGTAATTAAAAAGTGCACAGGAATTTACAGGTGATCTGTGGAGCATGTGTAAAAAACTCGGTTTGTGTGCTAGAAATTGAAATAACTTGAGAATAGACGTGGTTTTGTAGAAGTGTCGGTCGACCCGAAGTTGAAACACTGTAACTCTCACTTTGAGCATCGTGTTTGGATTGTGAACGTTCGCATGCCTCCTGTTTTCTAAACAGGAAGTCGGATTGACGGTGTGTTGAAACGCAATAGCCGATAGTTACGCCACGCTGCTGTCGAATCTAAACAAACATAACAGGAGCTTACTGATCTACCTACCTTTGGAGAACATTAACAAGCCTTCTTCATTTTCTTTACCCGCACCTGTCCACTTGATCCAGGATGACATCCGGCGTGTTTTTGGAGCTCTGCCACAGATGTTTGAGCTGAGTCTGTGCGTCAGTGGTGTTAGCTAACTTCACCAAGAAACATTTAAAGCATTTGAGCTGGGGGTTAAATTGTATTCAATACTCTGATCCAAGAAGAAGGTTAGATGGGGGATAATGATGGTCATGATGCGGCGGCAATCATGTTTTCAGTTCAATTTAATTCATTTTTATTTGTAGAGCACTTTTAGAACATTGTAACAAAGCAGCTTTACAGAGTTAAAGCGAATTAAAAAAGAATCAACAAATTTTCCGCTAATGAGTGAGTCGACTTTGGCAAGGAAAAACTCCATGAGATGAAATGAGGAAGAATCTTGAGAGGAACCAGACTCAAAAGGGAAGCAGAAATTCTTCAACACTGAAAGTCCATTCATTCCATAACCCTGAGGTGTGAGCAACTGTGCTCCTCAGACATTGTAGTAGACTGTTCATATTAATTACAGCTCAAATCCATCCTCAGAGATCTTGAGCAGCCTCACACTGAGACAAAAACTGACACACCAACCAACTGATTGCAAATTATTTATTCTTCACCAAGCAACGGTTGGAAAAGGAGGCAAAAGCACACCAACAAACCAAGTTCTCGCTTAATTAATTAAAGATGAGTCATAAAATGTTTAAAATTAGAAGCAGAATATCACCAAATTAAGATGTCTTCATTTTCTAGATCTACTAATGCAGTGGTCTCCAGTTCAGTCAAATTCTTTGGAACCAGAGGGAACAAAATACTCGTGAAATTCAACCAAGACGTTATAGAACTATAACTTATGGCTTCGAACAAGCAAAGCAAAATCGGGGGTTTGATTTTTGCACAAATAAAGTCATAAAAAAATGAAAAATGACAGCTACCACAGCCACGAGCGCTAACAATTTTGTGGAGCTTTTTTGGGTTGTTTTTTTTGTGGGGGGGGGAATTAAAGAGCACAAGCTGAAAGAAGAGCAGGCCAACAATTTTTTTTAAATTGTCAGGAGACTTGATGGTTTACAGCTTCCTCAGGAGCTACTGCTTTTAAGGGAGTGAATGTTCTGGCAGGAGATAACAAGTGGCCCTGTCTGAAATAATGAGGACGAGTAAATATTAAGACGTTAATCATATTTAAGGTAAGATTTCCACATGTCAAGAGGCCACTGTGCTTGAGCCTCCTTCAATACTTTGTGCAGGAAGGCAGTGGAAATCATTTTTCGGTTTTATATTCTAGAGAAGCACTTTTGGAACCACAGCTATGAGGCATCTTTGTTTTTGTTTTTTTTGTTTTTTTGGGGTGGGGTTGTAGGTATATATTAAATAGCACTGGAGTGTAGAAATTCGAATTTGCCTTGGTATGCATTTTTATACAAATCTAAATGGAAATAGTTCAAAGAGAATGGTAATAACAAATGAATGGCGGAGTTCCTCGATTTGACTAATAACTAGCAGACAGCTAACTGGGACATTCAGAATCAAGTGAAGACGATGAGCAGAGTGGATATATAAATAGACTGTCATGTAACTCCCATTCCTTTAATAAAAAAAGAAAAAAAAAGGAGCCAATCAGCTCGGGGGGCAGAGGTGTGTATTATTATTTGTTTGAACGTTTGCATGTTATTTATGTCCATTTGGTTAGTTAGCCATTTTGTTTATGAGTGTCTCCTTTCGCAGAAGTATGAACCAGCTGTAACAAAATGGTCATTTTCCCCCTCCAACATATTTACAATAAACTGTGTGGCCTTCAGTAGACACCCTTGTGGAGAACGACTTAGTTACCTCGTTTACACAGCTGAGCAAAAGAAAGGTTAGTGCTGGGATTTAAACCCATGACCTTCCGATCAGAAGTCTAACATCTTATCCACTGGACACACACTTTTAATGCCACTGAAGAAGTCCTGAAAACTTTCTCAAGTAATAGCTTTACCTTTGTTGGTTACAAAGCAATGATATTAGCGACTCCTTCCCTAAATATAAAAAAAAGGCTATTTTCATTTTACATAGAAAATGTTAATTTCTTTAAAATTATGTTTCAATAAAAACATTTTATTATATGGCTTCACACATAACGGTCTGATTTCTTTTGTCCTGCCAGTCCTTAAACTCACATTGTTCATCCGTTATTCGAAAAAAGTTTTTAAATTGTAATCATAGAACTGTGGTATTTATGCAGGGTGGAAAGTGAAGAAATAGGAGAAGCCAAAGATCACTGAGTCACTGAGTCCATGTTTTAGAGGCCTCTCGTTGTGCCAGCGTATGGGTTTTTACAAGGCTGGTGTAGTTTCTCATCTTTCTCATCAAGCCCGGTCCACCGTCGCAAATGGTGATTCGTCCATAAACGAGTTAACAACTTTCTACTAGGAAGTGGGGAAAAAAAAACTCTTTTCTGAACTTTTCTGCTCCTGTCATCCAATGGGCCGAACGAGTTGGAGCTCGAGGCTAAGGGCTGGCCCATATGGGTTACATCTGCAAGCGCTTTTCAGATCACAAAACCTGATGACCCAAGCAGAATCAGGTCGCTAGAAAATTCATATTTGGAAATATTCGCTGGGACACCACTTTCTTTGTTTGTTAGGAATGAAAATGGTGAATTTTTAAGGTAAAAATATAAAAAAATATATAAGGCTATGAAGTTAGCCTAGCTTGCTTGGAGATCTACCACCTCGCTGAATTTTAGCTGCACGGACCTGGCTCTAACGTCCAAATGCTACCGAAGGTCTTGATTAACTGTGAAAGGTAATAAATCCCCCAAGTCTAAAAGGAGCCAATTGTGAATAAATGATAAAAAATAAATGAAAATTCCAAAAGAACTGTATTGTTAAAGCAGAATGTATTGAAGCTTTGACTTCTAATAGCCAGTGTTCATCTTTCAGCCTACACACACACACACACACACACACACACACACACACACACACACACACATAGTGGGAAAAAAATAGAGAGAGAAAGATTCAGGCTGGAGCTCTTGCACCCGGGCCCAGTCCATAACTCTTTACTCGACTCCAGGTGGATATAAAGCCCCTTTAACACACTCTCTTCTCTGCCTTGTCGGTTTAAGTACCTCCAGATCCACCTAGCTGTGTAGAATAGATCTGTATATACACACACACACACCTGTAAACTCCCAAACATCTCCTGTTGAGTGTCAGGAGAGATTTTGATAAAGTCTTACACTGTTTTCGGAAGAAATTATGTCAAATTCATTTCAGATATGTTACCTAGTTAACTACAGGTTTTATATGCTAGCATATGTAAAAGTACTTGAAAAGAAGTAATGCTCTCACGTTGCTATGCTGCCGCTTGTACGCAAGCCTGAAGTATGCTAGATTTATTTTAAAATGCTTTAGTAGTCAAAGAGTTGGATCGACTAGCATAATTTTTTATTGCCTAGCAGTTGATCAAACTAGTCTGATTTGTGTTGCTAGCTTTAAGTACATTTGCAGCAAAGTGTTTTGGTATGTTAGTCTAACCTTTAATAGGCTAGTCAAACATAAAGATATTCTATTTAGCATCTGAAAAGAAATACACTAGTGCATTTTTATTTTTTTTGCTAACATTTGTAAGTTGATCTAATTCCGTTAGGCTAAGCGCTCGGAGAGACGTGATGTATGCTAGCTTTTTACTTCTTTATACACTTGCATTTGTGTGTATACTTAAAAAAGTAGAATAGTAAATAGTAGACTAGCAGTGGAGAGCAGTACTTTAGCATGTAATTTATATATGCTAGCTATTAAAAGTGCTAGCGCAGAGTGTAGTGGTATCTCATTTAACAAAAAGAAATTGTTTAAAACAGTTTAAGCACCAGAAAGGCAAAGATCAACGAGGCAGCCTTTGGGCGAGAGTATTTCATGTCAAACATAATCTAAAGGTATATCGTGTTGATAGGGCCGCCATTACCTCTCCACATTTGTTCAAAATCTGAAAAGGACATCGTTAACACTCTTTATTGAAGGTCGCTTCGTGCTGTAGCTCCTCCTAATAAGTATAAATCCCAGTCTCGGTTGTTCGATTCCCTGCTGTTTGTTGGATTGAGTGATATTCTCTGGCGAATCAGAAGGACAGGAGACGGTTTGGTTTAGGATAAAGTATAGGCGTGTGTAATGGAGATAAATGAGGCTTTACTGCAAGGTAATTGCTGCAAGCACATGTTTGAAATATTCGAGGCTTAGCATGCTCTCGAGGTTGGAGCGTAAGAAGCAGCACCAGAGGCCAAAACGCCAAGACAGACTGAGCGTATAACACAGTCCAGGTGCTGCCCCTTATCTACCTTATCCAGAACATGGGCTAACATTACTAATAAACTTGATAGCATTGTTTCATTATTGCATTTTATTTTTTATCTTGTCATTTTTTTCATAGAATTGCTATTAATAAATGCAAGCTAAGTCACTAAATTATGCTACGTGATGTCCGATAGCTTTTACTTCTACTCTTCGCCACCACCATTATAGCTGATTAGAGATATTAATAGAATATTTTGGTTAAAAAATCCTTTTTTGTGTTTAGTGCTAGCAGGGAAGAGAGAGAGAATGAAGTGAATAATAGCGTGCACTGCATCAAATCATAAATCTAGAAGCAGACAGAGAGGTAGATCGTGTTGAACTGGGGTAATTTAGGGCTGTTTAAGTCAGGGGGTTAATATGCGTATGAAATGTATTACAGATGGTGCTGACAATGCTTCTTTTCTTTGCTCGCGTCATCCTAATGTACTTGTAATTGGGCTAGGACAATTTTCAAAACAAATACAATGGAGTTGAATGCCAAAAGTCTGAGTCGACCTTCAGGAGGCTGATGATAGATATACAAGGATTCTGATCGGTCGGGAGCACCAACCTCTTTTTTTTTTTTTTTTTTTTTTTTTTTTTTTTTTTTACTGAGAAATATGATTAGTAGTAACTATATTAAGATGACAGCCTTTTCAAAAACAGACCAGATGGCAACAATTACAAAGCAGTGCAACCAATATTTCATTACAGGCCTGAAAGGTGGAACAACCCATTTCTTTTAGACATTTTTGTGCTAGTAAAGAATAATGGAGTCTTGTTTGACAGATTGCATTAGTTTTCCTGAATGAGCTTAGATTTATATCGGAGTTCGTTTGTACTTGAGCAAGATACAGACTGCAGCCCTGCTCGGGCAAAAAACACAGTTACAGAGTGAACGAAGATAAATGTGTAGTACAGCTGTCTGATCCAAACTCCAAGCCAAAAAGGAAGGAAGAGGGTGATCTAAGGGAAACCAGAAATACCACCTTCCTGTGAGCTCACGGAATATGGCATTTATGTGAGCCAGCCAGTGTGTGAAGGACTGTCAACAGATTTAGGTCTGAATGCCCTTCACTTGGTTGCTACGTCTTCTCAGTTCCTCAAGCGGAGGGACAATGGTACTATTGTGAAACGATTTGAAAATGGAAAGAGATGTAGACCAGGGAAGAGGCGGTTATATTATAGCTGTTCTATTGCTTTTTTTTTCACATCCATGCACGAAAACAGAGGTTTCAGTTCTCGTCATCGTGATGTCTTGCAGGTGCAAATATATCCGACACAGCCCCTGTGTGTGCTCTGGCTAGTCACAAGATTGAACAATTTACATCTAAGCAGCTTGTCCTTCATTTTAGCCTGTCCTGCTGCTTACAATCTTCTTGTTCCCTTTGTACCGTGTTGCCTGTTCTGCAACCCTGTAAACCAGGTGAATTTAAGGTTTAAACAAGAGCTTGTAAAGCTGCAAGCTGGGCTATTGTGTGGATGAAAAAAAACAAACAAACCCAAGGATAGATAATAGGTACAAGAAGACGACAATTCACTTGGGATTCACAAGCCTTTCTCGAATTACGAGTGCACCGTGTCCTAGGAGTAATATCCTCTACCCTGAAGCAAGTGAGGGATTCTAAGAATAATTTGAAGCTGACAGAAGAGCTGCTTTGAAAGAATAGAAAAAAAAGGAAGGGTACTTAAGGACATCGTGGCTAAGAACTCATTCAGAACTCATTCGCCATGTCCCACCTGTCTTGTTTTAAAACACATGATAAATGCAGGACGAATACTGATCTGGGGCAATACTGAACTGCCGATTATGCTGGAGACTAATGCAATTTCAAACCAGACGAATGACAAATACAGTATCAAATTGCTGGAAATATAGTGTTCACTGTAGAAATAAGGCCTCAACAACTTCCTGTTGCAATCAGGAATTTAGGGGTGTAGCAGAAATACATCCTGAATGTGACTCTAATCCATCATATGAAAGCCACAGTTTTTACACCTTGGGGAGCAATTTAGATTATGTGGCATGTTTTTAAGTGGCTGGATAAAAACCAAACTAAACCCACATGAAATTAAATTGAGCTTAGAATCAGACCAGAGACCCTGGAACTATGGTTGCAGTGCTAAGGTTTAATAGAATACCTTGTCAGTAAATAGTTGTTTAAGAATCTTCACTTGAGTTGGTTTGAAAGTAGGGGAAATGGGGCTAGTCGACAGTGGAACAATCTGGTCAGCCCTCTTCCTTCGAACATGAGGGCTTGGTTCCCAACTTTCCATGAGAAATCGCTTTAACTGGCATGGCTAGTTGGAGTTTTGTTTTAAGGAATTGCCACATTTAGTAAAACATGTATTAGCTACATAGGCCCAGCACTCTTCCAGGGGCAGGCAAATGGATTGTTTCTTTGCCCAACTTTTCTTCCAGATTTAAGAGTTTTAATAGGGAATTGTACCCTCGAGACAATTGAAAAGATGAAAAGAGGCCCCGCTTTTCTTTTGTGAAGTCTTTTCAGTAGATGTTAAAACATTGTTTCAATACTCGATTCCATTTCGTCTTAAGGGTACTTGTGATTAAAACACTGATGTTAGGTAATTAGGTCTGGCCCGCAAATGGTACTCTAAGTCATCTAAAAGGTTTGACAGGGCTCGAGGTCAGCGCTCTGCTCAAGCCAGTGACGTTCTTTCAGTCTGCCGTCAGAAACTCTGAAAAGAGTTTTGTTCTTAAATGCTAAAAATGCCTTCTGCAAACTGCTAGCACACTGCCAAGTCTGAACAAGAATTATCCACCAGGGTTGACGAGCATGAACAGATTTTAAATTAGACCAATCTACCCATTAAAGTTGAACCTCAACTGACATCTTTTCCAAGATTTTTGCAAACCTCATTGAGGCCATGTCGACTTTAGAGTTATGACACTGTATTTATTTGGTGTTTACTGCCCTCCTGAGCAACTAACCCTAACCCTAACCGTAACCCAATCACACTTTGGGTAACCCCTTTATTTGTGCGGGAGGTAAAAGGAAACTGTAGAACGCCAAGGAAACTCTCTTGGAGAAAATACAGAGATGCTCCAGACTTTCAGTCTGTCATGAGAAACTATCTGAAAAGGGTTTTGTGCTTAAATGCTAAAAAAGCCTTCTGCAAACTGCTAACACGCTGCTGATTTCAGAGATTTGGTTTTTGCTGACCTCCTGAACAACTCAAATTGCACCCCTAGACACCAATTACACTTTGAGTAACCCCTTAATTCATGTGGGAGGTAGAAGAAAACAGTAGTACCCTAAAAAAAAACCCTCTTGGAGAACAGTTAAAGATGCTCCACACAGAGAGTGACTTAAGATTACTATCAAAACCGGGAAGCTGTCAGGAGTCAATGCTGTCTATTGCACCATCTTATGATGGATGCCATGAAAAACCAAGGTAGTTTATTTTTTCAGATTTGCTTTCTGTTTCAGCAGATGTTTTGTGTGAAGCATGGGGACTTTTGAGGAGGTTTTATGACTTGCATATCTGGCCCGAGCTTTCGGCCCTTATGACTCACAAGGCAGCCCGATACTGGCACCGGGTCGGTGTTTCCTCATTGGAACTTGCATGGGTGGTTCCCCATCTTCATCTCTTCCTGTCCCATGTGAAGTTCCCGAGATCATTGCCCAAACTTCTCCACCCTCCCCATATGATTTAATCCAAATGTTTCACAACTTTCAGATTCAGTAAAAACATATTGCTTCATGTACCAACTAGCAACATTTTTTAAAGGGATTACAGATGCAGGACCCCCATTTAGTGATTGCAAAACAAGTTTTTTGCATCCAAGTCCTCAGTGAGGTAGGATGTGTGTACTAGCTTCCCATTTCTTTCCCATTTCTCCTCCACTTTCTTATTTATTTATTTATTTCCCCAACCAGCTGCTGCCTTTTCCATTTCTCTTACTGAAACAGAGGAGAAAGGAAAAAACCCTGAACAACCATCAAGTGAGGGACTGAGAAGGGGAATAAAAGCCATACCCCTTTCTCTTTCACTCAATATGTGTGTGTGTGTATGTATGTGGGTAAGAGTGTGGGTGTGTCTGAGCATGTCTTCGTGTGTGTGCTTGTGACATCATGGTTCCCCTCCCTCCTCTGGGTCGCTATAGAATACGACCGACTTGCCCGTGGTCCATCAGAGTGTGAGCACCTCCTGAGTCCTACACTAGAAGAAGTGAAGTGCGTGTTTTGCCTGTGCACAGAGAACCATGTCCGTGCCAGGACTCCTCCGCTGCATCCTCCTGCTCTCCTTCGCTGGGATTCTACTCCTCTCCGATTCTTCTGCCAGGAGAATCAGAGGCAAGTCCGTCTTCTCGGGTCTGTTTTCCGAACATTCTTGTCTAACGTTTTGCTTGTTTTCAGCACCAAAACCAAAAACCTTCATTAAAATGTGCATGGAGAAGCATCACACCTTTTGGCCTTTGCAGGTGCATTCAGGAATATGTGGGAGTTTTGCATGGACCCCCAGTTCTGTCTTGCACAATCTGCAAGAAGCATGTGCAACAACACTACTGTGCATTATTATTATTATTATTTTCTGACAGAAATGCAAAAATAAAAAAGCATTTCTGCAGCCCCAGGACATCCAGCATGCAGATGTTTGTGCGTTGGCTTGAGTGCAAGGCAAAGCAGAAAGCCAAAGTGTGTGTGGAGAAAAAAAAAGATTCATTCAGTGTTGAAACAGCAAGTGTTCGATCAGTATTCAATGTTTTTGTAGCTAATGCAATAATTGTGAGGCGAGGTTTAGAATAATAAACCGGAGAATGTACATGACTGAGCCAAGACTGATCTGTGTAATACACATGAGTTCTATGTGTGTGTGTGTGTGTGTGTGTGTGTGTGTGTGTGTGTGTGTGTGTGTGTGTGTGTGTGTGTGTCTGTCCATGCTGTGCCAAAAGCATCTGCAAATGTGTTTTCTTACATGGTCATTATGAATGTGTTTGTGTTTGTCTATGTCTATGTGTGTGTGTGTGTGTGTGTGTGTGTGTGTGTGTGTGCATGCACAAGTTTTTTCCAAAAACATGTTTTTGACATGACTGAATGTGTGTGTGTGTGTGTGTGTGTGTGTGTGTGTGTGTGTGTGTGTGTGTGTGTGTATATTAAGGTCATGATAATGTATTTAAAAAAAGCTTCTGCATGTGTGCGGATTTGTTTGTGTGTGCATGCTTTGCCAAAAGGGTTTGCAAATGTGTTTCCTTACCAATGACTAAGTGTGCATTTGTGTGTGTGTGTGTGTGTGTGTGTGTGTGTGTGTGTGTGTGTGTCTTTTATTTCAAAGGCATGTAAGTAAAATCTGTGTGTGTGTGTGTGTGTGTGTGTGTGTGTGTGTCCTTAGTTCAAAAGCATGCCTAACAATGTGTAATAACGTGTATGCATGTGTGCGCATACGTGTCCTTACTTAATAAGCATACCTTACTGTGTGTGTGTGTGTGTGTGTGTGTGTGTGTGTGTGTGTGTGTGTGTGTGTGTGTGTATGTCTTTGATCTCTGCATTATCTACACCATAGAGGTAAGTTGTGTCCCTGTGCCTTGTCTGTAGATTGGGAGCTTGGAGTGTGTCCCGGGAGCTGGATTAGATGTGTGTGTGCGTGTGCGTGCGTGTGCGTGTGTGTGTGTGTGTTTTATAAGGTTGGCTTCAAGTGTATTTTTCTTAATTTCCCTTATTTCTGGTTCTTAATTTTTTTGTTGAATTGAGTGAAAAACAAAGATTATTTGCTTTATCCTCTCAACACATGCACACACACACACACACACACATACACACACACACACACACACACACACACACACACACACCCTTTCCTCATTAAACTGCATGGCCTCTTTTTTTATTTATTTAAATCATCACTCTAATCACAGAGCAGGACTATTAGACGTGGCAGATTCCTGGAATATTTACAGAATGTTTACGGAAATCGATCAGCAAAGCCGAACACACGCTGCCAAATCTGGTCTTCTGTCAGGGAGCTCGGATTTGTCCTGGTGTTCCTCCTAAATCTGGAAGCACATCTGGAGTCAAGACTTAAGCGCAAGGCTCCGAGATTCCGAGGGTTCGAATACACATTTTTGCTCCGGTGGCCAATGATGAAGCTGCACTCCATAAAGAGGGGAAAAAAAAAAAAGTCATGTTAACTATATGATCAGACGTATTTGGTCACCTGACGTTTTCACTCGTATGTGGTTCCAAAAAGTCGGAGGCACACAATTGTTTACGACGTTCTTGGATGCACTAGCATGAAATCTTCCCTTCACTTGTTCCACAATGCCCCTGAGTCCCAGTTCATGAAGATATGCATTCCATTGGTTGGAAGATGTGGAAGATCTCCTGCTATAGAGCTCCAAACCTGTTGAACATAATGGAACACTGACTGCACCCCAAACCTCCTCACATCCTCACCTATATCAGTACCAGCACAAATCTCCACAAAATCTAGTGGAACATCTTCCCAGAAGAGTGGAGCTTCTTATAAGAGCAAAGAGGGACACAATGTGCAATGTGATGTTCAAAAGGAAGTACATACCGATTTTATGTTAAGTGTTAAGGTGGCAATTTTAGCCTATATAGTGTATAGGAAAATAACTTTTTTTCAAAACAATACATGAGAGGAAATAATAGAGTGATAAAAGGAAAACTGTATATGTGGATATAAAATTCAAAAGAAAAAAAGGGATACAGGAAAGAAAGATTTAATTTCTCAAATGTTCCAAAACCTTGTCTGGTCCTCGTGAGTTATGCGAGCGCTCGTTCCGCACAGCAGGAGCCAGAATCAGTATAATGACTGAATGTTTCTCTTGGCCTCCATTCCCAAGCCATTAATGGTGTTAATTGTTTGAAAGCGAACAAGTCATCATGAGCACGTTTGTGTGTCGTCGTCCCCAACATACGCACACACAGGAAAAGAGGCAGCCGGGTTCAACTTGTGTATTACGCATGCACCAGTGAAATGTTCTCGATCTGTCAGCTTCAGTTCCCCTTCTGAGAACACAAAACTGTAGTTTTTGCCCCTAAGGGCAGTGTGTGAGGGAAAACATTGTGTCCAGCTGCTTTAAGTGGAGTTACTGTACTTACAAGCTGTAGGTTCCACTAAGAGCATGTCCTGGAGTGCTTCTTAACTTTAATACCACCGCAATTGACCAATGATTGCAAAATGTTGTACCCTTTGTACTATTAATGTAGTTTGTAGTTATGCTGAAGCTGCAGAACAGTGACACAAACACAGTTTTTCATGTGTAGGTCTGTAGGTGGGTCTGGTTGAGTGGGTAGATTGGTCAGTATGTGGGTGGATCTATAGTAGGTGGGTGTTTAGTTTATTGTTTAGGTAGGTTGGTCTGGGTGGGCAGGTAGTTAGGTAGGTAGGTCTGGGTGGGTGGGTCATTATTTGTGTAAGTAGGTGGGTCTGGATGGGTGTGTGAGTAGTTAGGTAGGTAGGTTGTTGGGTCTGGGTGGGCAGGTGGATAAGTAGGTGGGTTTTGGTAGGTCTGGGTGGGTGGGTGATTAGGTTGGTAGGTAGGACGGTGTGCAAGGTGATAGTTTGATAGGTGGGCAGGTGGTTTGGTAGGTAGGTAGGTGGAACTGAGTTAGTTGTTACGGTAGGTAGGTAAGGGGTCAGGTGGGTATTTGCCACTTAGGTAGGTAGGTGGGTCTCTTAGGTAGGTGGGTCTGGGTGGTTAGGTGAGTAGTTAGGTAGGTAGGTGGCTGTTGGTGGGTGTCTAGGTAGGTAGGTGTGTCTCTTAGGTAGGTTAGCCTGGGTGGTTAATGGGTAGTTAGGCGGGTAGGTGGCTGTGGGTGGGAATCTAGTAAGGTAGGTAGGTGGGCCTGTGTGGTTAGGTGTGTAGTTAGGTGGCTGTGGGTGGGTGTCTAGTTAAGTAGGTAGGTAGGTTTCTTAGGTAAGTATGAATGAGCTATTACTATGGAAACGATATGGTAGTCAAACGTTAATATAAATCCTGGCCCAAAACATTCCCAGCCAATCAGAGTCCAGAGGACTAGAGGAAATAGTAAATATACAAACTATACAAAACTAAAAAACAAACTAACAAAACACTCAGTCAGGAGTCATAGGAACACTTTGATTATAATGGTAATCAGTTCATGGGGAAAAAATATTAATGTGAAAGGTTACAGGAATCGACAAGCCAGCAAAGTCAAGTGACTCAAGATCTTCTCGTACTTATCTGGAAGTTTTTTTGGCCAACTCAGGGCCGTGCAAGTGAATTTCTAAATCGTCATTAGGCTAATTTAAGAGAAACAGATGTAAGCGGTTAAGGAAATTATGTTTAGTTGATTGAGTGTATATTCCTTTGTGGGATTAAAAAAAATTTCCATCCGATTCCACAGAGTTGTTTATTATGTAGTGTAACTTCAGGGCCATTGGTACAGATACAAACCACATGATGCATTCTACACTGTAGTGTTGAACTTCTTATGATACAAGTAACCTGGGAAAGTATCTTTGTGGTGTTTAAACCTTGTTTTTAAGCGCTTAATGACCACAAAAGGTGCTGTGATCATTATTCATGGGCATGAAAAAGTTATATTGGAGCAACCAATATTAAGTTCCAATTAGGTCCAAGCAATATTGGATGGTATTGATGTATTCTTAGAAGAATTCTTAGCTGCACATTAGATGTTTTTTCCCCAATCAATTTCCCAAAATCAACTCTATTTATTGCTCCAGCCTGAGATTTTGATCTTGATTAACACCAACAAACACATTCAATGAGTGCAAACGTGTCGAGCAACGTGATTGATGTGACCGATGATCCAGAGTTCCCAAGCTTGTAATGATCTGCAAATGATCTGTAATTTCAAATTTCTTGCCGCAAGGCTTTCTGAATCCCCTGGTACACAGCCACTTTTACATCAGCTTAAGGAAGATATTTTTTGGCCCATTTAGCCACGAGTAATCAGTCAGGCGTCTGATTGATGCAGGGAAAAGTGGTGGGAAAGGAAAATCTTCCCTCAACCAACATGGCTTATTGGATTTCAGAGAAGGAAGTAAGAGTGAATTCATACAAATTAGCGTTTGAGATGCTAAGCTCATAGCTGTCAAAAACCATAGAGACAAATTTTGGTTAACAGAAGGACCAGTTTCTTCTAGTGTTAAGTATCTTGTGCTTTATGTTTTAACTGTAATCATGCCAGGGTTGGGTAGGTCATGATTCCAAATTAAGGTCTCCAAGAAAAGTAATTAAAGGAACCATTGGAGAAGAAACCTGTGGAGGAACTTAAAAAGAACAGAAAGGGGTTTCAGAAAGTGATGAAACTACATAAGTTTTCTCATAACACTAAACGAATGTGCTCTTTTTCTACTACAGTCAGAAGACAGAACATGAAAGTTCGGATTAACGCCACTGGCGACACCATTGTCCTGAAGTTCCTCCGACCCAATCCTGACGTCAAACTTGAAGGCTATATTCTGGGCTATGGATCTAGCATGTTCTCTAAGCAGTTCATCCAGCTTCCCGAGAACGGAAAACCCTACGAGACTGAGATTGGTAAGTCTTAGACCTCACGATGACATCCATCAAATGAAAACAAGTCAGAAATAGTTTTTTTTTTCTACCCAAGACAAGGGTCAGAAAAATACCACAAACCACAGAATGGGGATAGTGAGAGCTTTTTTTCTCCAAATAGCACGCTGCAAAACCATAAAACCATAATGCATTAGTCTACAGGGGTTTTAAATTTTCTGGCCTCCCAAAGATGAAAAATGCTCTGATTGAAACCACTTTACTTGCCATCGTTATTCTGGGAGAACATTAAAATAAATGAGGTTGTAGTAGTTCAACCCACAGTTGTTTTGTTTTGACGCTTTTTGAAAAGGTCCAATGGCGTTTTTCCTCTGAAATATTTTCTGTAGATATTCCAAAACTAAACCCATTCTGTTAATTTTTGTTTAACTATCTGCATCTTTTCAATGTAGGGTTACCTATGAGTCAAAAGTATTTGTCCCTGTTGGTCTGGGATTTGTGATTTGTGGTAGCTGTCTTTACAGGAATCAGAAACAACCAAAACTTTTAAGGTCTTTCCAATGTGTTGACTTATCAAAGCATATTAAAGCACTTCTGGTGCACTTTCACAAATCTCTTTAAAACCCTTTTTCTACATTCTACATTTCTCTTTTCATTGTTTATTTGGTTTCCCCTTCTCGATGTTTTCTCAGCAACGTCTATGCTGCCCAGGTTCCATCATTTGACAAATCCCAAACGTTAATACATATCTAGGTTACAAGTTTTCAATGCTTTTGATATACAAGTGTGGACAAGCACAAGATCCTGCAGGCAGTTCAGGCTACCAGGCGCTGTTCCAGAACATTACTTCACCATGGTTATCTTTCACCATTGTTTGGTCATTGCCTTGACGTGTTTTTCCACTATAACTTCAGACACTGGGTTCAGCAAGGACGTGATAGATCTTGGGATGGACAAAGGGTTTTAGGCCAAACTTTTTAATGAAATATAAACTTTCCAAGAAGAAAAGACTATTGGTACCTAAGAGTAAATTACTTATCAAGATTTTTTTGGATGGTTAAAATGGGCTCTACTAAAAAATGTTTTTTGGTAGGCTTCTATAGGGATTCTACTTGACATGGCTTCCACATGTCCACCCAATTTGTTCCCACTTGAACCTTCCAGGTGTGAACAAAACAAGGACTCCCTTATGATGTTGGAAAAAGCTTGTACAGAACAGTAGATACCCTGTGAGAATTTGACCCTTCGTGCTGTGCTCGATTACTGATCCTAAAACACACAGTTGGATAGTTATTTCATACAGACTGCAGTCTAATACCCCTAAATGGATCCATAAGGTGGGATCACATGCATGTGTGAAACAGATGGTTAAAACAACTTTGGCTTTGACGATGGAAGGTTCTATAGACCACAACTGCCAAGCGACAAAATTTATATCATGCTAACCGTTATTACAGTTGGACCACGAGGTGATTTTATTTAAAAAACGACCACATTGCTTAAAATAATACCCTATCACGGGGATCGGCTATTTTGCTAAACTTGAAGGTATTTAAACGTAACTGATGGCTAATATTGCCCAGAAATGTAACAGCTTCCCTCATTTCGCAGTTGCTTGGATATAAATCACTATGAGACGTAAATCAACCTGGTTCTTGCCAAGCAGCAGCTCTTATACAATACCTAGCCTGCCAAGATTTTTGTTGTTCTACAGTCTAATGTATATCTATCCTCCCTAAACACATTTTATCACTGGTTAGGTTTCTTTCCTTGAAAGCTACACTTATGGAAATGCATGGACGCACTCAGCAGCTTGGATGACTTACAGTACGGCACTGCTTCACTTCAAGGACGTATCGAATGTCAAATCTCTTAAGCTTTCTGACCCATGTAAAAAGCGATACGGTTTCTGAGAAGATAAGCCACTTATTCATGTAGAGAGGTCCTCTTGTGAATGAATGATTGTTCGTGGGGGAATACAATCATTGTTACAACATGTACTGGGCATCATTTTTTCTCAAGGCAACCAGGAATGACTTGAAAAAATGACGTGTTTATATTCCTTGTCTTTCACACTTAGATGCTGAACCAAAGTACCTAGTTGCTGTCCAGCCAATCAAACCCAATGATGTGAAGAAACAATGCACGGGTAAGGATCCACAGTAGCGAGTCATACTGACAAAAATCTAGATGTAGTACAATTTAAATTGATCACATTATATTTTTCTTATAGGTAAAGTGAACCTGGACAAGCCTCTCAACCTGGTGATTGGGACCGTCTCATCTACCTCAGTGCTGCTGTCCTGGGGGCCATATACGAGGGCACCTTATGAGGGCAACATTATGAATGACTGTCTGGAAGACGGGTGCGTCATATGGGCATATGCACTCAAACGAATATAGTGCTTGAATATATGGGTGCACGATTGCTTTTTTACAAAAGCCTTTAAAATTTTAAGGGAGTCCTTGGAAATGTCAAAACCTCCAGTGTTTTGTATCAAGTGCATAGCAAAATTTCATTAGCATATGGGCAGGAATAATGACCAATAAAGTCAATGGTTCATTAGTTTATTACAGAGAAGTAGTAGGTAGTGCAAATCCCAGCCACACCAAGCTGACACTCTTGGGCCCATGAGCGAGGCCTCACCCCCATAGCTGCTTAAATGCCATAAAGTAATTAAGGTTTCTTAGGAATAGTTCTACACTTTGTCCATCCTGATACACTTTGTTGTCAGTCAGACAAAGCCTTACTCTGAAAGCTCTTTAAATACCTTTAGAGTGTGTTTTTTGTGGCTCCAATGATGCACTCAACCCCGAAACCTGAAAAGATTGATTCTTCTCAACTACAGTGTTCAAGATTTTCATTTTGTAATGCAGACGAGACCCAATTGAACCAGGTTTTGCTGACCAAAGCAAATCCATATGAATGTTATACATTCTTTTGGCCTGACAGAACTTTGTGATTTATGACGCATGACTTTTCAATTGAGAGGAGCACAATTCAGTGGAAAGTGGATCATGGATTTCTGCCACTGCAGGTGTGTATTTAGCACATCTCTCCTTTCCTGTTTCGCACATATTCTGCTATAGTGTTTTTCTTTGGAAAAAATGGAAAAAAAAAGGAGACTGTTGGACCCGATATCGGAAAGCATGACCTGCACCAATGTGGTGAAGGAGTTTTTTTTTTTTGCTCATGCTCTTATTAAAACCTAATGTCGTGCATGTCCTGGCTGTCATTTTGCCTATTACCAAGCCTGGGCATAGCTAAAATAGAGCCTCATGAGGCAGCAGAAATCCAATCTGTCAGACTCAGCAGCTTGTACCCAGTCTTTAACTGCACTCAAGTAAGAAGTTTAGCTAGACCTGAAAACCTTATATTTTTAATGAAATCAGATCCAGTGATATTTTGCTATGTTTGCTATATTTTCCTGTGGCCAAAAAAGATTGAGTATACTTAATTATATCTTAATTGTTTTTTTGGTACAGCGGATAACAAACTAATCCTGTTTGTTTCTTTACCATTCATCGTGTATAAATATCTACTTGTAGGTACTACACAATTCGCTACAGAGAAAGAAACAGGAAGTGGATCTATCAGACTTGCCCCACTAGCGATACAGTCATTGACAACCTGAAACCCAACACTCACTATGAATTTGGTGTCCGGCCCAACAAAGATGACCGCAGCGGCATGTGGAGCAAACCAGTCATCCACAGCACCAACACGGGGGGTATGCACGCTATCCAATCCATCCTGCAACAAGTAACCCCTATCCCATTCACAAATATTATCTTGGCTAACCACAGCATCCTGTCTTTAGAAGGTCTAATTTATAGTTTGGGTTTGAGGGAAAAAAGTTGTTGTTTTTTTCTTGACATAATCCCATTTTACCAAACCACAAGAACTTTTTGGACTCCACAAACCACAACTGATGTTTTAAATGTGGCAAGAAAATTTGCAGAGTACCCAATGACCGCACGGCACGTGCTGCAAATCCGAACATTTCCGAAAGGTTCTAATCTCCTCTTGCTCTTGTCTTCCAGACAAAATCATGTCAAGTCCCTACAAGCCAAGTCAGACCAAACCTGGGGTAGGTCCTTCTCTGCTGCTCTTTCACCTTAAAAGAGAGTTATAGTTGTTAAAATCTCAGTGTTTAAGGGTGAAAGGATAAGACAATCCAGTACAATGCACAGAAACCACAATTATGTTTTCTTTTGTTCTTTTAGAAGCCGACAATGCCGGGACCACGCACAGTGCTTCCACCGCGTATGTCCCTTGACTTTCATTATCCTAAACATAAATTTCATAGTCTATCTGTCTGTTTGTTTGTTTAACTGTCTAATTCATTTTGCCCTATTAGCTCCACCTAACAGGACGCATCCAAGGCCCCCACCTTTACACACCAATCCTCCTTTTCCTGGATCTCCAAAGACATCATTTGGTAATTTTATTTTTCCTTCCTTTCTTCAGCTTTTATCTCTTCTTACTCCTCTCATTTACTGACTTCTGAGTTTTCATGTATTAAATACTTTTACTTTCACCCCCTAACCTGTTCTTCAAGCACCTTTGATTGTCTTTGTAAATCCCCAGTTATGAGAAATGTTATTATTCCCCACAGCACCTCCTCTGGCCAAGCAAGAAACTGCACTTACTTCTGGGTCCAATGAGCCCAAACAGCCTCAGCTTACACTGGGTAAAATAGTGAGCCTTTCGTTTTTGCAGTCACTCAGCTTTGCTCTTACTCTTGCTGCTGGGATGGGATAGGGAAAGCAAGTGTGGGGTTGGCTGAGACTGACAATGCCCCCCCACCATCTGATTGGCTGCATGTTGGCATGATATGAACCAATGAAGAACTAGAAAGTCCTGATTCCTTGGAGAGGAGGATTCCTGGTTGGCGTAAGTTTCTTTTTTCCAGAATGCCATGCAGAGGAACGCGTGCTGGATTTGCATGATGTCTTGATTTAGCAAAATAGTCCACTCTTGAATGTCGATGGGTTTGAGCACTTATTTACCCTGTGAACATAATCCAGCCAAGATATCATGTCTCAAAACTCATCATCCATCAATCCATCCATCAATCCATCCATCCATCCATCCGTCCATCGCTTCATCTATTTATATTCTTATCACTCTATGCATCCCATCCCATCTATCTGTATTCACCAAGTACTTCTGAATTTTCTATGGAGGTTCTAAGAACTTCACATCACATCCTAATTATACACCAATTTATCTTCCACATTCCACAGAAATCTAATTCATTTTGCTTCATTTCAGCTGCTGGCCATGGTTCAGTCCGCATGAGACCTATGCATGCAAAACAAACCTCCCAGTTTTTTCCAGTCTAAGCAGGGAAAGCCGATGATTGGAAGTTCTTTCATGTCTCCCACACTTGGGATAAAAAAAAAAAAACAGACTCTCTTCTCAGCTAGCTGATGAGACCACAAACTAGTTAACTTGATACAATTTGATGAAACTAATAAAGCTTGACCAACACTATACTACAGGATGAAGGGCAGAAAGGAAGTTGTTTGTCAATTGACAAACATGTTTACACCAGTGCCATTTGGAACTGGTAAGAAACTTAAGTGTAAATTATACTGATAGGATAGCAGGGTTGGAATAGCAAAAAAAAAAAAAATTCCATATAGATTGCTTGAGTTTGTGGTCTCAATAGTCATAGCTTCTTTGCTTCGTTTTTTCTCGAAACAGACTCAGACATCCTTGCTAGAAACGCTTCTTCTCAAGCCGGAGGGATTTCTTTTGGCTTGCCACATCTCCTGTCCACTCGAACCCCTCACCAGACAACCACTGTCACCCCTCAGACCCCCTCTGGAGGCGACCGGCGACCTGGCCTCCCCCAGACTAAGGCACCAAGTGCCTCTCCCAAGACTTATAGTTCATCTGGTAATTCTGGTAATTAATCTTTTAGTTGGTTTGTTTCTAATGCGAATGGTTTGATTGCAGGACTAATGTTTCTTATTTATTATACAGCATCGACAATGTTTCTGCGACTTTGGTGACTCAATTTTATCAAGTTTCCTTGTACCTAGATTTTCATTTTCAATTTGCTAAAGGCTTTACGAGTCTCCCCATTGGTGAAAATCACTGTTTTGTATAAAAAAACAACCTGTAATCCATTTCATTCCTCCTCAAAAACAGATAAAAAGCAAACGGGAGACAGCTAGTAATAATAATGGGTACAGTGCTGACCTCGCTGCGGTAGTCTTTGGGCTGATTTCTCTTTTTTGTCAGATAAATGGCGGCCACCCAAGTGACTGTCTGAGAGGTACACAGTAGCACACGCCAAGACCAATATGTGACCTCACAGATACACTAATCTATTCTCAAGGAGTCT
The DNA here is from genome assembly GCA_039877035.1 of Silurus lanzhouensis. NCBI lineage: Eukaryota > Metazoa > Chordata > Actinopteri > Siluriformes > Siluridae > Silurus > Silurus lanzhouensis. The sequence goes on along the minus strand of JBCEWE010000337.1, from coordinate 2,007,170 downwards.
CACTTTCCTTCACTTTCCTTCACTTTCCTTCACACTGTCTTGTTTCCACAGGAATGGCACCAAATGCACTTTACTGTGGCCACAGCGACACCAAAAAACTTGCACTAATGCATCATTGATACACATGGACCATAGTTTTAACTGAAAGCAAAAGAGATAAGCAATCACTTTTTTTCTTAGGTGTAGAGCTGTATGTTATACTCCACCAGCACTAGGTACACTTTTACTACAAAGCTGTTAAGTAACAACTATGCTACAGAATCACAAATTTATATTAAGTTACTTATTTGAAATATGTACTGTATCTTAGAAAAGTGAGTACACCCTTTACATTTCAGCATCCATTTTAGTATATCTTCTCAAAGGACAATACTATAGAAATTAAATTTGCATATATTTTAGAGGAATCAATGCAAAGCTTGTATAGCAGTACAGATTTACTGTCCTCTAAAAAATAAACTCAACATACAGCCATTATTATTAAAATATGAACCTTAAGTGATAACAGATAGAACCATATAAATTTGTGTATCTTGCAGTTAAAATTTAGTGATTTAAGTACAATTCACTCATACTGACTACTGGATGTTCAACATGGCACCTCATGGTAAAGACTCTTTGAGGATTTGAGAATTATAATTGTTGCTCTCCACAAAAATGGCTGAGGCTATAAGAAGTTTGCTAAAAACCCTTAAACTGTGTAACAGTACAGTGGCCAGGGTCATACAGAGGTTTTCCAAGACAGGTTCCACTCGAAACAGACCTTACAAGGGTCCATCAAAGAAGTCAAGTCCTCGTGATGTGCGTCAGGTGCAGAAGTTGGCTTCAATAAACAGATGCTTGAGTGCTGCGGCATTGCTTTAAAGGTTGCAGAAGCGGACGATCCGCTTGTTATTGCTCAGACTATAGGCTACACAGTGCAATAAATTGGTTTGCACGGCCATCGTTCCAGAAGAAAGTCTCTCCCAAAGCTGGTTCACAAGCAAGCCTGTGAACAGTTTGCTGAAGATGACCTGTTCAAGAGCATAAATTACTGGAACCATATCCTGTGGTCTGATGAGACCAAGATAAACTTGTTTAGCTCAGATGGTGTCCAGCATGTGTAGCGATGCCCTGTTGAGGAGCACCAGGAAAATTGTGTCTTGACTACAGTCAAGCATGGTGGTGGTCCATGGGCTGGAGATGCATGAGTGCTGCTGGTACTGGGGAGCTGCAGTTCATTGAGGGAGACATGTACTGTGAGATTCTGAAGCACAATATGATGCCCTTCCTTTAAAAACTGTGCCAAACTGCAGTTTTCCAACATAATAAAGACCCCAAACACACCACCAAGACAACAACTGCCTTGCTGAGGAAGCTAAAGTTGAAGGTGATGGAGTGGCCACGTATGTCTCCGGACCTGAACCCTATTGAGCACCTGTGGGGCATCCTCAAGCAGAAGGTAGCTCTGAGATGTCATTATGGAGGAGTAGAAGAGGATCCCAGCAACAACCTGTGCAGCTATGGTAAATTCCATGCCCAGTAGGATTAAAGCAGTGCTGGATAACAATGGTGCTAACAAAATATTCACGCTTTCTACACAGTTGTGACATGTTAACTGAGGGTCTACTCACTTTTGATGCCAGCTATATAGACGATAATTGCTGTATGTTGAGTTATTTTCTGAGTTCAGTAAGTCTGTACTGCTATACAAGCTGCACATTGACTACTCTAAAATATATCCAATTGTTATTTCTATAGTATAGTATATTCTATAGTATAGTTTTCTTTTAGTAAACTCTCTTAGTGGGAGGTGGTAGCTTAGTCGTTATGGCATTAAACTTTGAATTCGAAGGACCTAAATTGCAGCCACACCAACTCCTGGGCCTTTGAGCAAGGCCCTTAACCCCATAGCTGCTCAATTATATGAACGATATAAAAGTCCCTCTGGATAAGGATGTCTGCCAAATGCTATAAATGTAGTAGATATTTATGTTTCATTTATGGAAGGAGTCTCTCTTTAGTGTTGTAATTACTGACAATCTGAAACTACCGACATCTAACATCCATGTTTCTGACATATTCAGGATTGTATTTTTTGTGGTTTTAGAAAAAACTATTGTTTTCTGATGGTTCAGTTTGTGTCATAGCTTGTCTTACAACCTAATTGCAGCGTAACTTCAAATGCAAGAAAAGTTGGCTTAGTCTTATTATATTAAAATACAACACGGATGGACACTAGATACTCTCAAAAAGACTTAGGACTACAATATATTAACAACTGATGTTCAGTCTAGCTACAATGATAAGATTTGTTTATAGTCGGGAATGTGTGCCATCATATCTCTTCATTTGTCCCTTAAAGACCCTTAAAGGTTTCTACAACAGCGTGTTTTCTTTTAGGAGGCTACAGACCCTCAATTATACAATGATTACTTGATGTTCATCAAGTGCCCTGCTCACCATTTGAATGAAATCAGAACTGCCACACAAGTTGTACATAAGGATTTTTAGCATCCCTAAAAGTGTTTTTAATGCTGATAAGAAAAAACACTCTGTTACAGGGTTCTATTTTGACTATTCAATAGTTTTCCTGAATGGACAAGCAGATGCACTTGCTCAACCTGTGAATTTGTTCATTGTCCTTACAGTTTGTCATCTTCAAACAAACACACATATACACACAGACACACTCAAAGTGACCAAAAAAATGCTGTTGTATTTCTTTATCCAGGTCAAAGCTCTCTGAAAGACCTAAGCTTGTCTGTTCCACCAAAGCCAGTCGATTCAACCGTAGCAGTGAGCAGCAGGAACCGGACAGCTGGGGGCAGAACTCCTTACTTTCCTCTCTATAACGGCATGCGGCCCCCTTATTTCCCCAGGGCCAACGACACCTCCAGAAGATACGGGGGTAAAGGAAACATTCTAAACCCCTAATAATGTCTTCCTTTTTACCTTTCAGCTTTGCTCTCTTGTTTCATTCTGGCCCTCTCTCTTTTTTTTTGGGTGGGGGGGACTGGAGCTATCCTCTTTCATTTACTCCAGCTGCTGGATAATGTCCTAAAGCAACAAGTCCCCCCCCCCCCCCCCCCCCCCCCCACACACACACCTCTGTGCCGTTCAGCAACACATTGCTCCCACGCCCCTAATAAAGCCCTGACATTTAATCCTGGATGCCAAAGCCTTAGGAAATCAAATGAAGCCACTTATTTCTGCATTAAACCTCTATTGTATGGAAGATGTTGGGCTTCCTCTTTTCGATGTTTTCCCAGAGAGCAATTTGCAATATGTAGTATGCTTTGCTTTCAGCAATTTGAGATTGTGCCATCTGTTCGTTAGCATGGCTTCATATTCTAGGCTCATGTCGGGTCGAACCTTGTTTTTTTGAGCTATTGCCATCAATGCATTTCTACTAATTACTGTAACGAAGAGTTGAAACACTTGACCCGCACAGTAATGCGACTCTTAAGCCTAGAAGTGATGAATGTTGTCTCCGAGCCAATTTATTTCTGCCCTGGAACATGTGGTGTGTGTGCAGACCAGCCGTCATGCTTGCCTACTCCTTGACAGTTTTACATGCCCTGCAAGTGTGTGTGATTTACAGTGACGGGCACAGATTGACTCCCTGGCCACCATCTGTACAAATTCCTTTTCTCCTCAGGCAGCTTTCTGGCCACCTCTGTTTCCTATTGAAGCACTTATGTCCCCTCAGTCCACTCGTGCTAACAAGCATTCTGCCACAAGATCTGACACAAGAGTGTGTTTGTGCTGTTTTCTGCATAACCTTCCTTCTTTTCCCCCTTCCAACAGTGAACGGACAACATCATAAAGGACTGTCTTTCCCCAAACCAGTCATGTGGTCCAGAACCAGAATGGGTAAAACGAGCCGACCCCGTGTCCCTGTGTATTTTTATTTATTTTTTATTTTTTGTCAGCCATCATTAACACCAACCATTTTCTCTATGCTGGTGTCTTTACCCAATTGTTTTGTTGTCTCTGTCCATTCTTGGGTTTTAAGCCCTTTTGCTCGCCAGCCTGCCATGTTTTTTATATGTCCTCAACTCAGTTGTTGGTGTTTTTGTTTTGTTTTGTTTCTTTCCCGCAAGCTTCAGCAGATGCAAATGCTTCATGGTGCGGCTGTTCTTGTGATCATTGTCGAGATGTTGCCATATGATGCGTTGTCGCTTGAGGAATTAGCAATAATGACCACTGACGTTACAACTTTTCAACTGTCTGTGGTTACTAAACATGTTTGGGCATACAGTAGGCACCAGCTCTGTAGATGAACTATTTCAGGTGTTCTATAATTCTATTTTCAACACAAATTTGACACATTGTAGTGTCTTATCCAATATTGAAAGCTTTAAAGCCCCTGATCCACACACTAGCATAGTTTTAAGCATTGAAAAAACACATTTCAGAACTTGGCGCCTATGTATGGGTTTGTTTCAGCAACCACACTGGAAATTCTGAGGTCCTTCATGCTATTATTCTAAATATCTTGTGTTGTATGCATGTGGAGCCGCATGACTACCATGTTGTGTTTATAAGCTTCATTGTGTACCGTCTTGCTGTACTGTGAATTAACTTTCCGCATCTACTTCAGTCAAAAAATGTACATTTGTTCCAAGGTTTGGAGTCAGGTAGATAAAAAGTGCACACCAAATTATGTTTCAGTTGAATCTGCGTCACACGACAAAACATGAAAGTGATATACAGAGAGTCCGGGCAGAATATCGCTTGTTCTACTTAACTACTTAATTTATCTTCCGTAAGACAGTTCTGGTGTTCGAGAGAAATACACCCTGGACGCTATACCAGTCCATTTCCAGGGCATGATTCGCACAATAATTCACAAATAGAGGCAATATAACATATTGTAAATATACCAGCCAGGGTATTTTAGGGAGGTGGGTGGAGACCAGAGAACTTACAGGAAACCCATGAGGACACATGGAGAACATGTGGAACCTTACAAAGCCACCACCAATACAATATTTCCATTTTCAAATTTATCCACTTTGGTGGTAAGAAATCTTTAAATGAACTTTAGGAATATTAAAGTAAACAAAAAAAAATTATTTAATATATCAAATTTATCAAATCTACCACCAGATGCATGATGCCCACACGCTTCCATCCAAAATGATTAATTACCAGCGTTGGCTGGTCTTGAGCTTTATTTTAGGAAAATGAGTCTTTTAATCGACATAGAATTTTTTTTCTCATTGCTACAAGATGCTAAGGGCTAGACTTTTGTGTCTTGTTAAAAAACCAACATAAAAAACCCAAGCGATTTTATTGCAGCTCCTGAAACAGATTGAACAAATTGTCCACGCTAGAGTCCATCACATCAAGTCAGTTTTCTTAAAGCCTTGCTTCAAGCATATGCCCGACCAGAAGAACAGAAGTGCTGAGCAAAAAAAAACCAAAAAACTACTAAACCAGCAATGTTTAGGTTTCATTTGGAATTAAACTTGTCAGTATTTTTCCCCTAAAATCTAATTTGTTGAATTTTGTCTTATTTGACAAAGCCTGCAGGCAAAATTTGGCTAAAAAAGTCAAACACATGGTGACGTTTTCTGTTTAAACGAGACGTTTTGACTCGAAAACGGTTCAACTTTCAGCAGCCATAACAAAGTATTGTGAACTTTTAAACTCAAAGTTTCTGGACTGGATTGTTTCTTGGTTAAAGGCATTTTGCTGGTGGTGTTCTATTACCAATGATTCAATTTATTTGAAATAATATTTTAAAAACCTTTCCATGTTAGATTATGGTCTTGATGTAGTTGTTTAAAGAATGTGAGAAAACATGCCACAAGTCTTTTTTTTTTGTTGTTGTTGTCTTCAGGTACTCCTAATCGAGTTTCTTTCCCCATCAGTAAAAACCCCAACCAGGTTGGCAAAACCAGTGGAATAGGTGAGTGTTTTGTCCCTAATTTTTAACATCTAATTGCATCACAACACACTGCCTAAATGAGCACAAATCCCCACAATATTTGGTGGTACATCTTTCTAAAAGAGTGGAAGATAATTATAACAGCAAATGGGACTAGATGTGAAATGGGACTTGTGAAATGGATCAGGTGTCCACAAACATTTGTCCATATAATGTATATATTGTTTACCAATTGACATGAAACCCAAAACATTAGCCTACAATATATTGCATTCTCCAGACAAAAAGATTAACCTGCACCAGGACAAATCGTCAATCCTAAAGCCTAAAGCACCTCTCGTTACTGCCAAACCAGCGAAACCTAAAACAACAACAACAACTCCGGTGACAGGTAAAAACAAAACATATTGCAATTTGCTTTTAGCATTATTAGCCTAATTTTATTGGGACTAGTAACATTTCACGTTTTATTGCTTTGTAGAAACGCACTTCGAGACGTGGGAGAACTCGTCCGCCTTCAGCTCTGTTCCAGCATCCAAAATCGATGCCATGGGCAAAGAGCGCTTCATCGGTAAGGTGCTCACAATTCGTTTTTACGAAACCAAAACCTGTTTGCATAACAGGCAAAAGTTCTCACTTCAATCTCGTGTTCAATTTCGAAGTTTCCCCTCAAACATTTTCCAATAAAGGTTGGAGGTTTGAACGAATCGCCATTTTGTTGATGTTCCAGCTCCTCACGTGGTTTATAAGACGGACAAGAAACCGGATGAGCCATGCTCCATCACGCGGTCTCTGAGCTATTTCCCAAAGGAACAGGGAGGTGAAACCACAGTGACCGGTCCTCCTCGTGTCGCTCCGTCGAACCTCACTGTGGTCACGGTTGAAGGCTGTCCCTCTTTCGTCATTCTCGACTGGAATAAAGTTGACAACCAAACCACAGGTACGTGCACATAAACCCAGTTTATCCAAATGTTCCAAAAAAACATGGCTAGTAATAAAATTGTAAGTCTTGCCTAAATGAGGAGATTTAGCATTGTAGATTGGATGCTCTGGAACGTGTCGGCTAATTCAAAATATTGTAACCTTCATGCTTAGCTAGCCAGGAAACAAAGTCTGTTGTTCATTTTATTCCGTTTATAAAGATTGTTCTTTATTATTGTATTCAAAATGTAAATCGAGCACTAACGGTGAACGATTTGAACCACGTTTTTGCAACAGAATATGAGGTCATCTCCACCACTAAAGGACCTGACGGACAAAAGGTCTCCATCCTGACCACCAACCAAACACATACAGCTGTGGAGAACCTCAAGCCCGAGTCCAGGTATGCTTATGGCACGTTTACACACACACACACACACCAAACACATATTGTGCCATAATCGAGAAAGACGTAGAGTTATGTCAAAATGCCAGCGATAATGAGCCTGAAACCAGCGTGATTTTACCCTGAGAGAGTTTTCTAGCAAGGCTCCATATAACCTGAGACTTGGTGTGTGTGGAGATCATCAGCACCTCACACATGGAGGATCTATTAAAAAGGCTTCACCATCTGTAGATCGAGTGTCACAGCTTAGCGGGCAAAGAGTTTGAGCTGCACATTTAGTGAGATTAGACCCTATATTCAGTTTAATAAGAGCACATCAAGTGAACTTCCAGTTCTTCAGGAAAGTAGTGCAGAGCTTCTAAATTTGCCCGGTTCTATTTGCTCGGTCATCCATCATCCTTTATAAGAGCCTTTATAACGTCTGTTCATCTTCCCACATAGTTACGAGTTCAAAGTGAAACCAAAGAACGAATTGGGTGAGGGGCCGCCCAGTGAACCGGTGACCTTTAACACAGAGTCAGGTATGTGCTGGAAACTACACCACAATTCACTGCTTACACCATGATGTCAAATCAAGATATAAAAAAAAAAAAAGGGCCACTCTTAGTGCCGGTCCCAAGCCCGGATAAATAGGGAGGATTGTGTTAGGAAGGGCATCCAGCGTAAAAACATGTGCTAAATCAAACATGAGGATGATCCGCTGTGGCGACCCCTAATGGGAGAAGCAGAAAGACAGTTTACTTACATTACATTGTGTTACATTAGCTTGCATTACATTATGTAACATTAGCTAACATTACAGTAAAATATGCTATGTAACATTACAATGCAATACATTAACTTATGTTACATTACATTGTTACTTTAGCTTAAATTACAATCAATTTGCCTGTTATGTTACATTAGTTTATATTCAATTAATATATATATGGCCTTACATTATTATATTATGTAACGCAATAATACATTAGCTTACATAACATTGTTACATTACCTTACATCACATTTGCTTATGTTTCATTTCATTGTTACCTTAACTTACATTACTTTATTATATGCCACATTTACTTACATTACATTGTGTTACATTAGCTTATGTTACATTTCATTATGGTACATTATTTTAAATTGCATTAAATGATGCTGTTTTATTACATTAGCTTACATTACATTGTTACATGATCTTAAATGATGTAACATTTTGCTACATTATTATACATTTGCTTACAAACAATTACATTATCTTGTTTGTAACATTAAATGATGCTGTTACATTGGTCTATGTTACATTAATTTATACCGCATTTGCTATTTGATATGTGTTTGTTACACTACATGGTTTAATGTTCCATCACATATCACATTAAGTTACATAAAGTTAGGTTACATTGCAGTGTGTTATGTGATGTTTTTGTTACCTTCCATTATTTTTACCTATGGTTTCATTTTCATTTAATTTACTGCTTAAAAGCATTTATATATATATATATATATATATATATATATATATATATATATATATATATATATATATATATATATATATATTTGTGACAGAATCTGATTGCCCCTAACACGTTTAGCTTTTTCGGCACCAATGGTCCAAAAAGGTTTTTTTAACTTTAAATGAAATGATCTACAAGATATAATGGTCTTTTAAAACCGATTTAAGATAGTCCAGGTCTTGTGTTTTTATGGGATTTCTTTGGAAAAAAAAAAATCCTAAATATTTAAAACCGTATAAAAACCCTGCTTTAGTTCTAACCTCAGACCCTGCTGGAACTCCCTCACCTCCTTGTCAAGCTGGGAAACTTAATCTTGATCTCCGAAAACCTTCCAAACGTATTAACAACAAGCCATAAATGCACAGCAAATGAATTATAGCAGCCACGGAGAACTTCAGCTCTTGGTTCTGCAAAGAAAAGGATTTAGGGAGGGGGGATGGAATCGAAGTGAGGGGAGAGTATGCATCAGTGCCAGCTCGAGAGGGATAAACAGAGTGATCGGGTGTCCCTGTGTGAAATGAGATGTTGAATGCGACTCCAAGAAGACAGAAGTGATGTATTTTTTTTAAGTCCTTCCTGCAACTAAATCAATGCCTCCTAAAGCTTCTACCCCAGTAGACTTGCCCATGCCAGTAGATCTGTCCTCAACAGGGAAAGTCAACAATTATTTGAGAAAAAGAAAAAAAAACATATGCTACACTATAATAGATGGAATTTATTGTAGTTTAATACTCAAGGCACACTGCCCACCTCTGCTTAGCCAACATGGAGCTGGAACGATCATCTTGCTAACATTCCTTTACATCATTTTGACGACTTTGGTCACATGGCTGCTTTCAAATGAACCTGCAATTGCAAATATCTCATCTATTTTTCTTTTTGTTCGTTCCACAGCGGATCCGAGAGTGAGCGAATACGTTTCAGGTAAGTCCCTGGAGTGCAACTGGATGTGAAGAAAGATTGAGAGAGAACAGAGGGAAAAAAAATAGTTTTTTGGACACTCACTTCAAACAAAAACACATTCTTCCTGAGAATGTGTCTAGTCCATGTAAAGTATTTGACAGCATGTGAGACTTGCCTTATGCACTTGGTTTACCTGAAATTTTCATGCTCTAGAACAGTCAATTCAAACTCTCACACACTAGAGAATCCACTTAAGGGGTTCTGGAAGATGCCCTTATTCAGAACGACTTACGATAATCAAATTTATACATTTGAGCACTTGAGGATTAAGGGCCTTGCTAAAGGGCCCTTCAGTGGCTGCTTAGTGGTGCTAGGATTTGAACTCACATTGTTCTAATCAGAAGTCCAGCAACTCACAGTGTAGACTTCTAGAATACAAAAGATGTTTTTTAACGGTTAATTTTGTTCACCACAGTCTTGAACCTAATAGTTTCAACCTCTTATTGTTACTACATAGTACATGTATGGGTTTACCCAGATCAATAACGTAAGAATCTTTTGTCAATTGTTGTTCAAGGGTTCTTTAAGTGTTTGCTGAAGAAATTCAAGTTCTAAGCTGTACTTGAAAAGAGGGGAACACGTTTTTCGGAAAATTCAACTTACGATAATGGAGAAACTTTAAGTATACCACCCAAGTAGACCCCAAGGGATCTACCAAAGAACAAAAAAACAAAATACAATTAAACCTAATCACTTGGTTCTTCTGTGGTTGTTTTAGGCAAAGACGCAATCTGGACGCAGTTCCCATTTAAGACTGACTCTTACTCGGAGTGCAACGGCAAGCAGTACGTCAAGAGGACATGGTATCGCAAGTTTGTTGGCATCCAGCTCTGCAACTCCCTTCGATATAAGATCTACCTGAGCGACTCTCTTAACGGTCAGTGCTCCCCAAAATAGTTTACATGATATTTATATTTGGAGAGTCCAACACTAGATTAGGTGTGCAGAACTCTACACCTTGGGGGTTTACTACATACCAGGGTTAAGTTCCAAATTTAATTCGATCCAGCTGGCAAGTGTTTGTTGGAGTATTAGAATATTGTAAGATGTAAATTCTACAGGGTGATAGATTCTTCAGGAACACGGTTGGGACTAAAGTCTGCCAGTGGGTAGATCTTCAAAATTAGGTTTATAACAGAATTTTAGAGGAACAAGGCTAAAACGGAACTCTGGAATGAGATATACTGTACCTTCAGACTGGGCTTAAGTCAAGTTTCTAAGGGAAGTAAATCACTGGGAACGACCATACTACAGAAATTTCTTTGCCAACCTGAAACCTTCTAGATTCCCAGAAAAGATTATCTATTGATACAATGTTCAATAAAGGGAACAACTAATGAACAACATGCAGAAATGCTTTTGTATCTAAATTTGTTTGGCAAGTTTTAGCTAACAGATCACAATCTTTACTCAGGTAAATTCTACAACATTGGGGACCAGACAGGCCACGGAGAGGACCATTGCCAGTTTGTAGACTCCTTCCTGGATGGAAGGACCGGGACACAGCTGCCAGCAGACCAGCTCGAAGCTCGACCAGGTACCAGCAACTAAGCGAATCTGACAATTAAATATATACAGCCCTCAGACACCTCGTTTGGAAATCTGAGTGCAAAAACCTTAAGCCTTAAAAGAATATAAAACCTTTGGGCCAACCTTGATTTTAAAACTTGTTGAAATATGGATCAGGGAAACCACTTTGTATCCAATCAAGGAAAATTTAACTCAGGAATAACACTGTTTGTAAAGTCATTTGATCTGTCAAACCAATTTTTCGTAAGTATCGAGTAATACCATGTGTCTCATAACATTTCAATAGTAATCAAACCAAGAACATTCCCCGTTCCCAAGCACTGATAAGCTGTAACTCCAATTGCAAACCTTTATGCTTCATTCTACCTACAACAGGGAACTTGTTTAGCTAAATTCTTATGGAATATTTTCACTAATGCCAGTTCCCTGTCTAAACTTGATGGATGGCCCTTGACGCTACACTCTTTACACATAAGACGAAAGCAGGAGTGGGTGCAAAATTCCAGGAAAAAAGGCCAACATAAAGGCCAAAGTAAATAATTTTGGTCAAGATCATGAAAGTCAACATTACTCATGGGTTTGTGTCTCTTATGGACTAGTTGTCTAAGGCCAAACGATGCCAAGGTGCAGAAGCTGGCTCCACACTGCTCATTAAGAGAAATCTTCTTGTCTGCTGCTCACAATACGTGTTAATGATGCTTGCACTGTAAAATACCAAATGGTGTATAAGTTACAAAATGCCAAAGATGCCACTAGACACTTGCTAAAACCGTAAAAGAAAAGGAGTATGTTCATGTAGCGTGATACTGCCACTGTTTAGTTGTGATGCCTCAGATGCCTCATGTCAATTAGACCTGCTGCCAGAGATCAGGTAATCCTGCTTCTGCTGATCATGTAATCTTGCTGCCGCAGATCATGTAATCTTGCTGCCACAGGTCAGGTAGTCCTGCTTCCACTACTTAATGTGTCCCTCTGCCACATGCCAGTTAACCCTGCTGCTACAGATCAGGTAATCCTGCTGCCACAGGTCAGGTGTCACTATTTAGTTTGTTCTGCTGCCACAAAAGACATAATGTTTCAGTTATTGTTTCTGCACTGTTTGGTTTGTAATGCACCAAAAGTCGATTACTGCTGCCACCACTAAACAGTTAGTCTTGCTGCCACAGATCAGTTCATCTTGCTGCCACAGATCAGTTAGTTTTGCTGCAGTAGATCAGTTAGTCCTGACAGCAATGTTCCGTTTACTGTTTTGTTAATCCTGTTGTCAGGGCCAGTTTGCAAGGCTGGCATCTTGTAAGTTCTGCAATCAGAAACATAGCAGCCCTCTCACTTTTCACAGTTCATTTAATGCCTCGTCAATGCCTCTTCATTTATTCCTACTGCCACTCTTCAGTTACTGCGCATTTTGTGAACATTTTTCTCCCAGTATTACCCATGTTTTGAGATCGATTCACACTTGCCAACAAGGCAATTACTCTGTTTGCACTCTCCCGCATGTGAATATAGTTAGCATGCAACCAAATTGTACTGTTGATAGATTTTTAACAAGCCCTACTAATTGGACTTCTGATGTGCACATAAGATCATGACACTCCTCACATCAAATAACGTCCAGTTCAATTTCCTCCTGGAATAAACATCTCTCTTGTGAAGTCATAACATAACATTTGTTTTGTCTTTTTCAGGTTATTTCAGAGCTGTGAGGCAAGAACCAGTTCACTTCGGCCAGATCGGAGGCAACTCACACATCACTTATGTAGCATGGTACGAGTGTGGTACGCCAATTCCTGGGAAGTGGTAGAAACCCAAAAATGTGTCTGAAATGAGAGATTTTGTTTTCGGCTGAGATGTTCACATGTTGGTCTTTTTTTTTTTTAAACCAACAACTTGGTGGTGTGTGTGATACCTCAACCTTTGGCACCAAAGTCCAAACCATGTATAAAGGTGTATAGTACGGAAGAGTCAGGGACTTATTAGCAGGTTTGTGTTGTATATGAACGAACCATGCCTCGCTGTCTTATTTATCATTATTAAACAACGAACAAGAACAAAAAATACAACAAAAATTCTAAGGCAGAACCATACTAACAATGACGTCAACTTCACGCAAGGTATGGACATTTAGAAATATGACTTTGGTCGAAAATATTGGGAAGCTGGCTCCCTAAAACTATTTTGGTAATTTTTTTGTAATATTATTATAATTTTTTTGTTATTATTATTGTATAAAGTTTGCGGTGCATAGTTCCTGAGTGAGAGCGCGACCGGAGGACGCAGTACTCTTCGTTTGGAACAAACCAGTCAGATTTTGTCCACAGTCATTAAACTCATTCATTCATTTATCTATCCATCCATCCATCCATTTGTTCATCCATCCATCCTTCCATTCATTCCTCAGCCCCATTTGTTCATTCACGTTACATTTGTTTTTTGGGCAGGGGGGCTCCAGACTGTAAAGACCTTACAATTGCAATTTGCACAACGTTAATCTATTTATATGTATATGGAGAGAGTATTTTTTCAATAAACATATTAAACATTATAAAAGGGCCTTTTATCTCAAAAAAATGGGTTCGAGGCTAATATGAGCGACAGGATCTGTTTCTCGTGGCCCTCAGTGACGAGTATGATATGTACAGTAAATTCCTTCTACCCAATTAAGGTCATTTAACGTGTATATATCTATAAAAACAACAGCAAGCTGTAAAAGATGAAATTGCATTGTTGTCTCGGATGCAGTGACCCCATGTATTATTAACGCAGTAATAAAAACCAGATCGTTTGTCGTCGTCTCCCCCCCCCCCCCCCCCCTTGCTAATTTTAATAAAAAAAAAAAAATTTCACAATTGTTTCTTTTGTTACGTTTTTTTTTAATTGGCACACATTTTGAAGGCTTGCTTGAAGGATAGCAGTTAAATCCTAGGCCTCTCGAGGAATTCGCTTTCTCGAGCCTTCGCTTTCCTCCCCTACAATGTTGGAGGCTGCCAATTACGTAGAAGTCTCGACCAAAATGCACACATTACTGCACTTTTCCAGCCCCAGAGAAAGAGAGAGAGAGAGAGAGAGAGTGTGTGTGTGTGTGAAGGAAGTCCTGCCAAACCATGACAAAGATGTTCTCAGAGAAAAACACATACCCAGGAAAAATACATAAAAAAAAAAAAAAAGGTTATACGAAAACTTCAAAACACCACGGTGTGATTTGATCTATTTTATACTTTTCAGCCGTGCCAAAGTCTCAGCGCAGTGATAATCTTTGTCCCGAGATGTCTATTGAGATTGTGATCCTGCAGGACCCAACAAAAAAGTTATCAGAGCATGTATCATGTGTCACCATCAGTAAAGTCTTATCTTGGTTAGGGTCACTTTTAAGCCTCTTACTGAGCAATTTCTTTATATTTTAGGTGACCGGTCTATCTTAGTTCATTAAAAGATCAAAAAAATCACAAGCAGGAATAATTTTTTATTAGAAATAATAAACATGATTGATAGGGGTCAGTCAAAAATGTAGGTATGGGCAAACAATACAAAAAAAAACAAGCAAGAAAAGAATCCAACAAAGAAATGTGCTTTATAGTTTACAGCACAGTGAAATACTTTATTCACATATGCCAGTGATGTTATGAACCAGGGGCCAGAGCACAGGGTCAGCCATGACTGAGCACCCCTGGAGCACAGAGATTTAAGGCCCCTGCTCAAGGGCCCTCAAGAGTGGTAGCTTGCTGATACTGGGGCTTAAACCACCAACCTTCCGATTGGTAACCTACCATCTGGTCCCACCATATTTTAGGGTAAGAGGTGGAATGGTGGAATGAACTTCCCCTAGATGTCAAACGACATCTTTTCCTGAAAAACTTAAACTAGTGCCTATGTTGCTGTTTGTTGTATGTATTTATGTACAATTTTGTACGTCGCTCGGGATACAGGCATCTGTTAAAGTCCATAAATGTAAAAGTACATTTAAACCCAGATCCTTAAACACTGAGCAGCAACATCGACTGCAATAAGACACAAACACTGATGGTGTATTGAGGGTTATACACTATGGGATTATTTGTGGAATTTTTATATACATTGGTGCACAGGGGCATTGTCATCCTGGAACAGGTTTGGGTCTCCTAGGTTAAGTGAAGGGAAAATTGTATGCCACCACACCCAAATTAGACTTTGTGCCAACAGTTGTGTGGAGAAGAACCACACATGGTTGGAAAAGCCAGGTATCCCAATAATGTTGGGCATATAGTGTATCTTTACTCAATTGCTGATGTGCCTCTTGAGTATGTCTCACACACACACACACACACACACACATATACAGCCTTGCTTGTTTTGGCACCCAGTGACCACAAGGCCCTTGAATAATCCATTCTAATATGTGAGGCGATGAAAGCTCCCTGTGTTTACTGAATGGAAAACCAGCTGCAGTTTGTGTGTGTGTGTGTGTGTGTGTGTGTGTGTGTGTGGTGTGTGTGTGTGTGTGTGTGTCTAACTTTGCTCTGTGTTGTGTGGTTTGGGTTTTTTTAGGCTTGTGCATGTGATGTAGAAGCCAGAAAACTTGTCGACGTAATGTTCCAGATCATTTGACCAATATTCTTTGTTCTGTCTTCTGTTTGGTGCCCTTGCAAATATGAATTTAAAGCAGAAAATCTTAGTTTTAGACACCTGGCCATAAGATCTGTACAGTGGTATATAAGAAGTCAACACACCCTTATGAAAATGCACCTTTTTTTTTTTACTGACCACATAAATGCCAGACTTGTTACTTCTTAAATATGATCTACCAGCAAGCAACAAACATAAGAAAAACGTACAAAACCGTAATTGTATAAGTCTGCACACCTTTCCATAATGGGGGCTCTAACTGCTCTTGATTTAACCAGTCACATTTAAAATGAGGCCTGTAGGTCAGTGACACACACCTGCCATCAATTACAATGATTCTGTTCAAAATCAGATAAAAGTCAACTGTTGCTGTAGGATTTGTTTAAATAAATGTTGAAAGGTATGGAGAGAGATATTAAGGAATATCAAAGTCACTGAATGTGCAATAGAACCAAACCATCAGCAATAAGTAGAGAAAATTGAGCATTGCAACGATCAGGAGGATGAGGAGAAAACTTATCAGGGAGGCTGCCAAGATTCCAATAGCAACACTAAAGGAATTACAGACATTTCTGGCAGGTAATGGACACTTCTTGCATGTAAATACCATCTCTTGTATTCTGCATAAGTCTGGACTGTGAGGTTTTCTTACGAAGAAGAATATGCAAGCCTGTTTGAATGATGCCAAAAGATTCTTTCAGTCACCCCAAACCATGTGGGAAAATATGTTATAGTCTGATGAGTTGGACTTTGATGATATTTTTGGTGCAAAGCCAATTCAGAGCATCATCCTAGGAACACCATACTGACCGCGAAGCATGGTGGGGGTAGTGTTATGCTTTGGGGATGCTTCTTTTCAGCTGGCCCAGGAACACTTGTCAAGATACATGGGAAAATGAATAGGTCCAAATACCAAGATAATTTGTCACAAAACTATCTGTCAAAAAGCTGAAAATGAAGAGGCATTTTACATTTTTACATAATAATGACCCCAAGAACACCTCAATATCAACAAAAGACATGGTATTTCTATATTTGTATGTGTTTTTAAAAAAATCTTATTCCACAATATAGTCCCAATTGCTGTTATAATAACCTCCACTCTTCAGAAAAAGATGCTCCACTCGATTTTGGAGTGTGCTTGTGGAGATTTTGTGCTCATTCAGCCACAAGGGTTTTCGTAAAGTCAGCAACTGATGTAGGTGAGATTAAGTGAGGAGGCCTGGGAGGAGTCAGCGTTCACACTCAATAGGATTTAGGTCAGAGCTCTATAGCAGGAGATCTTCCACACACTTCCAACCCATGTAGAGCATCTTCATAGAGCATTGTCATGTTGGAACAGGTCCATGTAAAGAGAAAATCTAATGCTACCACATCCAAAGACTTTCTATACAATTGTCACATAGTCTATTTAGCTTAAAAGTGTTTTTTTTACACATTCGAAACTATTGCCAGCATTGTTCAATTCCAGATGTTTGAAGTGTTCACTTTATTTTTAAACCCGCTTTCCTCCACGTTAGCTTGGGACCACTTGCAATGTCCGAAAATCATCAACAAGCTAGCATTCATACCCATGAGATCACTAATCGTTTCTCAGTAGCTTTTGATTTATTGCTAATATTCCCATTTTTTTAGGTGCTGTGTACTAGCGATGAGATCCCTCCAGCGTTCCCTCGCTTGGGCTATCCCGTTCTCCGAAGGATTTATGATGGGGGATTCCTTAGGAATGTTTTGCCTCCTCCGTTCAAGCGAACGCAGCCAAAGCACTTTGACAACAAGACTGCAAAAACCTTAACAAACCTTTGATTTCCAAAACAGAGCTTCTCTGGGATGTAATCAGAAACACTGCTTTTCTATTCAACAAGAAACATACACACTTTTTTTAAATTTAATTTTGGATGGAACTTTTGTTTTCTTTCCAAAAAAACAGACCTAAATAAAAAATCATTGTGGTCCAATAAATCATTAATCATAAAGGAATGAGAACCAAAAAAACTAAATAAAAAAAAGAAAAAGAAGGGGTAGATCGTCACGATGTTTTTGCATTAGCATTTGTTGATTCTCTTCCCAAAAGGTAAAACTGTTTCAAGTTGGTGTGTTGTTTTTTTTGTGCCTTCATGTTGTTGAAAATGCCAAAGTAAATCTAATGGTAATCGCATTATCTCTGTGATGTGGCTAAATAAGTATAATTCCCCAAACTCACAAATATTCATTCATGAGAAATAATTTGGTCTAGGCATCCTTGGGGGTCCCAAGAAGGTTAGGAACTAAACACAACCCCAAGTGGAACCGAAGGAACCAAATAATCAACAGTTGGCAAGCAATAGAAGCCCTAAATACCACTGAGCTTCTTGCACATGCACATACACTTTTAAACAAAGTGACATTGCCCTTCAAACCAGCAGATCCCAAACAAAGTTAAAGAACCAAAGTTAAAAGGGATTTTTTTTTTAAATTGTTGGCCAAATAGTTCATTCACAAATTTTTCATCTGGTGTTTTAAAACCAAAACACTTTCCAGAAGCACCACTCATGGGGGTTAAACAAATAAAGACTTTCACAGAGATGGGCGCAAAAGTTTAAGAAGCAGATGCAGTATGTTTCGTCCTGAACAGGTAATTTTTCAAATTATTCTTGTAATTCTTAAAATCAAAAAATAATCTATTCAGTCCATTCAAAAGATCCCATGGAGTTCTTTGAATATTCGAAAAGACTTTTTTTTGGGACGACTTGAAAATTTTTTTTCTTGCAAATCGTCCGTCAAGGGACCAAAGTGTTCTCGCTGGTGTTGTTTTACTTTAAACTTCTGCTTCTGGATCTGTTAGGTGTTTTTGCACACTGCTCCTGATGAGGAAAGCTGTCGGTGGAAAAAAGTGACGGCGAAAACCTGCCTATTTGAGCATTAGCAGTGTGTCCACAATGTGCAAATGTGACATTCGAGTCAAAAGGGCCAGTCTCTTTCCTTTTTAAAGAAAATATATTCCGACATTCCTAAATAGATTCTGTCTGTTTACCAATCTGGTTTGTTTTTGACAGAAGTGAACGGGACATCCTTAATATGGCTTTAATAACACAAGGTTTAGAGTTTTTGTCATTCAAGATAAACATGTAAATGAAGGGAAAACAAAGACAGACTGACTCCTCATTGAAAGTCCATACTCTTGGGAAGCAGTTTCAGAGATCCTTCCTGGCTCTCGGCTGTTCTGCTTTTGTTTGGCTCTCTGCTGCAGAAAAATACAAGTAAAAAGAATTGTCATGGATTTGGATGCCTGCAGTCTAGGATTATTCAGAGAGGGTTATGTGTAACACTTCTCAAATAACCATCGTATGTGTCTGGAAGCTTAAGAGAACAAAAGGAATCGAAATTCATCCGAAAAACTGTGTCCCGGTAGCACAACAAAAGAAACAATGGTCTGGTAGCACAAAAAAAGCAAGATGGGCAGAAATGACAATGACAACAGAATTTGGCTTTGTAGAAATACTTTTCAATCTTTCGGTCACCATGGTACCTTCTCAGAGGTACAAAATTTTTTTCAAGCTCCAATTATGCTTTCTTGATTGGATGGTTCCCTTGTATTTTGGCTCTAAATACTGGTAGATGGATTTATGAACCTAAAATTGCCCCCAGATGTAAATGTGTGCATGTACTCTATGTGCCAGGTGACCTGCAACTCGTCTACCGTCTCCTGTTGGACATGCTTTATTTAATTTACAGTAGAGGATGTTGAATCCATTCTTTAAAAAAACAATACTTGACCAGACAGGAGTAGGGTTGTACATCAGGGAATCACCGATTTTTCTAATCATTGACTTAAATAAACATCAAAAAGCCAAAAGGATGTAAATCCTCTGGCTAAGTCCCAGTTGATGAGATCTTAGTCCTGCTGTCAACCTGTCATGATTGCTGGCTTAATCTCAACTCGTTGCAAGAGTCTCGGCTTATATGTATTTGGAATTACAGCTTGTTGTAACAAGCAGAGGGAAGGTTGCAGTTTCTGTAGTATTTTGGTGAGCCACAGTTTCAGAATAAAAAGCTGCCCTCTAATAAAGGGAGGTGCTCGGAACACCTGATGATATCTGACCAATTTGGCTCAGCCAATACCTCATCAATACTCCAGTCCTTCTGACTTGTCATCCCTTCGCAGTGCCCGAAAAGTAGTGTAGGTCCAGAGAGGCCCTGTCTTTCTCTTTGTCAAGTCTGGTAAGCCATGTTTTCTAGGGTAAAGCAGTTTTCAAATGGCTGATGCAGTTTTCTGTCACTAAGACCATGTTCATACTAAAACATTTTCATTTGAAAACGCAGATTTTTCTCTCTCTCATTTTGGCAAAGTGGATACATTTGAAAATGCTGTTTTCACGTCACAGTGTGGATTCTTAAAAAACAGAGGCTTTCGTAAATGACAACGCATTTTTAGTCTTTGCTGTGACGTTTCAAATGGCCGAAAAGTAATGATGCAGGTAGAATCCTCTTTTTTTTTGCTCATGCGCATTACAGTGACATTTTCGTTTTCATGGAGCATTGTTGGACAAAAACGCTGTTTTCAAATGTATCCAGATTACGGTAGACGTAGCCTGAGTAACCATTCCAGGCCAAATAAATCCTTGCAGCTGGTGACCCTCTTCCATCTGTACCAGACCCTTATGCATTGTTCCAAATACCTGCTCGGCACTATGGTGGCCCCCATAGTTGTTGGCCCAATCTTCACAAAGAGGTTTTTAAGAACATGCTCAACCAATGGTTCCTCAAGACCTACCTGCTATTATCTTTGACTGCTGCCAATATCTCAATGGCCCTGGTCATTCCAAAATATGAAAAGTAACATCAAATTGCAGGGGGTGGTCTAGTGGTTCTTCACAACATATTTTCTGGAACCCTTAAACAGTCTTTCCAGTTCAAATTATATTCAAGCATTTCCTTATGAGGATATTGTGTCTAAACAGGGTACATAGTATGCAGGTCACCTCACTTTTAACATTAAGTCTTACACTGATGGGCATGGGTGCTTTTCCCAAACATCATATGGCTTGGAACCTTGGAATTACCTAGAAAACATTTTAGAACCACTTGTCCATCTTAAGAACTTCTTCTAGGTAATTCATGGGTTCCATGTATTGAGTTTTTTTCAGTCCGCATACAAGAGGAGTTACGAACATGAGGACCAACAGGTGATCACTACTACAAAATGGCATCATCATACAAACTGGTGGGAAAGAGTATGGCTGAAGAATTATTATGTCTATTCAAGCCTCCAAACTCCATAAAATATCCAAACCTTTCTGATAAATATGGGCTCTTTCCTGTAAATCTCACCAACTCAAAAAGACAGTGAGAGATCTAGCAGCTTGAGCAGGCTTGGTTAACTGTGATAATTGGGCCAATGGATTTTAAATCTCCAAAATCAACCATAGTATTACATAATTCTCTAAAAGTTTTTTTGAGTAACCTGATATGGAGATAGAACAAAGAAGAATTAAGTCTGGCCACCTGTTTGGTCAAAAAAAAAAAAAAAAAAAAAAAAAGAGTAATGAAACGACATTTATTTGTTTGTCTTTGTACAGTTCAAAAAAGTCTTAAATACAGTTTAACGCACACAGCTGTGTCCACAGTAGCACCATCCAATGGAGCGATTGGGGATCAGTGATGCAGAGGATCTCTCAAACCTTTAAAACAAGAAGACCAGTAAAAACCTGATACATGCTTCAAAGAGAAGCAAGTCTCAGATGCTTAAAGAACTGCTTTGGCAGCATAAGTGTAGTCTCAACACTCGGTTGCATTCAATGTAGTATCTAATGTCAGAAAACTCAGAACCATAACTACCGATGGCGTGAAGACATATTTGCGTAAGCAGGTCCGCAGGGTCCCTTTATGAGTCCAGCAGCAGCAATGTGTCAAATGAAGCGGGAGCTGATACAATTATATTTCTGGCTAATTCAATGCAGAAACTGGAACGTACTCAGCTGTACTCTACTGGGTACTGATCATAGGAAAAAATGATAAAAACCCTTCGGCTATGCATACATAGAAACAGTTCCCAAACACTGCAAACACATCTCCAAGACGTCTTAGTCATTTAGGATGACAGTGATTAGTGATTTGCTTCCCTCTTTTAAGGATTTTTGGACTGTGCTATCAGATGTTTTGGGGTTTTTAATATAACAGACCTAAATCGGTCCATGTTTTGCTTGGACCTGAAACCGATTTCTAATGTTCGCATTTTGTCTATAGATAAATAATACATGTAAAAAGGTATGTTATTGAAAGGCTTGGTTAGTAACACAAATCGGTGTTTGACACAAATTTGTCCAATAAATAAAAAAGCAAATTGAAGCTAAAGCTTGGTGAAAACATTTGTCTTTCTTTACTTATTTCCGCAATATCGCAAATGTAATAATAATAATACTAAAAAAAAATGTGGAGGAAAAATGCCTTTTTGATGCGGATCTAAGTGGAAAAGAGAAGAAGATGCAAGTGAACTAGCATTTACAAGCACACCAAATGGAAGAAGTCCAGCTTCAAAATTTATGTTCACTTTCCTGGCAAATGACTAAAAATAATGACTGGGTTAACGATCAAGAAGATCGCAAAATGAGTGACTGACAATCAAAACTGCATTTATTTGGAATCCAAACCATGGAATCGTATTCACTGTCCATACCATGGGGTAAAGCAAAAGGCAGACAGAGCGAGTCCTGGCTTGTCCAGTGATTGTAATCAGAGGGAGGCAAATATGATTTCGATACATTTACAGGAGGGGTAGCTTTGTGGTTAAGGCATTGGATTTTAAATGCAAAGGTCATGAGTTCAAATCCCAGCCACACTAGGATGCCACTCCTGGGCCTCTAAATTTTGAATGAGATAAATGTAAGTCGCTCTGGATAAGGACCGTAAACGCCATAAATGTAAATCTAACCTGGAACATGAAGGCACAAGTAGGCAAACAGGGATTAACATGAAACAGGTAAAGACAATCAGTTAATGATAGGATAAGGATAAGATAACAACACCAAAGCCAGAAACGAAAGCACATGGCATTCATTGCCTTGGAAACATGACATGGGGAATTCATGAGAACATGAACCCAGGAACCCGAATCAACAAATATGTAAGTAGAGTTATAAGATGAATGGTAAAGTTCCTAAAAAGACATCACACTATCGGACATGAATTTTTACTCCTTCGATTTCCGTATTCTATCCATCTTATCTCTTTTTTTCTTAGATGTAAAGAAAAAATGGCACAAAAATGTTGCAACCTGACTAACATGCCAGGATGACTGTTCCCCCGAGCCAAGGATAAATCCACAGGGAGTACAAACCTGACCTCAGCTTCACTCCAGGAGAGATGGTTCTGGACCTTTCAATTAAATATTCCACATCTGGAGAACAGGTTGCTCGTACAAACACACACACACACACACACACACACACACACACACACACACACACACACACACACACACACACACACACACAAGAAACAGGAGCAGCAGGATTTGATAACCTGCTCTGCGTTTGCAAAAACATTATATAAGCATAATTATGGAAAATGAACTGATACACTAAAGAGCCTGTTGGAGAATTTTTGGAGCTGCACAATTTTACACCATGTACACAAATAAGTTGAAGAGCATGTAAGTGTGTGTATGTGTGTGTGTTTTGGCTTGTGGTGATATCATGATCGGGGTTGGTGGCTCATCCATTACACCAGGTGGTGCAGAACCCATAGCATTGAACAAATATTAATCTTTAAATTAGGTTCTCATTCATAGGAACACCCTGAGAAACATCCTGAGGTACTCCTAAGGCAGAGGAAGAACCTAAGAAACTCTCTAAAGAGAACTTTGAGGAACACCCTGAGAAAGCCCAGAGGAACACAATGTATATGAGTAAGTAAAAGAGTGTGTGTGTGTGTGTGTGTGTGTGTGTGTGTGTGTGTGTCAGCTTGTGCTCAGCAATGTTCAGCAACTATTATTCTTCATTGAAACCCTCATTCACAGGAGCACCCTTAAGAGCACAATGAGAAACAGCCTGAGGAACACAGAGAGAAACTCCTGAAGAAACACCATTAAGAACTCCTTGAGAAACTTGCCGAGAAACTTCCTAAGAAACTTTTCAAAGAGGAACTGAGGAACACCTTAAGAAAGCCCAGTGGAAAACAATGTACATGAGTAAGTAAAAGAGTGTGTGTGTGTGTGTGTGTGTGTGTGTGTGTGTGTGTGTGTGTGTGTGTGTGTGTGTGTGTGTGTGTGTGTACGTACTTGTGTGTGTTTGTCAGCTTGTGCTGATATTTAACAAATATAATCTTCATAATCTTTTTTCACAACACCCTTAAGAACACCCTGAAGAACACTTTAAATAACATACTCTGAGGAACACCCTGAAGAACACTCTGAAAAGCGATTTTTACAGCATGTTTGTGAGAAACTAAAAGAGCAGATGTGTATATAATGTGTTTGTGTTTCGATGATCATGACATGATGATTGGTGGTGGTACATCCGGTAGACCGCGATGCTGAACCCTATCGTATATATCAGATTAGCATTCATCAAACATTAATCCTCAGGAAATCCTCATTCATAAAGTTGTTTTTTATATAGTGAAAGTTCTATTGATCTCAGAAGATTGTGGGTTAAAAATTTCAGCACCACAAAGCTGCCATGTCTGGGCCCTTAAGCAAGGCCCTTTGACCCTCAATTTCTTAGCTGCATAAACAAGTGACACAACCATTATTTATATGACTGAAAGCGATATAGCAAAGACATGGAGAAATAATCAGAAATGCGTGCAGACCCCAGTTTTTTCCATTCAAAGGCTCAAATTTTTGGTTGTTTGTTTGTTTTAGCTGGATGTCTGTAGGTCTTTAAGTCGAGTCAATTTTTTTATTTTTCTTTCGTTGTTGACGTCATTCTGCCATATAAAAATCTACGGACCCGAGCAGCTGCTGCTTTTTTCTTCCTAATCCTTTCGAAACCTCACCATGAAACAGTGATTTCACACTTTCTTTTCCTGATAAAATCAGAACTTTGGCTTTGAATCATTTAGACAATAAAGGGAAGAATGTGTAATATACACGGTACATTTAAGAGTCGTATTCACAGTTAATTCTACAGAACTCGCGATGATGTGAAGGTACAACATGGTCTTGTGATTCATCTCTCCGCTATTTTCTAACACCCACCCCCCCACCCCACCGCAATTAAAGTCAAGATTCCACCCATATTGCTGCTAGCAATTACATCAAATAAATGTTTGACAGTGTTTACACAATGATCGGAGCAGTTCAGGATGAGTACCACGCATTGTTGATTAAAGTTTTTTTTATAATTGGAATAATTTTTTTCTATAAAGAATGCCAGTATGGTGACATCTATTCAAACGGAGCTTAATTTCAGCCGTTCGGTCTGACGGATGATGAAGTGCGCTTTGTGGTATTAGCATATTTTCCACTAGACTGAATGTTTTTCCGTGGCATTCGGTTTACGACACTGAAACGAGCGAACGAAACTGTCACGGACCGAGAAAGCAATTGAGATTAATGATAGAAATGCGGCCTGGTAAAAGTGGCTGTGGTGCCGAGCACACCCTCTCCTTCATTCGAGAGAACCTCAAACCATTGGGCCACTGCAGCGGGTCACATGATTGCGGCGAGCCCTCGTGTGCTAATTGGATAAGGGATGCGAGCCAAGTCAAGTGTGAGGGGAAAGAGCTCCTGCTACACCTACAGACGAGAGGAGAGGAACTGTGCTTGTGGCTAATAAGGCTGTACTGATAGGAGGTCTCGTTCTGAAGCCAAACAGGAAACCGAGAAATTCAGCCGAACTCCAAAAAGACACACTCCATCAACAGGAAAGAAAATGTTTTGAGTAGACCTGACACTGATTTGTTTCGTTCAGCGGCGTATCACGAAACAATTCCCTTTTTTTTCATTAAAAAATGACACTCCATACAGTTAGTACCCATTTGTTGGTACATTTTTTTGTTGTAGAAGCTGGTTCCCATTCTCACTGGAGTTTCTCTGGGTGTTCCTCTGTGTGTTTCACAGAATGTTCCACAGAGATTTCCTAATGACGTTCCTCAGGTTGTTTCAAAAGGTGTTCCTCATGGTGTTTCTCAGAGTGTTCTTTAGGGCATTCCTTAGAGTGTTTCTCAGGGAGTTCCCCAAGTTGTTGTTCAACAGGATGATCCTCAGAGTGATTCTCAGGAGATTCCTTAGTGTTTCTCTGGTTGCTCCCCAAGTTAATTCTCACAATGTTCCTCAGAATGTTCTTAATGGTAAACTTAATGGTGAACTTAAAGGTGTTCTTAATCTAGCACCAGAGACCCCTTTTCATAAATGTTCTAAAAACATTGCCCACATTTTTATATGTATGTCCACTGTACAAGTCCCTGTAAAGGCCCTTCCTGTAGAAACGATCGCTTGTGTTTGCTTAACTATAATCCAGACACTTCTTTGCAGTGGTTTTTCACTTGCCGGACAAAACTATGAAGCGAGCGCCAAGGTACGGATTTATTCTTCATGAATAAATATAACTAAACTGGCTCAGAGTGAATGGATTCTGTAATAGGTACAAGATTCAAACCACACCAAAGAAGCCTTGTGTGATTAAATCCGTTTACATTAATTCGAGCAGCTGTTAGCTGATTTATAAGCGATTTATATCGGCATACTTTCACCCAGCTGTTCTCGTAATGGAGCTTGCGCAGAACCCGAAGCCCTGATGAGCTGACATGGCTAAGGGGAGAGATGAAAATAGTGATGATCCAAGATGGAAGCAATTATAATCAGTTAGGAATTTAACCACGTTGCCTGGGCGGCCCGGCTGGCAGCCTGTGACTAGGCCGAGCCTTCATCTAAGCTCTACCAGTACAGATCTAACGGGACAATCGAATTCATGGGGCAGAACTTTGAACCCTGAGGAAAGCTTGAGAAACACCTTGAGGAACTTTATGAGGAACACCTTGAGAATCATCTTGAAGAATTCCCTGAAAAAAGACCTTGAGATAAATCCTGAACAACGCCTGGAGGATCACCTTGAACACCATAAAGATCTTCCAGATAAAGACCTTACAGAATGGGTTTAAAGCGTTTTTTGGGCTAGTTTACAAACCACACCATGGACAGAAATCTTGTTGTATAGAAAATAATCTGAAATTAATCTAATCATATGTAGTTCTTCCTCAAACTGTTAGCACAAAATTGGAGGCACACAACTGTATAGAATGTCTTTGGATGTAGTACTATGAAATTTTGCCTTCACTTGAACAAGGAGACCAAACCTGTTCCAGCAGGACAATGTCCATGTTCACATAACTGCATGAAGCTATACTTTACATGGTTGGTGTGGGAGGTCTCGTAATTTTAACCCTCCTGAAGACCTTTTGGAATTAATTGGAACGCTAACTGCACCCCCATTTCTTCTCAACCTACATAAGTATTTAACATTACTGACAGCTATGTTGTCTATATAGCACAGAATCTCATGAAACATCTTCCCAGAAGAGCAGATACTCAAAGAAATTTAAAATAAATAGTCTAAATAGCCGATAGCATTAGCTCATGGGTGTTGCCTCATACTAGGAAATAAAGAACTGTCAACCTTTTCTAACTACAATGTTTAAAATAAAAATTTTTAGGAGGAACTCCGAGAGCTTGTTCTTCATTCCCTCGAATGGTGGTTTAACTGGCGGAGACAACGGGATGAGCTAACGCTCGTGTTTTTTTGGGGGGGGTTTTGATTAAATTGGCACAGCCTTTTTTTTCCCCCCTCAAAAGCCACTACACACATGCATGATGACTATCCCAGCAGGAGTTCTGGCATTCTTAAAGATGACAAATATGTTTTGCGCATGGAGACGAACGGCGTGTCGACAGGCCGCGATCCTGGAAGCGCGCTGCGCTGTTGTTAGAAAAACAGCGCACCTTCCAGATCCTTTCAGAGGCACTCGTAAAAAGAATGAGGGAAAAAAAGGAACAGGTGCAAAAATCTGATCGTGTTGAAAGTCAGAGAAGATCGCAATGACATCTGCGAAGCTATAAATCAAGTGGGCTACCAAAGCTTTACTCTAGTGGAGGATATTGGCACTAGGAGATAATAGATTATTTACAGCCGCGCTAGCAACACACATGGCGTGCGCTCAAGTTAATTCTTATTGGGCGAGCTGACGTGTGGGGATAAAATTGGCCAGAGAGGTCCTCGGAGATACTTTCATGCCAATGTCAATGGAGAAGAAGATCGACTAGAGGGAACTTTTTGTGGAAATCTCTCCTGTTCATGAGCACATGAATCCCTTGGCCTCAGAGTCCATTGAGAACTCACATTAATGGTCTCGCAAAAACCACAGTCGTTATTCCGTCTCACCTTTCTTATGACTGGTGCAATTTTCCTGGACTTAATCAAACTCTTATTCAAACGATGATCTTTTTTCTTGATCGCAAAAAAAAAGCCAATCTTGGATTCTTGTCTGGAGAGGAACTCTGAAATATGGCAAGAAACTAAACGGCATCACATAGTAGAGTGTTTTTTGGATTTAAACTCCTTCGTCTAAACACAATGGACAGCCATTTAGACATCAGCCACCAGAAGCAGGCGGAGATAAATGTATCGTTTAGAAGTTCGCCTACAAGTATGATCATTCAGTTGATGAAAATGAATTGAGCTGAGGTAGATCAATCTTGAATGTATATTACTATGTGAGTGCTAATTCAGGGCTCGGTGTAAAATGTTCCAGGATGTTTGTGCCTGATACTGAGGTGAATAACAGCCCAAGTGGCGAAGCAAAGCGGAGCAGAGCTTCCGCAATCTGTAAAAGTCAAACAATTTTGAAGCAACTTCAGAATAACGTTCCTCAGCATAACTCTGGAGAATCTCTGTCCTCAAGGGACAAGGGTGAAAAATCAACATTGGATGATCTTCAGGTCCCCAGGCAGCACTACATTCAAGACAGTCATGATTCTGTAATGGAAATCACTGCATGGGCTCATTCACACCTCCAGAAATCATTGTCTGTGAACACAGTTTGCAATATCATTCACAAATGCAGGTTAAAGCTCTATCAATGCAAAGAAGAAGTCATGTGTGAACATGATCCATAAACATTTTTCCTTAAAATTGAATATATTTTCTCAGTTTTGAGACGTTTTTTTCTTTGTTTGTTTTATTCCTAATAGAATATCGATTTATGAGATTGGCAAATTGTTGCATTCTGTTTTATTTACAATTTGCCCATATGGCTTGTTAGAGTTGAAATTCTGCTTGATTTACTTTCGATTTAATAGCAAGAGCGGGCGAATGACGTGCATCTGTGTTGTCTCCTGCTAATACTGAAGATGTCAGAGTTAACTCCTGGTGATATTTTTTCCTAATACTTCTAATTTGAACATCTTTTCCAGTTTATTCAATTAATCTTGTGCCCAAACCCATTTATAAAATCACTGTATTCACTATTCAGATCGGTAACGTCATTAGGAAATGTGTACAACAGACGTCTCGCTTTGTATGGAATTGTATGTTACTATGGTTACAGTTGTTTATATGGCGAGGTTTGGTCCTCATTGAACAAAGCATTCTCATTGCTAATTGGTTCCAGCGTCAAATAGGCACACAATGCTAGTTTAGCTACGCTAAACTTTATCCGATCTGTTTTTGGTTTTGTCGCCATGTTTTCTTTTTTGTATTTGTGCGTTTCTTGGTGCCTTTGACGAGTTTTCTTGCATTTTAATGAGTTATCGTAAGTCACAGCTTTTGGCTTGTGAGAAATATCGGGCTTTTGATGCCAAATAAAACTCTTGCGACGCTGGTAAAAATTTGAGCTACAAGAGCACACAGGGTAAATCTTTTCCACAAAAAAACAAAAATTGTACAAGACTCATCAAGCTCGTGATTGCAGGAACACCTGGTCATTCTGAACTGAGGTTCTGAGTTGGGATCCAGTTGACAGGCTTTCATGACAGATTAACAATGCTAGCACAAGCGTGTCGTTAATCTTCGTTATTTTTCACCGTTACACAGCAGTGGAAACGTGAACGGATATTGCGAACGCTAATCGAAGATCGGTGTGAAAACATTGTTGTAGTTAGCCTCCTTGTGAGCAAACACCAGCGTTGACTACGTTTTCTAGAAGATTTTTGTTTTTTAACAAGACAAAAGGTGAAGGTCGGATCTTCTCCTGGCTTTACGGCATGCGTTTATTTTTTTCCCAGCTGCCTGCAATTACTCTGCCTGCAGAATATAGTGTGTGAAAGACGCTAACAGATTTTCAGAATCATCTCCCTATCGGGCCTTCAGTATTCTTTACAATTACTACAAAACCAGATGGCGGATTTTCCTCTGAAAAACACTTCTCCTACGTGTGTGTGTGTGTGTGTGTGTGTGTGTGTGTGTGTGTGTGTGTGTGTGTGTGTGTGTGTGTGTGTCTAAAGATCATGTCCAGGACCATCATAGTCTCTTCTCCATCTCTTCTCCATCACTTTGCCCAGATGGCTCATCACACTTCATTTTAGCCAAACTCCTACAGGCCCCTGTATCACACATAGAACATTTAATTAAAATCAGCTTGAGGTAATAACGACATGTTTTCTGTTCATTAGCAAGTTTTCTTAGCGTTTTTGCTTTCTTGGCTAGTCGTCTCTGAGTTTGGCATCATCACATGCCGTCCTCATATTAGTGGCTTTTCGATGAGAAATGTTTCTCACGCTGCCAGAAATGACTTGTTTGGTCACAATGGCACTGAACCGATGCTGATTTCATAATTTATTGACATCTGGAATAAGAATATTACAGTTTAATCTAGTCTTGTGCAAAACCTTTGTTTCAGCCGCAAGAACATTAGTAAAGTCAGGTCTTGATGTAGGTAAGGTGAGGAGGCCTGGGGTACCAATTCATCCCAGAGGTTCTCGGTACGGTTGAGGTCAGAGCTTTAGTGCAGGCCATTCAAGATCTTTTACTCCAAACCGTGTCAAGCAGATCTTCATGGAGCTGCTTTGTGGACATGGGCATAGTCATGATGGATCTAAAGACATCCTATAAAATTGTGTGTCTCCAAGTTTGTGGTAACAGTTTGGCTGAAAACTGGCAATACTTTGTCTATATGGTGTAGCTAATATAACAAACTAACATACCAAACAAAGCATTCATGATTCATGAGGAAATCGATGTCCAGATTAGCCAGAAGAAATGATGCCATGGCCTGTCCACATCCACATCGTACTTAATAAACTGCTCTTCCCTTTGTGCTCACTGATCTCACTGGGCAACAAGTTTGCGGCAAATCAAACAAAAATGGCGTTCGGGTGTCATGACGAGCTGCGTATATTCAGTGTACAGTCCATTGTTGGAATAAAATGAGTATGTGTTAACAGGAATGATTATCACTGGATAAAAAAACTGAAAAGAAATATATGAAAGCACATACAGCAGTTGAATCAGTTCATCATTAGTTCATGGAGTCACTACAGGAAAGAACTGATTAAAACGCCTAAATAATTAGTATTCAGGAAGGTTGCCCTCTAGTGGTCTAGAGGGAGGAAAAAATGCAGGATAGATGTCACAAAAGGATTAATTGCCTTCTTTGAGCCAAAAATGTGTCTTTTTGTATGTGTCTTTTGTGTGTGTGTGTGTGTGTGTGTGTGTGTGTGTGTGTGTGTGTGTGTGTGTGTGTGTGTGTTGTTTGAGCGCACACCAAGTGGCAGACAAATCTAAGTTTCCCACATGTGGAGAACTCGCATATTCCTTTTTTTTCCACCACATGGCCTCTGTAATTCTGCATCTGATCTCTTCATCAGTCAACTTTCAAAACAAAATGATTTTCAGGACTTGGAAATAGACTTGTCTGCAGTTTGCGCCGACATTCGAGAGTTGATTGAAAACAGCCATCGACGGTTTGTTTATTTGTTGACTATGTTGAACTGTCAGGCAGCGGCTTGATTTTGACATTGAAACTTGTACATTCTGAATTGGTCATAATCACGAAAATCATGTGCACAAATTATAGAAAATATGTTTATAGTGCATTGGAGGTCAAAAGGTAACGCTGGAGGAGATGGAAATATTCGTAGGTCAGATGTGAGAAGCTGTTCACAATATGCTTACCAAAAAGAAAGATCGTTCAGAACATGACTTTCTGGTCTAAACTGGTGGTGAAAATTTGCACTTCCAACTTTACCTGGTATCTCCCTTTAGACTAAGGCATAGTTATATTCTTTCCATTTCTTTAAATAACAGCTTTAATGTTGTTTAAAGTTTGAAATATATGTTTATTACCGCAACCATGTATGAAATGTTCTTTTAAGAACCTGTTTTGATAATATCTTGGTTTTCAAGATGCTCTGTCTTCAGGTATGTACTTAAAGAAACGAGAGATCTTCTCTTTGGATGTGGGAAGGGAAATTTTCCCTTCAGTTGAACTAGGAGACCTGAACTTGTTCCAGCATGACAAATGCAAATCCTGTACACAAAGCCAGCTCTATGAGATCTGCTTTACATTAGTTGCAGTGGAAGATCTTGACTGCCTGTTAAAGAACTTTGAGCTGAACCCTCCTGAACATCTTTGGGATCAATTGGAACACCTCCTCACCTCACCTAAACCGGTACCTGACTTTACTAAAGCACATATGGCTTTGACATACACATAAAACAAAAACCTCAAAACATATACACGGGGTAAAAGAATAGACAGCCAAGGCATCTATCCATTGATTTGAAGGAATGCTGTTCTTACTGACAAGGAGTTGAATCTTTTCAGATGATACAAAGCGTATTAGGCAAAGAGAAAGCAATTGTTTCACTCACCAACTCTCAAGGAATCTCTTTGGCTTTCACCCTGGATTAACAAAACCCTTAATTTATGTCCACTTTAATGACCAATTCAGCATCACACATTCGTATGACCATCCAAGTCATCCTCCATTCCAGAATACACTCTATAGATTTCTTTGATGGATCTCCCTCTTGCTAACATCATCCTGAATCCTTCCAGAAATGTAAATATCTGCTTTGCCAAATGCGAACAGGAAGCGTATTACAGTTTCGCATTCCCAAAGGGTTCATGTCCGAGCTCTGTAGCAGGCCACTCAAGATTTCATGTGAAGCAGATCACCATGTGTGTACAGGTGCATTGTCATGCTGGGACAGGTTGGGTTCTCCTAGTTCAAGTGAAGGAAAAATGTCATGCTACCAAAAAACAAAAGACGTCCTATACAATTGTCTGCATCCAACTTTGCGGTTACAGTTTGGGGAAAAACAACGTATGACTAAAAAGTCAGGTGTCCTAATAATTATACCTTATAGTCAAACTAATTATAAGTTGAATGCTTCAAAATGTTAAAGGAACATCACCAAAATCACTGCCAGTTGATAACCTTCTGATTCCTACAGGAACAAAAACCAACTACTGCTTATACCACAGATATTTTAGGTCCTAAACTTTTTTATTTTTTAACAAGTGTGTTGCTTTTCTATGAAATTCTGGACACCACGCCTGTGGCTTTGTGGAGCCTCGGCCCGTGCAATGGTCAGGAAATAAGCTGAAAATAAACAGCTTTAAATATGACGCTCAGACAGAAAGTGCTTCACCATCTATATTTGTATTTTGGTGTGTCGGGGAAAGATGGATCAAGTTTGTTTTGATTTTGGTTGAAATAATCATTGGAGGCAAAGGTCACTCTGTGTACTGTCCAGATGGAGACCCACGTACAAACATTACCTCATGATTTACTGTCTCATGCACCCACACATTCCTCAAATCGTCACTCACAATGAACCGCTAAGCACAGAGTTAAATCTCTGCTGTCGCTAGGGAATAAATAGATTTGCGACTTTGAATCTCTAGACATGTGCAGAGGATCTTTCACAGCTTTCAATTTAAGGCTCAAATGACAACATGGAACGTGGGATTCATACTGAGAAGGCTTTTTTTTCATGGCATGCTGTGTGTACTGTATATGTGTGCATGCAACATATGGACAAAAAGTATTGGGTCACCGGACCTTTACAGCCATCTGATGTTCTTCCCCTAATCTGTTAGCACAAAGATGGAGGCACATAGTTGTATGGGACGTCTTTAGATCAAACAAATCTCCACAGAATCTAGTGGAACATCTTCCCAGAAAAGTGGAGCTTGCTATAACACCGTATAAGGACTAAATGAATGGAATGAGATGCCCAAAAAAGGTACACGTCAATTTTATGGTCAGGTGTCCACCAACTTTTGTCCATATAGTGTGTGTGTGTTTCCTCATAGGCCCACACAGATATTCATCAAATACTGGATTCTGATTAGTCAAAATAGTGTGGTGCAGAATGTTGTAGTGCAGCTTTATAGTTTATATATACTTATACTTTTTATAGTATAGTTTCCATAGCAACAGCTCGTACACAGAGACTTGTGTGGCAGGGTATTTTTTTCACAGCATCTACTCTTTCCGTTGTTATTCATCTGAGCAGCATCACGGCGCCACATTACTCTTTCTTCTTTCCCTGCTGAAGCTCCAGGGTGATTGTCACTAATCCCTAAAAGTCCTCGTCCATCGTGGACGGTTCAGGTTCTCTGGGAACGAGGACGCTCGACTAGAGCCAAAACACACGGCAGGCTCATTACCGGATAATCGTGTGATTCCCACAGAATGTGACTGAGTGCGTACACACAATACGATGAGGGACAACGATAGAGGACAATGTGACTGTCTATCAGCAGCAGATTATAAAGCTGAATAATGCAGCTCGGCGGTATTAACACGTCCATTTATGTATCCATGGTGACATGAGCAAGCCGGGAAAAGAGCGGGATTTTATTTCCAGGCAAATAAATAAAGTTGTTGGGACTTTCCAGTTTCAGAGTTAGCCACACACACACACTCGTATATAATGAGTGTAATACTATAACCGTGTTTGGAATCGGTTTTACTGTTATTAACAGTTTCTCACCAAATGCCATCACTCAGACAGCCAGAACAGGGCAAACTCAAAGGTCAGCCAGGGCCGCTGAGGCAGGGGAGGTTCAGCAGTTTGGCCTCTAAACTACTTTTTCCCCTCAAGTTTTCTCCACCAATTTAATGTCGGGTAATCAACTCATATTGCATCACAGGGCACCGTAGCACATTCAGAGGAAAGCGTCTTCCACCGCCTTTCAATGAAAAACAGAAACCCCGGGCTCTGGACTACTGTTTACGGTTATCCCACAGTGAACTTGAAGCCCTTGAACCCTTCGCTCAGTAGTAGCTTGTATTGCATAGCCACGTTTTTGCTGCTGCTTCCTCTCGATATAGCGTTTCCTAAAAAAACACGTGAAATCATTTCTTATTTCCTGTGGAGGCATTTATAAAAGATTTACCTCATGATCTGCTTAGAACAATATAATCCATTTCTGATGGACATGTTCTAAATACTGACCGTAGTCTATTAGGTAGAGTCCAACAAAATACAAAACCGTCCGCTTCCTCAAACATTCTGTCAGCTTATAAAGATTATGTAAAAATGTACACAAGCGTTTGGGCTACGATTAACTTGCAGAATAATAACAGACATAAACCATTAAATTGATGGTAAAACAAAGCAAAGCTGAAGTAAAGCACCAGACATGACAAACTCCGCCCACTCCCACCCACAGAAAAGATTAAACCGCCCCCTTTTTTTGGCTCTTTACCTCCGGTTCGCTCATCAGGGATAATCTTATTCATTCTTTATCACCACAATATCTGTGTAAAGCTGCTTTGAGACAATATTCATTGTTAAAAGCGCTATACAAATAAAATAAAACCACTGAACACCACTGCATTGACATTTTTTATTTATTTTTTTTAGCTCTTGCATATAAATATTGAATGTTTTTTGTTTGTATGTTTTATTAGTTTTGGTTGCTTGTCAAATTTGTTTACGGGTTGCCAGTTGTTGCAGAGCTCCAGAGCCGATTTTTGGATCATATAGGCGAATCAGGGGCGTTCTTCCCCTTTTTTTTATTTTGGTTAGTATGATTATTTTATAATCGTAATTATTGTTTGTGACCTTTGTCTATTGTACACTATTATTTAGAAGAAAACAAGTGCAATAACTAGCACAAGCTTATAGGACAATGCAATAGAGGCCCCCACAACCACTGTCTTTGTATAGGACCCAGGATTTAGAGCTACACTCCAGTTCAGAATGCTGTTGTGTATTTTTGGATACAGGAACAGAATACGTGTCCGGCTTTACAAAGCGTGAGCAAAAAAAAAAAAGGCAATCCTGAATGACTGCAGCATGTGGAACAGCAGGTCAGAGTTTCGCTTCACATACGATGAGGTCATAAACCATGACACGAATCTCACACGGTAACACGGAAATCCGTGTTTCCCAGTGTCTCATAAAACCCCCCTGTATCAAGTACAACATTTGTTGTGGTTGTTTTTTTCTTTTTCCTGCTTCATATCGCATCCTCTGCTGTCGGTTCAGGCAGCGCACGGTTCCATAACACAAATGATTTCTCTCTAGTCGCTAAAACGGACTAACACATGTTAAAACTCTGAAATGGGCCAAAATGTTCCTCTGTGCTCTGATTAGGGCGGATATGGAGCTCGCGCTATGCCTTTTGCACACTCTGTTCTCTTTGGAGGCACGGATCAAGGCTCGGGAGTCTCTTAAATGTCTCAAAATTGTGTATCTGGACTATGAAACTGACCCGAATGTTAATTTTAATACTTTCTGAGGGGCAGATGTCTGTGTCTCTATACAGGTTCTAACATGGCTAACTTTGCTTCCTTAAAATATTCGACATTTTCAGAACAGAAGGTTTAACTTCTTGGAAACGCTTCAAGGAGAACCTTTTGGGACTGTTAGACTGTATGGACAAAAGTACCTGACTTTTCCAGCCAGATGTTGTTCTACCACAAAGCTGGAGGCACACAACTGTATAGTGTGTATTGGATGCGGTGGCATGAAATTTTCACTTGAACTAGGAGACTCAAAACCAGCTTCATGAAGATATAGTTTATGTGGTTGGAGTTGAAGATCTTGAGTGGCCTTCTCTAGAGCTCTGACCTCAATCCTATTGGACACGTTTGGAATGGATCTTATGTTATCATTTTATTGTCATATTTTATGGCCAGATGTGCACCAACTTTTGTTCAGTCCCATTGTAGTGTGTTCTGAATCTTCCTTGCTAGCTCGATGTTTCTTTATAATTCTATACATTTAACGAGAAGTCAGTTAACAGGATAAATTGATAAATTTATTGATTTTTGTGAATTGCCAGATGGAGCTAAAGTTTTAATTGGGGGAATTAAAGAAGCATTGGACCACACGTACCAAATGAATCCCTTTCCGGAGAGAGTCCTAATCTGCTCCGAATTGACGCACAATTAAAGGTTCCAGAAGGACAAACGAAGAACCCATAAAACTGTCAGTTTTTCAGCTGAAGGATTGGTCAGCATTGCTGAGGTGTGATGGATCATGTTTTCCCACCGTTCCTCCAAGCACACACAAGGTCTGAGATCTGATCGAGACAGTGTGGTTCCTATGGAAGCGCACTGTTGTGTTTTGGAGATCCGACAGGGGGTTTGTTTGGACTGTAAGGCAAGACATCGGCGAGCCCGTATGCACTCGATGATTCAGTGGTCTTTCCATATCTTGTTTCCTTTACAAGGGACTGAGCTCATGCACACACGGCTGAGCATTCGATTCAAGATGGAAGCAGAGATCAATATGAAGTTTGTCCGATTCACTGGAAAAAAAAATCGTGATCGTGAGCTCTGCTTTCAAATGCTACAAGAATCTAAAACAAATACAAACAGGTAAGCTGCAAATCTGCATAGAGTACACAATTTACGTTTTATTTAAGCACATAATTATCACTTACATTATATAAAATTTTTACTTATTAGTTGACAATTCATTTTTAAATTCATTCTGAATATATATACTACAGGTGACTTTTTTTTCCCCTGTCGCGCTTCAGGGAACCACTTGGGGGCGCCAAAATCAGCAACGATTTATTTTAACTTTTGCTGTGGTAACTGAATCCTGTAGAACCATGGCTAAAAATTGTGTTTCTATGCTAATAGTTGATTCTGTTGACTTTATAATGTTATTTCCAGCTTTTACATTGTTAATTTCACAAAATATCTTGAAATTGTGAGGTTTTTTAAGGTGAATCCTCAGGCATTCAGCCTCCAGATCGGGCCAGCTCCAGTTGTGTCAAACCTCCTGAAGATTTCGGAGCTTCAAAGAGAAGATGTTGACCCTACGAGGATCCCCAGTTGAATCCCACTTCATGAAGAAACAACCTCTTAATCAATACTCAAAAAATATTCTTCCATCATTAAACATTTAAAGCCTAAGGCATGAAGGAGCTCCTGGTTCCACAACTCCAGCTGACTGTATAAGCCTGTAGAAAGGACATTACTCATAATCACATACTCCGATTCTCGTGATATTTCTTACTCTCCGGTGTTTGTAAAGTTTTTATGATTTATAATTACACCTAATGAGGATGAGTTCCACTTTTAAGTCTGGTTCCTCTAAAGACTTTTTCCTCATACTATCTAAGGGATTTTTTCCTTGCCACATTCGCTCCTGGCTTGCTCATTGAGGATAAATACACACACTTCACTTATATTTAAATTCTTACATTTTGTGACGCTGCTTTGAGACAATGTCCATTGTGAAAAGTGCTCTAGAAATAACCTGAAGATGAAAAAAGAATATAATGAGATATTCAGTTAAAATAATTGTATTACAGCATATTGGACTTTTGTAATTTGTTCAACCTCAAATGGATTGACTTGAATGAAAACTCACTAAGAAACCACTGATGAATGAACGATAGCACAAGAAGCCTTTTCTGTTTCATCTCTTTATTGTTTTTACATTCAACAGTAGATTCTGCACCAAATATGGCCGTCCTTTCACCAGCTGTTCCAGCTGTTTGATGGATGTGATCTAGACAGTATTTGAATCCATCAGCCTGTGCTAGCCGAGCAAAACAGGCTCACTGGCTGGAAATAAAACAGGACTGGTTGATTTCATGGCAGGCGGGAGATAAATGGTATTCCGTAGCTCTGAACTGGTAACTGAGATTAAATATGTGCCGGTTTTGTGATTTTATGATGGAAATATGAACTGAAATTGAACCAATTTAAAACAACGAGAGAAAAGGCTTAAAGAGGCACCAGATTGAGAGAAAGAGAGAGAGAGAATGAGGAAGCAGACAGAAAGGCTAATGACTCCTGTAGTAAAACTGAACATGTGTAAATTAAATGTGCACAGACGTCATAGAGAGTTAGAGAAGCCGCTTCAGGTCAGACACGATCGAACATGACTAATGGTTAAATATGGGGCGGTTGTTGATCATTTCGTAACAACATGACAAAGTGATGTTGTGTATCGTATTGGTATTTCTTGTCATTCACATTGTTTGAGTGTGTGTGTGTGTGTGTGTGTGTGTGTGTGTTCAGTTTGCAGGTGCAGAAACATGCATAAAAGTGAAATGATTATTTGTATTTGGACACTTGAGAGATTGGCTATTACACACACACACAAAAACACACACAGAGCAATGTTCTAATGCAAAAAACATGCAATAAGTGTTGAAATAAAGTCTGTACACACACACACACACACACACACACACACACACACACACCATGGTCACAATTCATTTAGCAACAACAATATTACATACGCCGAAGACACGTTTAGCTCAGCTGTTTTCTTTCAGCTTGAATCAACTGACCACATTCCACAGTTTCAGATCATGGAAGATGGAAAGAACAACTCCCTCAGTTACAAAATATATTGAACAATAAAGTGACTTGAGTCTTTATATATATATTTAAACAATATTTAATATAAATGTAAATTATATACAAAAATATAAAATAGTTTCTATTACTTTTTTATTATTTTATTTTGTTTTTCTGCAAAGATGAGATACGATTTCTTCCCCTTTTGTATGTCTCCCTCTTGTGGATACAAGCTGTAAAACAACAAACAAAATGTATATATTTAGATATATATTTAGAGATTTGTGATGTTTTTGCTACAAGGGTGTTAATAAAGTCAGGTAGTGATGTAGGTGAGGTGATGAGGCCTTCCACATCTTCCAACCGATGAAAAGCATATCTTCATGGAACTGTCTCTCTGCACTTTGTGTCATGCTGGAACAGGTTTGCATCTCCTTGTTTAAGTAAAGGGAAAATATAACGCTTGTGCATCCAAAATGTGGCTTTCACCTCACATCTGTGAAACTCCTTGACATAAAGCTTACCTGCACCAATTTACCCCCTCCCCAAATCCCCCCCATCCTACCCCTTTCATTGACAGAATCCTGTGGATCAGCAGGTTATAAAGGGAGGTGATTACTTTGTGGTGCTGATGTGTAGAGTTTAGACCCTACATGAGCTGAAACTCACCTCTGATCCATTTATTAAAGAAAAAAGTCTAATAAGCAGCATCCATTCCTGTCCTCTGGTAGTATGATGGTTAAATCATGGTCTCTGGTGTGTGAAATTCCTGGTTCAAGCCTAAGCTTCAGATTTCATTTGTTCTTATATTTTAAGACTATAAAAGAAGAGAAGGAGCATTAAGCAACCCGTTCTCTCATTTCAGCGGGGTGTAGAGGTTGACGTCATGGTTGCCAGTGCTTCAAATCCCAGGTTTGGTTCCTTAGCTTCTGCTTTCATTTGTTGAAACTGCTTTACTTCTGTCCCCCAGTTTTCTTTTCAGATTAGTGTTGTTATAGTCTGTGTTGATGTTACAGAGCATTGTACAGGAAACTCAGAGTAAAGCAACAAAGCTTTGTTTTTTTTCTTATGATGTGGTAGCTCAGTGGTTAAGATGGTGGACTCCTAATCGGAAGGTTGTGAGTTCGAGTCTCAGCCCTGCCGATATATAAATTGTGTGGTTGTCAGTTGCTCTGAATAATGGTGTCTGCCAAACACACTGTAAAAAACAAAAAATGTTGCTAGTTTATGAGTGCACATCCTTCTTTTCACCAGTGAGACCACGTGGTGTTTTTTATGGCCTGTATGATATTGAACGATGTATAAACCTTTCTCACTACAGATCTCACATAAACAGTGTTTCACTGATAATCAGGGCACTGCGTTTGCTAACTGTTTATTTTGTGACTAGCGGCAGACTTCACACACACACCTACACACACTGAACATTCAGAACAGTATCAGTAGAAATGAGGGTTAAATCAGCACTTCATCAGTGCTTTTGGAACTTCTACACCTTTGAGAGCCGATCGTTCAACTACTGCCTAATGAATCCCACCCTCACAGGCATCACGCTAACAACCAGTGTGTTGTAGAGCTCAGTTACAACGTGTGGCTCAATTGGTACAACTGTGGCTCAATTGGATAAGCTTTGTTTCCCTTTTGAAGAGGTTGTTGGTTCAAACCCCAATCAGTTCTCTGATAGACATGTCAAATAATAGAATATTCAGAGGGGAAGTGATCTACAAGAGTTCCTCTGAATGAGTAGTGGAAATTCTGTCAGAAAGCCCACAGTTGCAGTGTGTTAATATGCTCATTAAATCTATGTTGGATTGGAGCCACGTCTCAGAGCTACGCATACAGCTTCCTCCTACTGAGAGAACTTTACAATCTGAAACAATCCAACGATCTTGTCTTCCTTTAAATACAATGTCCTTGTCTGTGCGTTATTATTAAAGATATAAGTCCTATTAGCAGGTGTGCTTCCTGTCTGGAGGTGGTGTAATGGTTAGCATCTCAGTTGTGATGGCTCAGTGGGTTAAGGCTGGTTGTGGTTTGTTATAGATACCTATCAGGGTTTGAGTCCCACTTAAGGTGATGTCTAAATTCTTACACTTTGTTTCTTTGTTAATAATTTCTCTCTGCAGGTATTAAAAGACGAAATATAAACCTACCAAAAGAAAGCAGGTGAGTGTGTGGGACTTGATGGCTTTGTGGTAAAAGCCTTTGCCTCTGGACTCAGAGGTTGTTGGTTCAAATCCGGCGTGTCCTGACACTGGGTGAGTTGTGAGAATGTCTGTGTGTGGTGAGAGCAGATCAGGTGAGTGGGAAATGAAAGGGTGAGTGTGATGAGGAGAAAATTGGGATAAATGGTGCATCAGAAGACCAGAAAAAGTCAAAGTGAAACTTTCCCCTATAGATGCAAAACTAAGTCAATACTTTTTCCTGTTTTTTTGCTGCATAACCCCTTGCTGTCATCTCCTCCAGATGCCCGGATATTGCCCCCCCTTTCTCAGCTTACACTCTCCAATTCCTTCTCACATTCTGAACCTTCCACGCAGCTCTGTCCAGAACTTTCACAGTTCTCAACCTGAACCTTTCACGCAACCATCTCATATCCCAGAGTCCTGGCCGGGGTTTGAACCAGCAACCTCTCAACCCAGAGGGGAAGCTCATCCAAGTGAGCCACAGGATCTCATACTAACAAGCTGTTTTAATGCACATTTCACTTTTCTATTCTACAAACAAAAGCTGAAGCTAAGGCCCAAACCAGGGACATCATGTAGCAGAGTCTATGATATTTACCACTACACCATGCAAGGACGCAAATGGTTTTTGATTACTACTCTTTTCTTCTGTTCATTTCTAAAGTTATACTATGAGAATAAATGAAAACTAAAGCCGAGGCATGAACCAAGGACTTTCTGCACCAGAGACCATGACACTAACTATTAAACTGGAACAGATGCTGCTTATTGGACTTTTGTCAGGAAGTGAGTTTACAATTAGTACTCAACTTAAGTAGGGTCTAAACTCTACACCTCAGCACTACAAAATAAATCACTGCCCCATAACGTACCAATCCACAGATGTCCATCAATTAATAGAGTAAGGTACAGTACAATGGGTTGTGTTTGCGTGTTTTTTTTTTATTAGTGTAGGTGAGGTGAGGTGAGAGCTTTATCTCTAGATCACAACACTATAGGCGACACCCCACAGCTCCTGTTGAGTCTTGAGTCCTCCTACAAGTCCTGCTTTCTTTATGAGGGTAAACACTAATGTGTGTCATGTACAGGTTGAAATTCATCTGGGGTTTCAAGCCACACTCAGGAATTTGCCCTTTGCATGATCTCAAGCTATAAGGAAAATATAACTCTAAGTAATAGGGTTAAATCTCTAAAAGCTCTGGTAGAACATAAAAGTTGTTTGAACCAGTGGGTGAAGCTTAGAGCCTGTGACTCAATTAGATGAACTTGGGTTTATGTTTCAGAGGTTTCCAACAACACATTCACTCTTCACTCAGAGATGGTCTTATAACTTCTAAACAAGTTTTTCTTTTTGAAGTTTCTACATATCTATAATTGTCTACTGAAGACCTGAGGTTTGAACCACTAAACTCTGAAATATAAACCAAAGTTCATCTAATTGAGTCACTAATTCATCTAAGTTTCGCACTTCTATATTGTACGAGGACTTTCAGAGATTTTATCCTGTTACTCAGAGTCGTCTGTTTATTAGGGCACAAGATCATGTTAAGGGCATATTTTTCTGAGTGACATAAAATCTTGCCATTTATTTGTCGTAAAAAACAAAAACATGCTTCATACATTTACACACACACACACACACACACACACACACACACACACACACACACACACACACACACACACACACACTTCATACATGCGCTTACTTGTCCAAGGTGAACAGGTTTAGCTCTAGGAAACACTGATTTGTAGTGTCACTGATGATGATGTTGAAGA
Organism: Silurus lanzhouensis; assembly: GCA_039877035.1. Taxonomy (NCBI): domain Eukaryota; kingdom Metazoa; phylum Chordata; class Actinopteri; order Siluriformes; family Siluridae; genus Silurus; species Silurus lanzhouensis. The sequence continues at coordinate 1,963,693 of JBCEWE010000337.1, read as the reverse complement.
GGGGGAATTGATGTTGAAGAGGGGGAATTGTTTGATTGCAGAGTGCCAAGATGATGTTAATCTAATCTTGTGAAGATTGGACAAAATCTTCTATTTAGATCACTGCGAGAACGTTATGAGAACGTTGGGAAAATCTGTTAACTGTATTAAACACTTGATAATGAAATATACCCATGAAGTGTTTAAATTCAGACAAAATAGGGTGAAATTTTGATTTGCCTTTATTCAGCCTGTAAATAAATTTAAACCAGTACATGAAACACACACAGATTGGTGTTTACCCTCATAGAGAAAGCAGGACTTGTAGGAGGACTAAAAGGGAGCTGTGGGGTGTGGCCTAGAGTCTTGTAGCCCACTGTAAAGTTTTCACCTCACACTCCGGAACTCACTGATGTCAACTTCACCTGCACCAATTAGCCGCTCCCCCCCCCAATCCAACCCCACTCCTTTGTCTGACAGAAGCCCGTGGATCAGTTGGTTATCAGTATGTGATTACTCTGTAGTGCTGAAGTGTAGAGTTTGGATCCAATTTCAGGCTGGGAATTAATTGTTATATGTGAACTCACTTCCTGAGCCGTTTATTAAAAACAGTGGATCAATAAGCAGCATCTGTTCCAACCCTCAGGTGGTGTAGTGGTTAACATCATGGTCTCTGCTGCATGAAATCCTTGCTTCAAGCCTCACCTTTAATTTAGTGGCGTTCTTATCGTTTAAGACTAGAAATGAACAGGAGAAAAGAGCAGTCCGCAACATCTGTTCTCGTCCCAGTGTGGTGTAGTGGTGATCATCACCGTCTCTGGTACCTGAGGTCCCTGGTTTGATCCTCAGCTTCAGCTTTTGTTTGTTGTAGTTTGTAGAGTAGAAAAGTGAAATGTGCATTAAAACAGCTTGTTAGTATGAGATCCTGTGGCTCAGTTGGATGAGCTTCACCTCTGGGTTGGGAGGTTGCTGGTTCAAACCCTGGCCAGGACTCTGGGATATGAGATGGTTGCGTGAAAGGTTCAGGTCGAGGATGGTGACGGTTCTGGAAAGAGTTGCGTGGAAGGTTCAGGATGTTAGAAGGAATCGGAGGGTGTAAGCTGAGAAGGTATCGGAGGGCGTAAGCTGAGAAAGGGGGGCAATATCCGGGCATCTGCCCCCCCAACCCCTGAGGAGATGAAGGCAGGGGGTTATGCAGCAAGAAAACAGGAAAAAGTATCGACTTAGTTTTGCATCTATAGGGAAAAATTTCTGCCCAAAAACTATCACTTTACCTTTTTCTGGGCTTCTGAAGCACCATTTACCCCAATCTTCTCCTCACCACACTCATCCTTTCACCCCCCACTCACCTGATCTGCTCTCACCACACACAGACATTCTCACAACTCACCCAGTGTCAGGACACACCGGATTCGAACCAGCAACCTCCGAGTCCAGAGGCAAAGGCTTTTACCACAAAGCCATCAAGTCCCACACTCTCAGCTTCTTTTTTTGGGGGGGTTTATCTTTCGTTTTTTATACCTGCAGAGAGAAATTTATGCCAAAGAAAAATGGAGGACTTGAACCCTGACAAGTGTCTACACAGACCCACCAGCCTTAACCCACTGAGCCATCAGAGCTGACATGGTGTACACCTCTATTTGGGTGGATTATCTCTTGTTTTCTACCAGCAGCGATTTACCAATCAAAAAGCACACAGCAAGAGAACGACATCAAAACAACTTGAACCAGGATTCAAAACCAGGAGTTTAACTCACTGCACTATTGTGACATTTATGCTAATGAATAAAACTAAATTCAGCAAATCCAAAACAAATTCTTTAAGTATTATTCAAATAGATGGATGTTGTTACTGCTCTTGACCACAAGGTGGCATGGTCAACAGTTCATTCAGGGGGTGAAGATAATGCAAGATATTTTTCAGTCAGTTTTTTTATATGAACATGCAGATACACCCTCGCGTCTTGTTTTTATTTTTTTCGGACATGAGAACGGTTTTAAATATTCCCTTTGTTCAGAAGGGTCTTGAGATGATGTGAGGCAAATTGTGGTGAAGATAAGTCACGATTAGAAGAGGAGTAGCTATAGTAGTATGCTAGACCCTTTAGAAATGTGAAGCTATTAACAATTGCCCCGAGACAGTGTGGTGTTTAACAACGGGGTTATTTGTGTGATGGTCTTCAACATGGTGGTGCTCAGCATGATGGTTACAACGGCCACTTTAATCTCGTGTTGCCACTACATTTCTCACAAAATATTTATTCTTGTAATCTTGGATTTCTTTTTTTTTTCTTAACAGGGCACTAAAACGCCGTCGTACCTCATAACAAGTACCCAAAGTCTGAGAATTGCCTTTTTTAAAAGACTTTAATTTTGTCTGTAATTAACCACAGAATGAATTCTGGTCCTTTTCTAACAGAATAAACGTGTGACATGGACATCTCTGAATCATGGCATGAGGGACTTAATGTTTTGGTCCTGAGTAGAAGAACTGGAGAAGGAGCTCACATGGTACACAGGAAATGCTTTGTTGTTAGTGAGTTAATTAGAACAGTTAAAGTGCCAGGACATGAGCAGAGTCTCAAAACAATGTTCGTAACCGGTTTTATTTCTTCTTCTTGTCCTGGCTGGTGGTAGTATACCAGGCGTCCAGGAGCTTCTTGCTGTAGTAGATCTGCCAGGCGTGCACCTGCACAGCCAGCACGATAAGCAAGTAGAGGACGGAGACCGCGGAAAAGCCGAAGATGAAGCGGTACGCTTTGCCGTGCCGGTAGAGCTGCTGCGCTACGGGGAACATCTCCATTGCGCCGTAGAGGATGGGCGCGGCGCAAAACAACCCGGCGCCGATCATGGACACGGCCAGGTAGCCGCTGTTGTTCCTCGGCAGTGCCATGAAGCTCAGCGCTGTGGGAATGATGCTCAGCAGGTACGGGTACTCCCACTGGTAGGGGCTGGCCACCAGTTTGTGAGAGAGTAGATTCAGCTGGCTCACCAGAACCTGGGCCAAAACTAACGCCCACAGCACCACGTGAGCCACGTTCAGCTTTCGGATTTCCGATTTCAGAGCCACACTGGTGACGGAAAAGGAGCAAATGTTCAATACGCCTCAAGAGCACTTTGTTTTAAGTAACATACAATAAACAGCACACACAAACCTAATTTGATAATGTGAAGCCACTCGTTCCCGGTGCTGAAAGTCACTTCCATCCGTACCCCCGACTCTCGGTCCGGCTCGCGATGCCATGGCAACGCCCTGAGCAACAGAGAAGCATCAAAGGTGAGCAACTAAATCAGCATGATCATACATGTTACTTCTCCTACATTATTGTTAAAACAGAGTGAAAATTAACGGACACATTTAAAACTTAATCACCAGCATCAGGATCACCATTTTTTCCCTCTCATCACCAACTGAACTCTACACTGCCATCTACTGGCAGCAATCATCATGTGTATATGTGTGCATAATCAATTTTCTGTATATACAGTATATTTCATTATTATGGTGTGTATGTATATACAATTTGCTGTGCCTATTTATCTGTACAGTGTGAATAAATCCTGGTAGATGCTTACCTGCATTGCATTGTACCTGTACTATTCTTTCTTTTCCACCAAATCTACAAATAGACATGCTATCAATCTACCCACCTATCTACCCACCTATCTATCTATCTATCTATCTATCTATCTATCTATCTATCTATCTATAACTCTTTTTAACAGTTGATATCTACAAATTTATACCAGATCACAATGAAGACTGTGTCAAATATAAAATCCGAAATGTTTTAGTTAGACAGAGTTTTAAAGTCTTTTAATTTGGGTGTAAACTCCTGTGTTTCACCATCATCGCTGTTTTGTGAATCGACTCCGAATTTGATTCCACGAGCTTTGAAACAAATTATTTGATTCCAAGACACGAATCGGTGTCCATAACATGTTAATCCGCGCTTGAATTTGCAGAATTGATTAAATATCTAACAGTCTTCATGCTCGGATACTCCGTGATAAATAAAAGTGTGGAACTATTTTTTTTTTTTCAACTCATGTGTGCGGAGTCGACTCCCGCATTCCTGTCAAAAGGAATCGACTCCTTAGGCACTCGACTCGCCTTACCGCTCTTCTCCCTGATATTCTCTCCCGAGCGATCTGTCTGACCTCCGTCAACATTATTACTTAGTAATAAATAACTACAGGAAATTAACTCGCTGTTATTTATTGAGCTGAAACGTGGACGTTATTTATTAACTAAACTCCACATTGGGGGCTTGTGCTGACGTTTCGCTCAAAACCTCAACTCTTCGTGCGAGGACGTAAGCAAACTAACTGCATAATAACATAAAAAGATACAATAAAAAATTATTATAATATATTATTCGCTAAGAATTCAAAATAAAAAAAGAAAGCGATCTTGACTTACTTTGATTGCAACCGCTAGCCACTTCTATGCAATCGAACACACTTAGTGAAGCTCAATCCCAAACAACATGCATCCACCCTACACTACATAGGCGCCCTACGCTGTGAAATAAATGAAGGTTCTATGCGTTCTAACTAGTGCCCTAGAAAGGCATTTGACACAAGCTTTAGCCAATGAAAGAGGATGGCTTTCTTCTTCGTTGCCTTTATTACAGTTGGATTTGTGTTGCCGCCATCTAGCGGCCTGGGGGTATTATTACACAATAAGCCCTGTTTAATTTTCTCAGCAATGTGTTTAAAATATAAATGTGCTTAAAAAAGAGCTTTTTTAAGAACATTGTAGACATCAAACAGGATCCATTTAAATATTTTGAAACTGTAAGAACTTCTTCACCAAATAACAGGCAAATCATTGAGGTGAATATGGATAAAAGTTTGTGGACACCTGCCACTTTTTGGACATGAAGAGCGCTTGTGGAGAATGGAGATTTGTACTATATGGACAAAAGTTTGTGGACACCTATGTTCCACTAGATTCTGGAGTGTACTTGTGGACATTTATTCAGCCACAAGATTGTTAGTGAAGTCAGGTTCTGGTGTAGATGAGGTGAGGAAGCACATTTATTCCAAAGCGGTTGAAGCTCTATAGCAGGAGATCTTTACTTCTATTCTTATCCCAGTGGTGTAAGTATTTATTTAGTATCTATTTAGATTTTAATTTTGTATAATGCACAGATCTCACACACACACACCCGTCATTTCTATCAATTACATTTTATTACAAATCTTTTTTTTAAATGACACCATGAACATCACTGTTCCTCATTCAATTAAATGTTTAGCACCACTATGAAAATCTTTCTGTATGTTCGATGATCTTTTTTTTGTAACAAATTCAAGCACTCAGTAGTAAAACAAAACAAAAAAACATTATAATAAATTATACTTATTACCCCCCCCATCCCACAACCCCCCCCACCCCAAGACAGAAATCTTTTCAGCATCCTACTCTGCCAAGATGTAACATATGACTGAGCGACGAAATGATACTACGTTGATCCTGTTTTTCAAAAACGAAAAGAAGAAAGAAAGAAAAAAGGAAATATATACATGTACCCACATATACACCTTTCACAAGTTTCCCCCTCGGGTTGAATCGGTAAACAAAATTGACCTTGTTTCTTGATTTGGACTCGTTTGAGTAACTGGGAAAGCAAAATATAGCATAACAAATGTGTTGCACCATAAAAAAAAAAAAAAAAAAAAAAAAAAGAGATTACAATGAGCTAATGTATTGATTATTGTAAAAAGTGCATATGGAAAAGAACTGAAATACGCTAGGTATGTATGCGATAATTAGCCTATGTTCTCCCTGTATGATTTAAATACTGTGTCAGGTAATATGTGGAGAAGTGTGGGCTTGCGATTCGAGTATTCTATTGCGCTGATATGTAAATGTAGCTGATATAAGACTGCATGGCGAGGAACATCTCCGAACGGAGCCCCTCACCCAAATATATGTTTAGTTTTTCTTTGTAATCTTTTCTGTGTTTGGAACTTCCCGCTCCGCTCCCCTTGTTTACTTCACAAGTGAAGAACACTGATGAAATCGAGATGACTGAACCTTTTAATTGGAAACTCTGTTTTGCTCCGTGTGCATATTTTGTCTCGCCGACCTCTGTGGGATAAAAGCGAGCACATTACATCGGGTATAATAAATATCCAGAAAAGGACGAATGGACATATTGACCAGCGTAAAGCCCGGACGCTTGATCTGACGGTAACTGGACGTGAACAGAGTCTCCGGACTGTAGAGGCAGTACCGCGCTTCCCGACGCTTGATCCAGATAACCTTTTTTGCACTCATCGTACGTGTACATGACCGGTTCATTGTTCTTTTGCAGAGCAACCCAAACGTTGCCCCCTTTACAGTGGACGTGGTATGCGAAGTAGTAAATTCCTGGTATGCTGCAGGAGAAAATGCCGGTTTGAGGGTTATAATTCTGGTTGCCGTTGTACAAGATCTTGTTAAAGACTACAGGCGTGCCAACGGGTGGAAAGGGCGCCGTTAGCTGAGCAGTAAAGGCAGGCATCTCAAGAACATTCCTGCCAATGAATTCTCCAGGCTTGTGTTTCTTATAAGCGCCTTGCATGGCCCCATCAAGTCCTGGACCCACTTCAGGAAGAACAGCACCATTGCCAGACGGAGGCCCAGGTGGACCAGGTGGTCCGGGAAAGCCGGGTATTCCAGGTTTACCAGGAAGTCCACCAGGACCTGGTTTCCCTGGTGGACCCATTGGGCCTGGAATACCAGACTTCCCTTCACCTGGTGGTCCAGGCTTCCCTGGTGGTCCATATTCGCCCTTTGGTCCGGGAAGTCCAGGCGGTCCAATTGGTCCACTTGGCCCCATAAATCCTGGGATTCCTATCGGGCCTTGTCCACCTTTGTCCCCTGGTAGACCAACCTCCCCTTTTGGTCCAGGCTTGCCATTAACCCCAGGAAGACCAGGTAAGCCTTTGTGTCCATTTTCACCCTGAGGGCCTAAAGGTCCAGGTAAGCCTCTGGGTCCTGGTTGTCCACCTTCTCCTGGGAGCCCTGGTTTTCCTGGAAGTCCTTGAGGACCTGGTTCACCTGTGAGACCCGCTTGTCCTTTTGGCCCAACCTCACCACCCTCTCCTTTTTGTCCAGGAAAGCCAATGCCACCTGGCGGCCCCATGTGACCAGGTGGACCAGGAAGACCACCTGGTCCAGTTGGGCCAATTATTCCAGGAAATCCACCATGACCTTTCTCACCCTTTTGACCTGGAGCCCCAGGTAAGCCACCATATCCTTTGTCACCTTTTTGTCCAGGGTATCCAGGTTTACCAACTCCAGGTAAACCTGGACCGCCTGGGAATCCGGGAGGACCTTGTTCTCCCTTTCCACCTGGAAGACCAGGTGGTCCTGGAAAACCACCCAAACCAGGCTTGCCAATACCTGGAAGGCCTGGAGGCCCTGGCTGTCCCTCTTCACCAGGAGGCCCTGCTAACCCTTGCTCTCCAGGGACACCAGGTTTACCAGGACCTCCAGGGGCCCCAGGTAGTCCGTTTAAACCTGGCTTTCCAACTCCCGGTAGTCCTCCTTGTCCTTGTACCCCTGGAGGCCCAGGTGGTCCTTTTACTCCTGGCAATCCTGGAAGACCAAGTCCAAAGTCACCTTTAGGTCCTGGAAGCCCAGGAAGCCCTTGAGCGCCCTTTTGTCCAGGTTCACCACGAAACCCAGGCTGTCCAGGTAATCCCTGTCCACCTGGTTTTGACAGACCCGGTAACCCAGATGGGCCTGGAAGACCAGGGGGTCCTGGCAAGCCTACTGGTCCAACCTCACCACCATGACCCATGTCTCCCTTTGGTCCTGGCATTCCAATCCCTCCAGGTTTTCCTGGCAGTCCTGGCATGCCGGGTTTTCCAATCCCAGGGTATCCCTGAGGGCCTGGTAGACCTGGTTTTCCAGGAACTCCTGGAATCCCCTGGCCTGGTGGTCCAGAGGGCCCTGGGGGTCCTCGAGGTCCCATAGGGCCAACCTCACCTGCAGGACCTTTCTGGACTCTGGGAATATTTTCACCTGAGGGTAGAATGAAATATTCTTAGTATATGTGCTATGTGTCTAAAAAAAAAACTAATTAATGGATATAATTAAGGTATAAAACAGCAGACTTCACCTGAGGGACCTTTCTGACCTCGGAGAATGTTTTCAGCTGATAGGGGAAAGCAATATTTTATGAATACTTATGTTCTGCATTGAACGATTTTGTAGTAGATGAACAATAGATAATAAATATGTTCAAGGAATGGCAAGATGCCTCACCTGAGGGACCTTTCTGACCTCGGAGAATGTTTTCACCTAAGGAGAAAATGTAACATCATAAAGACTTGATGGAAAAAATGGTAGCTGTATAAATAAAGCAGAAGATTTATACAGTAAAGCTTAAATCTTTTTTATTCTAATGGTTATTATTTATATTATTAGTTATAATATAGGTTTTCTGCAATTAGTAGAGATAACGTCTGTCTTGACGTGGAGGCTTGAAACTGTCAAAGTGCCAGCTTATGCAGCTTTTTTAAAATGCTATATTTCCTTGAATGATATACAGTTGATTGTTAGGAATGAGAAATATTGTGTGGGCAAACCATGTACAGGTCACAGTTCCTAGATTGTTTGTTTTGGCAAGAGTAGGCCAGTTAATTTAATGTACTTGAGCTTTTCTGTGGCTTTATTGTAGCACGAAATGGCAAGCAACGGCATGAATGACGCAAATGTGGGCAAGACGGAAAAACAAAAATGTCTACAAACGAAATGTGGGCAGATGCCTCGCTGCGCTGTAGAGCCTAGATCTGGTTTAAATTAATTGCGAAACAAAGTAATGCACCACCTTTCTTAAAAATTATTTTTTACATGTAGAAAGTCCAAGCAAAAAATAAATGTGATGTGACATAAATGTGATTTGACAATATTCATACCTTTGCCTAGATTGGGGTTTGCCAAAGGATAGGGAATCTGGGGTTGTTCATTTCCATAGTATGGGAGTATGGGCATATCGTTTCCATATGGCAGATGAGGCAACTCTTTCCCTAAGTATTGCTGCTGGGGGATCCCTTCCTTGCCCCGCGGCATGTGAGGTAACTGCGGCAGTGGTTGGTTTTGCTGGGCCAGCTGCTGGTGCCCGTAGTATGCCCCTGCTTCGGCATGATGCAGCAGGTAAAGCTGTACCAATACTGCAAATCCACAGGTGTAGTGGAAATGCATGGCCATGTCCTGCTGAATTGAAAAGCAAAATAAAAAATGTAATTGATGCACATTTACTTTCTAGAAATATAGCAATAACAAAGTCAACATTCAGTAGACCGAAATGTTCTGGGGTAAGCCCAGGTCGGCTTCCCGAGAGCATTGTTTTAGTTGAAATGATCATCATAAAATAGCATAAAATTCTCCACTCTCGCTCTCAGATAAGATAAGCGCCAAAGCTTTGGACAACTTGTGAAAAATACGTCCCTTGTGTGCAACAGGTGGCTTTCAGCTGGTAAACAGCTGATAAATCTTTTTAGCTTTGGACAGGGTGGACTGCTTAAACGATCACACCATAGCTTTAATAAAGAGCTCAAAGTTATGCGTGTTGATGCACAACTTTTGAAATTAATCATTTGCTTTTTTTAAGGTATGTGGAAAACATCCCTCTCCAGAGCGACTTGCTATTATTTTTTCAACCCAAGAACTCAAAGGCAGCTTGGTGGCACCGAGATTTGAACTTACGACCTTCCGATTAGAAGTGCAGCATCCTAACCACTGAAGGGTTGGTGCCATGACTCGAAAGTTTTAGCATTTTAGATCACAGCAATTTGGTCATACTTTTATACATTTTCTAGTTACAGTTAACGTTGTTAAAACATGACATAAAGATATTGGAAAACAAATTTTCAGCTTTATTTCTCAAAATGATCCCACTGGTAATGTCTTCCACAAAATATTAACACTGAAACAAGAATGTATCAATAGTCTGCACATCATAAACTGAATTTAACACTATCCTTGTATTTTGTGGTTTCAAAGTCTGGATCCAGTGTGATTACTTAGGGGTTTGCAAAATAATCCAGCCTCTCTTCTTTTTAACAGAAGGCCCTGTAAAATGTTCCAGAAATCTACAAATTCTTCAGATGATATCGCTGGATGAATGCGTGTGTTTTTGTGCTCTTGAGTTAGTCATGTAAAAGGTCTGAACCTCAAGTCTTTGAGAAACAGCAAGGCATCACGGTCCACTTTTCTTAATGATTTCTTGAATGATTTAATTTGACAAAGAAAAAAAACCAAGAGTGGTACAATGCAGACTTCTAATAGCAAGAACAGCTCAACGAATGAAGTCTAAAAATAGCATAGCAACCAGTGGGACCCAAGCTAATGTGAGCACTCTTTCTCCTCTGAGAGAATGTCTTGCATTGAGCATTACTGGCAGTAAAAACTATGGCTAATCTGGAACACATTTTGACACCTCATTTATAGGAAAACAGAACTTGACGAGTTCCTCATGCAAATGATGAATCGCACAAGTTTCGGTGTTTAAGCCAGCGCTAAGATCCTGCGCTGGGTTCCTTTCCCCCTGCTAATTATGAGTGGCACTTGTGTTATCGGGCAGGAACCCAATCAAAGTTAAATACATAAAGATATCGTTTTTTGCACACTGCAGAGAGAATTCTCAAATGTGACTGTTGCTTAATATGTAGTTCATATAAAAAAATTAAATAGCCATCGGGGAGATCTTTTCCAACAAGCATCCAATCTACACAGGGATAACAACATAGTTTTCCAGCTCGTAGAAACCTAAAATTGGTCAGCAACCCCTTGAGAGTTTTTCGGCTGTACCTTTGGCGAAACCCTTCAAGGCTCCGGCACCCATTAGAAAGGGTTCAATGCGAAACACTATTTGGAAGCTTGAAACCATTCAATATCCGATAAACCTTTGTAGAATGTTTCATTTGTAAGTGTTTGCTTGATTACATGATTGGAACCACAAATGCACAATGATGATATGTTCCTTTGTATCATCAGAGCACATTAGTAGGTGTTTGACATGCATGTTGGTTTTGGCTATTAAACTTAGACAATATGGCTTCCTGGAGGGAAAAGAAATACATATGCGCTGCCTTTTAGTAATAGGACACACTAGCCACTTACTACTGCGTGTAGTACCACCACACTAGCGTCCATTTGGTATAGCTGTGAAAGTTCCGGTTTGACTTGAACACCCCTCGTACACCTACCCCCACTCTTTCAATGGCCAAATGAAATCCCAGTTTTGCTAGATAATTCACATTTTTCATTTGCTTACACATTTTCTTGTCTCTCATAGCAATAGGAAATTACACCGCGCCAGGAAAGTTTCCTTTTGTGCCAACAGAGGGCGCACTTTTCGGAGTTCACGCAGCTTTTAAGGTTGCACCCTGATTGTTCCCTAAAAATCAACTGCTCAAGGATGTTTTCTAACTTGTAAAGCGTTTATATTCCATTGTGTTATATGTAGGATTTGTTTGTATATTGAAGATTAACATACCTGAATCCACTTGAAATTACCATCTATCACTGCAGTGCTTATGAATGTGTCATGAAGGGTCTCTGTAGGTGCTTTCAGGTATATTTATTTGAAGTTGGACAAAGCCTCTTTAAGTATACATCATGGCATTGGACTCTGGATCGGAAGGTCAAATCCGAGATGCACCAATCTGCCACTTGGTGGGGCCCTTGAGCAGGGCTCTCAACCCTCACCTGCTCATTTGTGTAATTCGCTCTAGGGCGTCTGCTAAATGCTATAAATATAAATGTATGCCTTATGTTATGAAGAGCTTATCTAGTAGTCAAGAACCAAAGTGACAACTTTTAATGTGAAAGGATTCAATTATGCAATTTTCACCGTTTAAACGCTAACCCCCCCCCCAAAAAAAAAACACAAGGGTCGTTAAAACCATCCTGGAAAGGAGAAAAAATCTCGAGTTCAGAACAGTGGGCGCCTGCCAGGACGTTTGATTTATGAAAGCCATACGTGTGATCCGATTTCTTCCTTTACTACATCAAGAAAGACGTATGAGGTGTTTCTTGTTTTCGACAGCATGCTAATCGTGTGCGCCTGGTACGTTTTGCCAAGATGAACATGAGGAAATGAAGAACACGCAACTCGGCTTGAAGATTTGCCACTTCCGAAGAACCCGAGGCCGCGGTTATGACATCTGGTCAGCGGCAGGAGTGGCACCGGGGTTAGACGGGAAGTCTGAAGGTTCCTTGCCGAGATTTCGACAAGCGTTTAACAGAACTGAAGACGGTCCATACAGCTGCGAATCTTCCTCTGTTCTTGTATCGATTTGGAAAGGGGACGATAGAAAACATGTGGTTAGAAGTTTCCACAGTAAAACTTCAGCAGCAAAGGAATTAGTGTAGTGAACGAGCAGGAACGTTTTCCAGTAGAATGTATACTAGAATAAAAAACTCACATTATAGAGCATGTTAGCTTGAAAAAACACTTAGATGAGAATACTGTTTACCGCAATGATGCGAACGAGTCAACTCTCCAAATCGCCTCTTTTATGGCTATTAATAATCAGATTTGACTCGCGTATATGAGCAATTTCTCCGGCATTGCACTTGCAATGCAAGTTCATCCAAAGATTTCCAACTATGGAAACCTCATTCCAACAATCTGAGCTGTTTATTTTATAGTATTTGACTCTCAGCTGCATCAGTGTGGCAGATTAGCAAGATCCGTATCCGTGTCTGCATATTTTATAAAAATGACAAGCTCAGTTTTATTGATTTAAAATGTTTGGTAAGATTTCATGTAGAAAAAAACAAAGCCATATGAAGAACGATCGCTGGACAAAATCAATCATGCTTTCTCCTGGGTTGGAAAAAAAAATGCTAGTGAGTCTTTTAAGCTAAGAACTTTTAAGCTGGAACTTTCCATTGCTAGAGTATTGGGAATTCTGAGGTAAAAGTTTCAACATTTTGCTTTCAAAAGATAGCTAAATTGTAATTTAGACTATAGCTTGTCTTTATAGCTAGCTATTTACAGTTGTAAAGAATGTTAGTAATGCTAGCTAGGCAGCAAGTTGTTTGTGATACTACCTTGCAAATGATACCATTTCAACCCATTTGTGGTTCTTTCCCAAATTGTTAACCCAAAGATGAATACACACAATTGTAGTGGACACAATTGTCACTTGAACTGGGAGACTCAAACCTGTTCCAGCATGATAATGTGAAGATATGCTTTGAGATCTTGAGTGACCTGCTATAGAGCTTTGACCTCAACCCAATTGAACACCTCTGGGATAGATTTTTCACTCTGATTGCACTCCAGGCCCCTCTCCTCACCTCACCTAGTTTGGTACCTGACTTTACTAGTAGACTTTACAAGTCCTTGTTTCTAATGGAGCAGAAATCTCCATGATCCAGTGTAACTGTGGCGTGAACGTGGAGTTGTTCAGTTTTAAAGTTCCAACTGTTGCAAAATACTGACCGTGGAGTCTCCTTCCACAAACGTTGAATAAACATCTTACTAAAAGCATCAACAATTCTACGCTTTTATCGGTATTTGATACCGTTTTTAGTGTTCAGTACATTAAAAAAATTGATTGTATTTCCAACACAATAAATGAAAATAGGTAATAAATGAATATACAGTGCAATAAATACTTTTTATGACAATACCATTTAATTTAACAATAAAAACGCTTGTTCAGAACCCTGTAAGAACCCCACAATACTCATGTCATGCCCCTTCCATGGCTCCTTCATGATCATGATGATCTGAATCGAGATCGGCCAATCGTGAAAAGCTTTTATTTACTGCGAGCCTGAGGTGGAGTTTAGTAGCCAAGACACCAATCCAAAAGAGAAGAGAGGAGGCTTT